>VXAV01001221.1:24870-65908 GCA_013399715.1 Alectura lathami
GGCTGCGGGCTGCGGGCCGGGGGAGCGGGGCCGCCGGTGGCGATCCCGCCTGCGGTCACACGGCCGCTCGCGTCCAGGGTCGGACTGCATGGAACCGCAGCACGGGCATTAGGGATCCGACCACTTCCGAGGTGGAACTGATCCTTTGACGACTCTGAGCAGCCGGTAAGACGGGGCTGCTTTCCAGCCGGCAGAATCTGCACCAAAATGATCTTGATTTGAAAAATAACTATTCAGTCGTTGTTTGGTAAATATACCCAGTGTTAATGGTGCTTAATGGTGCCTGTAATTGGTGTCTAAAGTTATTTAAAAGTAAATTTACTAGAAAATAATTAGCAATTTTATAGTTCACTTCTTCCTAATTTTGTTGATAAAAGTTTTTTAGTGGTTTTATCAGATGACACAATAAGACCGTGCTGTGAAATAGCTCTTTTCCAGCTAGCAGGAAATTGTGCGCACAAAATAAGATAAAAAATTCTTCCCCCTAATTTCTTGCCTGGCAGCCAGCCCTCTCTCTGCTTTTATTATGAACAGATCCATCCTTAACTGGCAGCCAGTGAAACTTCCCAGGTACTGCTGAGGCGTCCGTCCCTTGTGACCTTGGTGACACACCTCGAGCTGAGATGCCAGCGAGGGGAGCCCCTGCCCGCAGGGGGCTTCCTGCTGCCCCCCCAGGGACACCCAAGGAAAACTCCCTGCCACCCCCTCGCAGGGACAACCCCTGCTGCCCCCCACCCGCAGGGGGCTCGTGCTGCTTCAGGGCCGCAGAGGAACGGAGCAGAGCAATGCAGCTGCTACAACATTTTATTGTTCAGTGCTGCGGGTTCAAGTGTGTGGTTCAAGGTGTTCGTGTTGTTCAGGTACACAGTGACACAGACAGACAGGGGCGCATTTAGGAGGAGGTGACAGCACAGCGATTGGGTTTCAGAAAAGACTAACTCTCCATTTTCAGTCTCTGAACCATAAAGTACCAGCTTTTCCAGAACAATGAATCACCCAGTCTGTGTATAAAATTAAATATAATTTATGCTTTGCTAATTGAAATCAAATACAAAATTCAATTTCCTGTGTATTGTAATGCTGACATTTGATTAGTTTTTAAAAAAAGGTATTATTAACCTGACTCTCTCTTTTGACAGGCCCCTCTCTGGCCAGACAGAAAATAATTCCTCTGTCAAGGCATCGCGTTGGAAGGGGCACGGATGCGGTTGTGTCTCAGAGAAGAATAAATCCCCGCAGCCTGGGGCTGCTCTGTGCCACGTCACTCCCTGCTGCGTGGTGCAGGGCTGCTTGGCATCCTGCCTGAGCTCGAGGGTGCAGCCGACGGAAAAACAAACCTCTGCGGAGATGGCAAAAAGAAGGTGGGGCAGCAGGGTGGCGGGCGGTGGGCGCAGGCTAGCAGCACTGCTGGCTCCCAGCCCCTCAGCGAGCAGTTTGGATGCACCCTGTGCCGGGGCTGTGGGATACTTCCCGAGCCCCGGGCGTGACTGTCTGTCACCCGCGCGCAGGACGGAAGCTCCTTGCAGGCCCAGCCGCAAGCTGGCCAACTCCTGCTCTGGGTGTTTCATTGTGTTGCAGTTTTCTGGCAAACACACGTCTCCAGCTCCTTTCCCTCAGCAACGGGCACGATGAGAAGTGTGATGGGGGCTTGGTGGCACTGGGGCCAGCAGCCACCCCTGGAGCCCCGAGCAGCTGGGGTCAGGACTGCAGGAGCCCCGCTGCGCTAGGGTGGGTGTTCCAAGGTGCAGACGAGCTCAAGATGGCCTTGCCTGGAGAAGAGTGCTCCTGGTGAAGCTGTGGATGGGGCCGAGAGTCCAAGTTTTGCACGGAGGGGGCATGTGCCCATCCTGCTGGCCACCTACCTGCAGGACCGTGGTCTTAGGAGGCTCCGGCTCAGTGAGCGCTGCCGCCCCCTGCGCACGAGGGGCTGCTGACCCCACTCAGCCCGAGCCCACCCCAGCTGCAGTGCCAGGAACAGAAAGTTCCCGGGGAGGAGACCAGCTGCAGGGCCTCCAATTGAAGCTGTCGCTCTGCCGCTGAGTTCATGGGTTGGCTCGCACCAAACAGCATTACAGCAGCTTTCGCTCAGGAGATGAGAGGACATTTTAATAACACGTGACACACCGTAAAGTTGTTCCTATTGCATACTTCCAATTTTCACATAATAATTTTGGGAACTGAGGATCAGTAAGAACCCGTTCCGTCAGGAGCTGTTCTTAAATCTAATCAGGCTGATAGGAACTGGCACTACGTTAGCAGGTGGTTTTGTGATGCCCCTCCAGCACGGACCACGGTGCAGATTTTCAAAACGACTTCATCTCTTTCTTCACCCAGTCCAAGCACCAGCACCACTTTGCAGTGTAATGAGCCACAGGACAGACCATGAAACCCAAAGCAGGATCAGCTTGTTACCTAATGTAACTGATTTCATTTGGTTGGTTGGATCAATAGGGTTTTCTTCCCACCTTAATCAAAACTGAGCCTTGGGCCTCCTAAAGTAACCTCAGCTGCATCTCTGCTGCTTCCGAGCAGCAGGGACCCGGCAGCTGTGAGGCAACGGGAGGCACGCAGCAGCCTCGGCCACTGCTGAAAGGGAGAGGGCAGCCAGCAGCAGCCGAGTTAGAACTCACCCGTACAAGGGGAACAATGGCAGCTCTGCACTTTTTCCTTTGTTCCCTCTCTTTCTCTCAGTAATGGACACAGAAAACAGCAGCTGCTTCAAAGTGCTGCTCCCTTGCTCTCCGCCAGTCCCAGCATGCAGCTCGCATCCCATTGCTGAGCATTCAGTTACGATACAGTTTTATTTCATAGTTTTCACCAGGCTTTGCAAACTTACTGAGCAAATGACTCGGTCATTTCCACTAGAAAACACACGTGTGTTGTGCAGAGCAGTGCTCACCCTGGGAATTAATTGCTTTTTGTAACGAATTCTGAAGTAAAGATGAAGGCTGCCTCAGGATTTCGCAAAGCCCGCTGTCAGCAGTGTGCAGCAAGGAGCTGTCTGCAAGGTGCAAATGAGCCGTGCTCCCCGGCCCCGGTGGCAGCCCTGCGCCGCGGTGGCACGGCTGTGCCCAGGGCCTGGGCTCCCAGGGGGGAGCCCATTTCCCAGCGGTGCCGGGGCAGCGCTGCCCCGCGCGCTCTGCAGCAGGACCAGGCTGCAGGGGAGCACGGCTCTGGGGGGGGCCCGATTCTGATCTCACTGAGCAGCCCCGTAAATGAGAACAATTCGCTTCTGTCACTGGAGCTACAGCCACCAGTGAGAGGAGAATCAGGCCCAGGATTTTGTGGCACTTGGTAAATGCTCATTTTAGTGCAACAAGTAATTGGAACGTCTGGTGCAAATGGAGTTCCTCTACACAGTTCCTTCGCAGCATCACTGGCTTTATTCCTTCCACACACAAATGCCAGTGCACGTGTGGATGCACGTCCTGAATTTACCAGATCTCATGCTGCTGCTGGAGCAAAACTTTAAGCCAGGGCAGAAGAAATCAAATCTATGGTTTGCTTTGCTGCTGGGTTGTGCGCGCTGCTTCCTGCTCAGCCAGTGCTGCCTGCCCGGCCACAGGGGATGTGCCAGCAGCGGAACGAGGACACGAGGCTGCCACCGCCTGCGCGGCTGCGCTCCTCCACCTCCTCCACCTCCCACCTGTTCCCTGAGCCTCCAGGAGGGGAGACCCCAGGCCCACACGCGACCCGGAGGCGATGTGCCACCGTGGTTTCGGAGCTGGGAACGCTGCTCACCCCCGGCTGCAACCTCGACCTCGCAAGGGCTGTGCGCTTGCAAGGCCTTCAGGCCCCTGTGAGTTTTGGGTCTTTAACGACGCTTTGCATCTCAAAAGGAAAGAGCTTTCTTCCTGATTTCTTGGTTCTACTTATCACTTTCCTCCTGCTCCCACTGGAAATCTTGGCCTGTCATTTGGTAGAACATGACGTTGAACGGTTTGTAAAACTTCCGCAGTCTGTGGATGACGTCAGGGTCTATTCTGGGGTGAGTTCGACCCTTAGATTTGCCCAAGCACCGGGGAGCACTGCTGTCCTCTGGCTTCTTTAGACAGGGGAATCCCTTGGTTTTATTAAAATAAAAATGTTTCTCTGTCACAATCCTTTTGAGGCCTAAGAAGTCCTGGACCTTGGCCATCTCCCCGGCTGGGTCGGTGATGAGCCTCTCGCCACTGACAAAAAGGATCTGGGAGAGAGGGAAGTACTGCAGCCAATTCTCCAGGTGCAGCGCGTAGATGCCGATGCGAATGGCACTCCAGGAGGCGTCGATCAGCCCCAGGGTCCGGTTCTTGAACGCCAGCACCTCGAAGGTGGGGATGTCTGGCTTCTTGGAGAGCGTCTGCGTGTAGTCCGAGATGGCGCGGGTCACCGGGTTCCTCACCACCACGATCAGCTTGGTGTCCTTGGCCATGGAGTGGATGCGCCTGGGGGCCTCGTTGGTCACAAAGTAGCTGGGGGTCTTCTCCATGGTGATCTGCCCCTCCAGGGTCTTGGGCATCACGTTCCTGCACGGAAGAAGAGGGAGGAGGGTTAGCAACAGCCAGGGCGGTCCCTGCGGCCCCTCCTGCCCTGAGCAGGCGTCGGCGGGACATCGGGGAGGGGGGATGCTGCCTGAGCTGCGGGCCTGGGACCGAAGCACTTCTGGTGTCGTTTCTCCTCAGCACCCAGACAAGGTGGGCACCTGAAGTGTTGAATTAGCCTTGGAAACACAGTCTACAGTCAATTCGCCATAGGCATATGTAGACAAGAGTTAATTGACAATAAACCTGTACAATACCTGTCTGCTCTGCAAGCCATCTGCTTCCATTTGCTCAATTAAGTCTATTCACTTCAGAGCCTTGTACCGGAGTGGTGCCGTTAGGATTACACAAGACCTCTTTGTTATGATGACATGCTTTTAAATGTCTCAGCTAATAAAACTTAATACAGAATAAGATCCCCTGCTTCTAGTACAATAATTAAATTTATTTACTATCTTGTGTGTGAGAAAGAATGACTTTTCTTTTATCTCTAATTCACATGCCCTGTCAATAATTAATTGCTGCTGGGTTTTGAGCTTCCTGTGCAAGCACTTTTATTAGCCAAAAGGAATTTGCCTACCGGATAAATTAGCATGTAGCAAGACTTTCCTGGATAGCATATTACCATACTGCAAAATGAAACTGCAGCAAGATAGCATTTATATCTAAGAAAATGAAGAGGTAAACACTTGTCCCGGCTGGCCCCAGTTAGAGACTACCACAGAAAGGCAGAAGGCACCAAGGGACGTCCCTGCGGCCTCCGACCCTGGCAGCTGCGGGCAGCCCAGCGCAGGCCCCCGCGGCCCAGCCCTCCCCACGCAGCCAGGTGCAGCGCCCGGGGGTCCACCACCGCCACCCCAACGCCCTCCATGAAGCCTGGAGAAAGCCATGGGGCAGGTACAGCTCCCACTGCAAACATTTAACACCATGGTGTGCATGCTGAAAGGTGTCACAGGCACAGCTCTGACCACTTCTTGTGTGTGTTCAAACAACACTTTTATGCTTTTCAGATACTTGTGCATATGCACACCCACACGAAGTACTTAACCTGTTGTTTTTCTGTTTGTCGTGATCATCGAGTGCCTTGTGGGGCTGCTGGGCCTGAGATGCAGCAGGGTTTGGGGGATGCAGTGGGCCGAGCAACCCACTGCAGCCTGCAGCATTGAGCAGGTCTGCCGCAGCAGCACGGAGGGAGGTGCTTGAGGTCTTGCAGGATTATCCGTTCACATCCTCCCTATTTTTAGTTCAAACATATGCTGAGGAAACAATGTGAATAGGCTGGGAATGGTTCTGGGAGAGCACCTTGGGCACCAGCGACCGCAGCGATGCTGACGTCAAGCAGCCGAGCTCTCATCTCATGGAATTATGCAGCTGAGGTCTGCAAGCAGAAGCGTCTGCCAGACGAGGCCCAGCCAGACGTGCCTGTCACTGTGCCTCGTGTCTGTGACTGCTAAACGCTACCGCTTGCTCCAAGTCTCCCCACAGTCTGTGTGCTCACTGCTGGTGCAATGTGCGCCATGGGGCTTGTCTGGCTGCGGGGCGGGTGGGGGCCAGCAGCTAGGGGCTGCGTGCTGCACGGTGCCTGCTGCCAGCACCCTGCACCTCGTCCCATCCCTGCAGCGGCCTCTGAGCAGCAGTGGCCGCAGGGATTAGTCAGAATGACGCATCTTGAGGTATTCTTCCTTTAAGAAAAACTGGAACAGATTAAGAGGGAAGTGGGCAGTAGGGGAGAGGGGATGCTGCAGAATTGCGGGGTGGCTTTCCTGTGCGGGGACACAGCACCTGGATTCAGCAGCCCTCTAGGAGGTGCCCCTGCAGGCCCCAGCGCACACAGGGCAGGCAGGACCCAGGGCTGCCTGATGCTTCGTGCTCAGGCTCTGCAGCAAGGCTGCTCAGCGTCCTGTCTGAAGTGAATGCACTTTGCTATGGCCTCACTTCAAGTCCTGCATCAGTTCTGATCCTCAAAAAGAGGAAAAGAGGAAAAGAGCAAAAGAGGAGATGCTCAGGCAGGTGCAAAACTGTGCCAGTTGCACTGATAATGCGATAGATACTTTATTTTTATCTTTCCAAATAGTTTTCTTGGATTGTTAGAGAAAGAAAGTGTTTGCTCTGGCTACCTGAATATTTAGTACTTATTGCTGAAAATCGAGGCACTGTTCAGGAACTGAACACACCAAGGCAACAGGAAGCCCTGGACAGCACCCAGCCAGCAGGCTGACCCCAGTGAAAGCCCTTCCAAGCGTCCGTCCTTACCCTGCCCATCAGGCAGCGGCCGGTGCCCATCTCTGTGTGCTGCTGCCACAGGGGCACGGGTCCCTGCTGCACATGGGTGGAGCCACAGCCCCGACTCAGCGCACTTCCAGAAGAGGAAGGGAGGTGCAGCAGCCAAACAGCAGGGGCTGCGGCTGTGCGGGAGCTGTGAGCAGCCTCGGAAACAGGGCAGAGGAGCAAGGTGAAGAACTGCAACCGGGGAATGAAGGCTCCTCCAACCCTGTGACTTTGCCTAGGGCACTCCCAGAACAGATTTCTATTGAACCGTTAATTACCAAAATCGATGTGTTACTCTTCTGTTCCTTGCTCAACAAAACAGTTATTTTATCATCACGTACAGTTAGCAATCTCTGCATTTCCTTTTTAACTGATCCTATCAGACATGCACAGAGCACCTCTGCCGGGTGGTGCCTGGGAGGTTTCCTGCCAGGTCCCCTGGATTTGGCACCAGGCAGTAATAGAAGCAGCACTGTGCAAAAGTCCTCTTCCCTTGCAAAAGGTGATTGACTGCCAGGCGAGCACCAACCACCATCACCCCACGGTGCTCAGTTACCTGGAGACCCCTGCAGCAGCACTGCACCCTGGCTTTCTCAGACAGGATAAGCTGTTTTCCTGTGCAATTGTCTGAGCATACGGAGGGACCGGCACAGGCAGAATTGGCTGGTGCGTGCTCCTCTGAGTCAGACACCCTGGCAGCAAGCAGCACGCTGTCAAATGTCAAAATGTGGCAATTATGAGATGCTAAAAGCTCTGTTGGACCATGAGCAATGGCTGCTCAGACAATAGAGCTCAAGGGGCCCATTGCTGCTGCCTGGCCTGACCCTGGCGTGGCAGAGCCCTCCCTGCCATCAGCTCTGCAGCGCGGCGCTGGCGGGGCTGCGAGGCCCTGGGGAGCTCCTGGGGCTGGGTCACATCGCTCACAGCTGCCTGGCACCTCCCTGCAGCAGGAATCCGTCTGGCCACAACCACTGAATTACTGTTTTAGTGTAATACATTTTTGTATCTGGTCTCCTATCTGACAAGATGCTGTTCTGCAAATGCCTGTGGATGCTGAACTAAAGGCTCTGAGAAACGTGGGCTGGCTGGGCCCCTGCACCTTGTGTGCACACTCTGGCTGCACAACCAGGCCAGAGGGGGCTGCTGAGAGCAGCTGCACTGCATTTGCTCCAGCAACACGAGCATTCTGCAGCCTCTGGGATACTTGGCCAGGCTACGGGGTAAGGCGTTAGGGACCTACTACTTGCACAGGCTTTTGTTTGCTTCCTGTTATGGATTGTGACTGATTTGTGAGTTCTTCAGTGACAGTGCTTTAAAAGAAATGAAAATTAACCTGAATTCAGAGGAAGTACTGCTGCTTGCCCTCACTCACGTTGCTGCTGCCGAGCGCCCGCTGGCTGCGGAGCCGAGTGCCAGCCGGAGCGCAGCGCCCGCCCTCCCAGGCGCTGGGGTGCAGCAGCAGCCCTGTCACAAGCAGTCCTGTAAGCAAGGATTTTGCTCCCCTCTGCTCTGGGGCCACGGGGAGACTTTAATATTATACTTACTTAGCTTTTACTTTAAATTATGGTTTCAATAAAGTTGCAACAACAAAAAAGAAAAGCATCTAAGCCTTTTCTCTGCAGTGGGGATGCTTCAGAATATAACTGGAAGCAGGCTACAGTGGCTGATGTTCAAGTATGAAACCAGCACACTAGGGGTTTCTAAAAGAACCACATCCAAACTATTAATTACAACGGCCCCTTCAGATGATGTTATCACAACAAACAGGAGTGAAGAAATTGCAGAGCTAGTAACAATCTGAAAGTGTTGCCACATTTAAGGTCCATGCACAATAAAGACAAATGGGTAGATATGTTGGTACTGAGGAGAGACAGCAGGGAAGCAGTGATCAAGGAAAACAGGAAGAAAAGCAGGTTCAGCCTTTGCTGCGCGGCTTTACGGTGAACACCAGCAGTTGCTGCGTGCAGCATCCTGCCCTGCCCCCACAGAGCACCAGAGCCACCACAGCTTTGGGGCTCCCACACTGAAATGCTTTTTCCCAGCCTCGGCCGCTTTCAGAGTCATTTCCCAGGTGCTGCCTTTCCTGGGCCACCGTCCTGGCCACCTGCTGAGCGGCCAACATGGCCGTGAGGGAGCGGGACCGTGCCTGCCTGAGGCGCCCAGCGTCCTGCGGCACCCTGTGCGCGAGAGCTGCTGCAGCAGAGCACGCACGGCCCCGCCTGGCGCCTCACTGAGAGCAACGGGTGTGAAGCACGGGGCTGCTGAGCCCCCGGCCCCATGGCAATGCCTCAGAGCAGGCACCCTGCTCCCAGCTGCCGCCGCGTGCTCGGCCCCAGGCACGCGTGCCGGCAGGATGCAGCCTGGCCCACGCAGCCGGGCAGGCCGCAGCGCTCTGGATTGCTCCCTCCAGCAGCCATGGCAGAGCTCTTTGCAATGCTGTGCTCCTGCAAAGGGCTGCACAGCTTCTTTGGCTCCCTCTGCACCGTTTCTTTTCCTTTCGGTGCCAGGCTGTGCTGCCAGCCGCAAGGCACAGCACGGCAGAGCAGCCTAAGGGAGGAAGCGCTGCGAGGAGATGCGCCTGCACTGGGCTCTGTCCCCGGCCTCTGCTCACCTCCCCGCCCCCTTCCACCTCCCCATCCCCACCTCAAGATGGGGGTCCCGGCCGCGAGCCACCGCCCCGAGGAGCTGCCCACCCCGCTCCAGCACAGCCCTCGCTCGGGCACGGGGAGGAGCACAGCTCCCGCACACCCCCTGGCAGCAGCACCTCTGCAGCGTGCAACGTCAAGATGAAACTTTTACCACCATTCCCAGGCCTGGATCCAGGGCATACCTGGTCTTTCCAGCAGATGACTGAATATCTGTTATTGGCCTTTGGATACTTCTCTCCTTCCCTATTCAATCCCAAGCGCTGCAGCCACGCCGCTCTGTGCCCCCACCACCACCCGGCAGCCCCGCGAGGCACGCACGGCCACCGCCTCTGCCCGACGCCCCCCAGCTGCTGCGTGCTGACGGGCGCTAAGCACGCCCGCTTCCCCGTCCCGCTGCTGGTGGCAAAGGCCAGCTTTAAGCCCTCATTGGAAAAGCGTGCTGGAGTAATTGTTCCTAACTGCAGGCTTCAGAAAGCTTTTTATTTTCAAAGGATACATTTTATAAATTTGTGAATTTGCATGTTGCCAAAATCCCCTTGTGGTTTATTTAAATCCAGATTATCTTGTTTATTCCTTCAGTCACAGCTGTCATTTATCTCTGTGTAGGCAGCTTGTTCACGATGTTGCAGGTTTCCTGCAAGCCCACTCAAAAGGAGTCTTTGTTAACTGTATTTTTATGTTTTCAACAAGAGAAAAAAAGTTCACGGCAACTCCCAGGGCTCAGAGGACCACAGAGAAGGACATTGATCTGCACAATTGCCATCTGAACGAGGCATGGCCAGGGGCTGCAGCAGTGGCACCTGCACATGGAGCCGCTCTCCGCAGCTCTGTGTGGAGCAAACATCTGCTTTTGTCTTCAAAAAGACAAACACGAAGTCATTTTCCATTTTATTATTAACACATTCTGGTATAATTGCTTGAGCTGTCAACTGTGACCTGCCAGTAATTCAGCAGGCGTGGGACTTTCAAGGGGAGAACAGCGCTGCAACTGAAGGCTGCAGCATGCATTAAAAGCAGAACCTATTTGCTGTAAGCCCCCAAGTCAAATCTCTTGTTGAATTTGTTCAAACATAAATTTACAGTTGAATTTACATAGGTTTAATGTTTTATAATCTTTTTGGTCTGTGAATCTATATTCAAGACTGAGTGCATTAGCTTAGAAATATTGTGCTTAACACTGAAAATAATTTTAATCTCTTCCCAAGTCCAATCCTTTGCACATCACTAAACCTCAGAATCCAATCCCTTCTAATAAGAGACACAAAACTTGCATCTGTCGCTGCCTAATAGATTCATACTGCTCTAATTCAAATGGCTCGCACATGTGTTTTAATAAAAAACATTACACAAATTGCAAGGCGCTTTCAGAAAAGCAGGTGCCAGCTCAGACCGGAGCTAAAGGAAAACAAACTCCCCCGGGAGATTCTGAGACAGCTTCATGGTCTGGGGGCTGCTGTGACCCTGGCTGTGGGCGAAGGGCGAGGACCCCCACCGTCAGCTGGCAGCACTGCTCTCGCAGGATCTAGTGCCCAGAACTCGGGGGGTGCCTGGGGCTGCTCCTTTCCCTCTCCAGGCAGCTGTCCTCTGCCCCACAGTTTACCAAGCCGTTTGGTGCCCATGCAAAACGTTCTCCCGAGGCACGGTCTGAGGGCATCCTGTTGTGCACGGACACTCCCCCGCGCTTCCAAGCGCAGGACACTCGCCCCATGCCCTGCCCAGCTTCTCCCCAGCGCTTCCTGGGCTCTGCAGGGCACCAGGAGCCCAGGCCGCGGCTGCGTGCACCCGCTGGCGGCCCCAGCCCTCCCCACAGCAGCCAAGCGCGGAGAGCGGTCTCCTGTTGTCATAACAACGAAGGTGCTAACATCGTGTTGACTAACTGCAAGCTGATCTGATCAGAGAATGGAAGTATCGAGTTGCTACGGTAACCGAAATGCCAAATTTGAAATTGTGTCAATAGCCAAGTTATCCAAGGGGAAGCAAATGTGACCAGCAGGGCCAGGGCCTGAGCCTGGCCCCAGCGGGCACCGTGGCTCCCGCTGCTGGGCTGGGGGAGCTGCCCTCCTCCCACCCCCGCTGCACAAAGCCCCGCGCAGGGGGCCCTGCGGGCGCTGCCAGCCCCCCGCAGCCGCTCCCCCAGAGCGGAGGACGATGCCTGTGGAGCACAGCCCATTTGCAAGAGGTGGTTCATTGTCTAGCACAGACCAGAGTCCAACAGCTGCAAAGAAACAGGTTCCCTGTCTCCAAAAAATGCAAAACCTTTAACGGCTCATTGGCATGTGCTTGAGTTGGCCTGGATAAGAAGTTACTCCTGAGAGCCCACTATTGATTCTGTCAGGGATTCAGAGGTTTTATAGGCATCGCTCAGGATCTCTTTAGTACTTGTACCTTCTTAATGGCTCTCCTCACGGACAGAAATGAAAACATCCCCGGCACGCTGGGGAGCAGAATCCACGCCAGGAGACAGACAGCGCCCGGCTCCGCCGCAGGCAGCCCGGCAGGAACACGGCCGGGTTCCCACCGGCGACTTTGGAGCTGGGGGGACACCAGGGCTGTGGGAAAGGTGCAGGGACTTCACCCAGGGAGGCTCCTCTCCTCCCACCACTGTGCAAGCAAATCAGTGGGCAGCTGGTGAGCAGCACAGAAATATAAATACGCGCTGATTTCACTGGGACCATCTGCCTCGTGCATGATAGGCGGGCAAGGATGCTATAATCACGGAGCAGGGAACTAAGCTGATCCATTAAAGTCTTTTAGGCAGAAGGAACTACGGAACCCATATTAATCCAGCAATGCTTTGTGAGCAGACATCACAAGGTTAGATCCATTCAGTTGCAATTAAAAATAACCCTCACCACTCAGGCTGGCTTGGATAGCTATTATGGCCTTATGTTCCCCAAAGACTCTCATGTCTACAGATTGTTGATGTGAGCACAATGTAATCTGAAATTATGATCTTAATGCTAAATCTTGCTTTCTTCTGTTCTTTCCTCAAGTGGGTCTCCTTGGGGATATGGCTGTTGCCTTGTGCTGAAATCCCTCGCCCGCCTGATAGCACCAGCTCACACGGAAATCACTGAGTTTCAGATTAGACAGCGTTGCCACAATTCCATTGCCTTCCTAATGGAGAGTGCCCCTGGCTGCTGACCTCCTCACTAGCAGTGTGGCAAACGCCCAGGGGCCTGCTGTCCCTGTGAGCTGCCTGGCCTGCAAATGCTCGCCAAAATTCTGCAGGCTCCTGACAGGCGACTCGCAGATCCACAGCCCCCAGCGTCACTCAGCTTTGACTGTGCAAAGCAGTCTCAGTCCTGCAGATGAAGTGCACGTTTAGTCTAACGCTGTTTTAGCGAGGATGAGTCTGCCCTGATTCTCCACCTCCAGTGCATGACTTACGATCGGTCACCGCTCACCCCGGAGCAGGCAGTGAAAAAGCCTGGAAACACACAGTTCAAAGCCCACTGCAGTCAGACCTGTGTTGACCACCTCTCACCACTGCTCTCTGCAGAAGGGCTGTAACGCAGCTCCCTGGGAACGTCCGCGCTGTCTGTCAGCCCTAACTGCTGTACTGACCACAGCCATAGCAGAGAAGCACCAGCCTGAACACCCCCTTGCACGCGTGCTACAACCACGGGCTCTCGTGGGCAGCAGTGGAAGTCCTGCCCCTGCTGGCTGCGATTTCCAAGCCAAGGTTTGCTGCTCTGAGCCGGGCTCTGTGCTCTGTTAGATCTGGGTTTCCCTTCAGCACAAGTGCCTTCCGTACTACTTCGTTTGTTCTTCACTGTCACATGGGGAAGGGAGAAGAGCTGGGTGCTGGTGGCAATGCAAACCCTGCAGCTGAGAGGGTCCGGGGACCCTGCAGCAGTGCCACCAGCAGCATCGCTGGTAGCGACGTGCTACGCCTAGGCTGACAGAAGAGGTTCAGATGCTTTGTGGGGCAAACACCATGGGGAAAGAGCAACTATTTAATGAACAAACAAACTAGCTATGAAAAGCTTTGGGTGTCCCAACACCCCTGTCTCAGTCACCGCAGCTTGCTCTGCAGCAGACACGTTGAAACCGAGTGCATTCCCCTCACGTCCGTGCCCTGGGGATGCCTGTGCTAATGCTGAGCATGGGACCAACTCCAGATAAGGACAGAGCGGGAACGGAGCAGGTGTGCTGCCTCTGCTGTTCCTCCTAGGAAAGCACGCACGCAGCTGCAGCAGGATGAAAGCCTGCCAGGGGAGACAAATCCCCAACAAGCGGCCAGACACCTGGCACCGCCAGACGAGCCGCATGCTGCAGCACAGTGCCCCAGAGCAGCCCAGGCAGCCGGCTGCACCCCTGGGGCTCCCTCTGCACCCCTCACATGCCAGTTTGATGCGGAAAACCCACAGGGCTGCAGAAGCGAGCTATACGCACAGTCCAAACCACTCTAATACTGGTGCGACTCAATCAAGCCATTTAGACCATTACCAGCGCTGGGCCTTTCCTGAGAAGAAAGATGATGAAAGAAGAACATTAAGATGTAGTAATATGGATCTATACGCCATGAGGAGTCCTGTTTCATCTTCTGGAAAATTTACTTCTACCAGGAAAAAAAGATCCTGAAAATAATGGCTGCCTAAGTGCAAGCACTGCTGCTATATCATGCTAAAAGCTTTTCAGGAAAAAAACAGTAAATAAATTCCACTCTTCAGATGTATCTGGATGTTATCCTAACACAGTGCGAGAGTAATAGGAGAGCCCTCAACAACCAAAAGGATGGGAATTGTTACGGAAAGACAACAGGAGGAGCGCTACCTGCAGAAGAGGCTGAACAACGAAGGTAACTGCACGCATCCTGCCGCCGAGCGCTCGCACTGCCGATGGGCTGGTGGCGGAGGACTCCCACTCCACTGCCACAGAAAGGCCACAGAAAAGCTGGCAAATGCTGCCTGAGGAGCGCCCGGCTGTCCAAAGGCAGGGGCAGGAGCACGTGGCTCTGTGCAATTGCTCGCTTGATTTCCAGTTCAGACAAGGTGGGTCTGAATGCACCAGCCGGGTGGAAGGCAGGATGGGCTCTTGCCATACGGTGACCCGGGTGACAGCAGATGCAGAAGGGAGCAGAGCCAGTCCCAAATCCTTCCTCTTAACCACCCGGTGGTCAGGCCTTCCTTCCTGCATTAACCTCGCACCTATTCCAAAGCCAACAACTTCCAGGGCAGCGCACCCCGCACAGAGCTCTGCCACCACCCGATGGCACCGCGTGGCCACCAGCACCGGGCCCGTCCCTCAGTGTCCCAGCGCCAGGGGGGCCCCACAGTGCCTGAGCCTTCCCGCAGGGCCGCCAGGGACCGCATAGACCTGGGACATCGTGGCTCCCCTGACCCATGAGTGCAACGCCAGCCAGGCTGCCACGGGCACAGCTATTCATTATTTGCTTGTGCCGATTATTTTGGGGTTTAAGTTCATTTATTATGTATGCAAAAATGGTAATACACTGGCATCTGAATGTCTTTTAGGCATACAATATCCTTCTTATTCAAAATGTTTCTCCCTCCATAATTGAATGGTTTACCTTATTATTACTTTATGTTAATGACCCAGCATTTCCATTTTTCTATAGGATGCTTAATTGTAAGCAAAGTGCAATCAGAATCAGAGATGCCATCCGTAATTGACAGCATCATAATAACAGCCAGCATCACAGGAACAAAGTACCAAAATAAATGGGAGCAGGGAGAAAACCGCTTCCAAAAATACCTACGAAGTTCTTCTTGGCCAGGACAGAAAGCCCCGTCCACGCAGTGTCTTCTCCCCAAGCAGTGACAGTTTGGGCATTAACGCAGATCGAGTGCTATTTATATCAGTTTGTACATTTAATCAGTTTTCTTGCAGTTTTCAGCAAGATGTGAACTATATCCCTGTCCAAGGCATTTGGTTCAAATCAGCTGAGACAGAGAATAATCAAGATTTATGATTCTCATTCCGACTCGGATCACACAGTCAGTGCAAATGGCTCAGCAGAGCTTCCTCCCTCCGCCCGAGCGCATCAGGAGCACGCTGACGCCCGCCCCGGGAGCTGCCAGAGCACCGCTGTGGCTCCGGGCTCCCCCCGCCCCATGCCACATGCGCGGACCCTTCCGCGCACCCAGTGCTGGAGGGGGACCACAGCCAGGTCAGGGCTTGTTTGGCAGAAATCAATAAAACAGCACTTTGCCAAATAAAAGCGATTTCATCAGATTTTACGTTCTGCCTCTCCGTACAGCCTAGGGCAACAAGGAGAATGGATCGTCTGTGGTGCATCTGACCTTCCTCCTGAAAAACGCCTTTGCTGGAGGAGCAGCACTGCGTTCTGCACACACCACTGCTGCCCGCAAGCCCTGCCGGCCTGCCGCGAGGCGCTCAGAGGTGCGGGGTCTGCAGCAAGGAAGGGCCCCAGGAAGGGCCTGGGAGGAGCTGCCAGCTTCAGCCAGGGCTGTCAGCATTTCCAGGAGACAGCTCCACTTCCTAGCGCTGCTCCAGGAAGCCAGAGCTGTGCAGTCCGAGGTCTCAGCTGGGAAGCAGAGGAAAATTAAAGGACCCCAAAGCAGCTGCACTGAAAGAGCCCGGTGACAGCCCCCAGCGGCGGGGGCACCCCGCTCCCCGTGCTCTGCGGCAGCGGCCAGGCCGTGCTCTGGCAGCTCCTCTGAGCACGGCCACCTCCTGCCGGGGGCTCATGAAAACAGAGCGCTGTGACCCCGGCAACGGCAGCGCGGCTGCGCCTGCAGACTTACCTGGCTAAGAGGGTGGTGACAGCAACTCTGTCTTCATTGCAGCAAGCAGCGAGTCAGAAAGGGGAACTCGGGCTCCTCTTACCTTCCGCATGCCTCCGAAATGAAGGCAGAGAAATGTGCCGGTCAGGAAGGGAAAACAAATGCTGGTTATGTGCAGTCCTGAAGTCTCCACGTCAGGCCAGGTGCACGTTAGTGCTTTGCTTTCTTCAGGGGCTGTTTAGCTTTTTCTTCCCCAACCGTGCAGCACAGCTTAGGGTTAGCCAGGGCTCTGCCATGCATTCACACATGCAGGACAGCATCCAGGTGGGCGAAGCAGGCTGACTCCACTGCAGTCAATAGAGCAAACAGCTCCCGGTCTGGATAAACAGAATTACCAGTGCTGAAGAGCCCTGGGCAGCACTGCACACTGATTAGTGCAAATGCTAAACACAAACCAATTAACACTAAGTCTGCTCATCTCGTGTCACTTAGCACTAAAACAAAGCCTAACACTAAATACATGTGTTGATTTAGCCATTAAATCAAGCATCACTCAAAATAGCTCACTCTGTTATTGAGAAAAAAATGAAGCCGCCTGAATTTTCAGCAGGCACTGTATCATGAGCTCCACACAGCACCAGGAAGTTTCCGCTGATCCTGAGGACAGACTGACACTGCTCAGCCTACAGAACGAACCAAGGCAAACAGAGGCAGCGGTGCCAAGAGCACATCTCGGTGCCACCTCAGCCGGCTTCGCTGCACTTGGCTGCGGCCTGGTGCCACGCCGGCAGGCTGCAGGCCCAGGATCCGGATGCTGCTGTCAGCAATAACAGCACTGCACCGCTCCTCTGGCGTCAAGGGCAGGTCACGTGCATGAACGAGCTCCTCAGGGACGAGTACAAGGCTGGTGAGTGTGCTCCCACCGGCCGCTGGTGCCCCCTCCTGAGGAACAGCTGGGGCAGCAGCCCCACAACGCACCGAACACACCAATCCCACGCTTTGAAGAACCAAACCCACCTGCTGCTTGTTTTCTTTCTTTTTTAATTTATTTATGTCTGTTAATTCAAAAATGATCGGAAACTGGTGTGTGGGAAGGTGATGATGGGAAGAACCCGGCTGGAGGCATCCCACCCTAACGAGCACCAGGAGCAGACAGGGACAGGACATGTGGACGTTAGCAGGCAGTGCGTGGTGTTTACATTCCTAATTACAAGAGCTAATGCCTCGGTTTGGCCAGGTGTCCCTTCTGCAGACAAGGTTAATAGGATGTGAGAGGCCACAGCTGCCACAGCACCGAGTGAAGAGGACAGGCGAGGGAGAGCAGTATTAATCAGCCAGGAGCAATGCAAAAATGGTTATCTCAAGCTGTTTGGAGGCATGGATTAAAAATAAATCTGCCCGAGTTAAAATTCTGCCAGTCAGCTCCTTTTTGTAGGTGGAATCTATTAAAAAATTATCTTTCTGCTAAAATGCTAAAGTATTTTTGACACTTAACAGCTTGCTTCAAGCAAAAAAGTGCAATAAATACACGGGTAGCTAATTGGCTCCAGCACACCCAACACCCGGCCCCCTGGCCGAGGACGCAGTGCCAGCTCGCTGGCGGCTCCAGCGGGCCCTCGAGAGCCTCCTCCTGATGAGCGTGCATCTGCTGCAGCCTCTCCTGTCAGCACAGCGCAGCCGGGAGGGTCCATCGAGATCCGGCGGCAGAACAGAAACGGCCGCAAATTGAATCTTCAGAGCAGCGGGCACCGGAGAGGGAGGCACGTGCGGTGACTTTGTTGTGTTGGAGGCTGCACTTGGAGGCACTTAGTTCGCTGTAAGATGGAGAAGGAACTGCGTGGCTATGTAGTCTTCTCAATAAAAATTAATGCTTTAACAAGAAGCCAAATAGCTACAGCTAATGTACTTCTGAACGAGATCTAAATTTTATTCATAAGCATCAGTGTCAGGACTAAAATAACAGTTTTATGGACACTATGAGCATAAACAGCTCTGCTGATTCAAAAACAGAAACCGCACTTCTGAATGAATCAACTCATTCATTTGGAACAAAAGCATCATTTTAAATACATGCCTCAAATAAAAGAGAAAGCCAGAGACAATATTCTTCTCGTGAGCCTGCTTCCAAGAAATGCACTGCAGTGCAGGGAGACCGGTTCCTGGCAAGGCAGTGGAGAATGCGCTGGGGAAAGAGCAGAGCTTGCTCCGAAGGTGCCCGAGACACGGCTGGAGGTGGGGGGGGGCCGCAGCCCCTCCTCCCGCACCATCCACGCGAGGGAATCAATCACAGATGGAAGGAAGGGTGCTGCACTGCTGTGGAAATCCCCGCTGAGCTCCAGCACTCAGGACTCGCTGGCTGTGGTGCATGCTGAAGTGGGCTTTGATTATTTTGGATATTTTTATAGACTCCTGAGTACCAGTTGTTGAGAAACCAGAAGGAACTTAAAGGAAAAAAAAGCCATTACTGCAGACATCACTCCTTGGTGTGTGGGAGGATGCCCAGAGCCTGTGAATGTCTGCTTCCACACGGGTCTGCACAGGTGCAAAAACATCTGCATGGAAGGCTGTAAGGGATGCAGCAACGTATGATGCTGCAACTGCAAAAGATCTGTGTCTCTGGAGAAAAATAACACAAAGGAGATGACCCTGTTTCTTGCCCATGTTTCCAGTCATCGCTGGTCCCTGGTCTTCACGCCCTGCCTCCTCCGGGGCTGTCCGTCGTGCCCTCTCCCAGCACAGCACTGCGCGGCTGCCCAGCCCCTGCCTCCAGAGCCGCCTGCAGTGGCACCGGGTCAGGATCCTGCCGCGTCCCGCGCCGCTCCGACCGCTGCCGGCCCGGGAGGGGCTCGTGGCGCTGCATGAAGGGCCTCCGAGAGGCTCGGTGTGAATATTGATAGCACACTGATATCCACTGCCAGACCAACAAAGCAGTCACAAATGCTTCAAAGGCACAAGTTAAAAATAGTCATGGAACTGGAGAATGTAGAGAGCGGTGTAGCTAACAACTGACTGATAAAAGATTTTTAGAAAAATGCATCTTGGAGAATGTGCTCATTACAGACAGAAAAGTCAGAAAGATGTCAGAAAACAGCAGCATAAAGAAAACTTCACAGCCGTGTACGACAGGACAAGGAGATGACAGCGTTCTGCGCTGGCGGCGGCTCTGGGGCTGCGCACCTCGGCTGGCCGCGGAGGAGCCGCCGGCCGGAGCCGCTGCTGGGCGGGGGCCGGAGGGGCAGCGGCACAGGGCCCTCCGCACGCTGCAGGGCTGTGGCGGGGCTGCGCCAGCCGGGCTCCAGAGAGAGCCAGGGCGGGTTGGACAGCACAGCGCTTGCGCAGGGAAATGGGACTGCCTGACCCGCGACGCCCTGAGCCACATCCAGAGCAGCCTGCACGGAGCAGAGCCAGCAGGTGCCGAGGAGCACGCAGCTCAGCCAGGCACTGCCTTTCGGCCGGGAAAATGTTTTCAGCCCGGTTATTTCTGGTGAGCAGACAGCGTCAGATGTGCAGCCTGGGGACCGTACAATCTGCAGTCTGGGTTATTCAATGATGTTTTGGGGCTCTTTAAAGACAGGCTGAATTCTTTGCTTCTGTTCTGGGAAAACAAGTTAGGGAGTAATGGATCTTTTCCTAACGACCCGAGCGGTGGGAGGCCGCCAGTAACAGGGCCGCTGGGTGCTGTGCCAAGCACGGCGCTGCCCGAGGTCTCCCAGGGCCCCAGCTCCACCACGCCCCCGCCCAGGACCCCCGTGCTCGCCGGGCTGGCTGCCAGCAAAACGCAGGCTCCGGCAGCTGGGGGCTGTGCGAGAGGTAAATCACCAGCTCCCAGCACTCCCAGCTCTCACAAACTTTCTGCACCGTGGGAGCAGGACAGAGCCATCGCAGGCGACATCGGAGCGCTGTGGGAGACGTGGCTCCAGCCCAGCGCGGAGCTGTGGCCCCGGAGCTTCCTGAGCACCGCAGCGAGCCCGGGCTCCTGCCACCGCTGCACTTCCTGTAACTGGGGTAATAGATCTGTGGCCACAAATGAAAGATCAATATTTATTTAACACACACACTACCCTTTAGAGGCCCTTAATTGTAAATTAATCATCATTAACTGACAGTAATTGAACATGCTGAAAGCTGCAATCACGGCTTCTCCCTGCAGCGGAGGCCCCGGGGTGGCCGCACAGCAGCAGCGCTGTTGGGACCAGGCTCTGCGCGCTGCGGGACTGTCACCGGCCTGTGGCAAGGAGGGAGCACCCCAGGAGCACGCAGGGTGCCCTGTGCTGCAGCCCCAGAGGCTTTGCCCAGACACGTTTGTGCCCTGACCCCAGTCCACATCCCACTGGGAAAGGCAGAACCCTCTGGCTGGGCAGACCCCACGAGGCCCACATGCAACAAGCCGCTGTGGCCCAGGGAGAGTGACAAAAGGTGGCAAGAGCTGCTTGTTCACCAGCAACGCTCGAGATCAAGGGCTGGCACACAGCGTGGTGCCGCACGGGGCAGCTGCAGGCTGCTGCCAGGGGAGGCTCTGGCCGCTGTGGCCCCCCCCTGGATTCTGTCAGGTCCTAGGAGGCGACAGTGCCTGCATTTAGCTCTCCCTGAAGCACACAAGCGGCTCAGTCCGTGCCAGGCTCCTGCTAAACCCTGCCCAGGAGCTCAGTGGCAACACGCAGTGATTTACGGCTGAGGCACGGAACAGGGCCTCCCGTGCCCGCAGCCTGCGCAGCGCCCGCAGCGGGGCCGGGCCGGGCTGGGTGTGCAGCACCCTCCCGGGAGCCCAGTGCTCCTGCAGTGCCGCACGACTCCCACTTCTCTGAAGTCAGTGGGGCCTCTGTTCAGCACTGCTGGGCCCCTCTCCGTGAGGGACACCTGTTTGCTGGGCCTGGGGGAGGATCTTGCAGTGCGAATGGGTTCTGCAAAGGGCTACCTTAAAGGCCATCCAGGAGATGCCATGGGGCCACCACGATGCCCTCATGGCGTTTGCCAAGAGCAGCTCACAGGCAGAGGCCAAGCAGCCTCCCTGCTGGCCCCAGTGTCTGCAGGCTCCCTGGGGGGGCTGGCGCCCACTGGGGGATCCCGGGGGCTGCTCGTGTGGGGCAGTGGGGCTGAGCGAGCTCAGCCAGGACCTGTCTGTGCCACATCCTCCTTCAAACACGTGCTGCCCACAGTGCTGAGCTCCTCCCTGGGACAGCTTTGTTAGCGCAGGGGCAAACAGCATGACCCAGACCTGCAGGCGGGGGGAATCTGTGCCAGAGCTGCAGAGATCTGAGCAGAGAGGGACCTTAGGAAAGAAGGGGCTGCCCAAGGCGGGACACAGCCCCTTGTCGCTGACGCACTGGCTGCAGCAGGCACGGCTCCAAGCCAGGGGGATGCTGTTCCCCTGGGAGGGAGAAGCTGCAGTTTGTTTCTTTCTGCGTTTTGCAGAAACACAAAACAGAAGTACAAATGCCAGCTCTTCCTCCTTTGGCTCCTGGGCAGATTGGGTGCGAGCCTGTCTGCGGCTCTGGGTACGGTGGGAGAGCAGCCTGGGGAGATGGGGAGACCTACGGTCACCAGCACAAGTGTTTGGGGACTTTCACCTTTCAGAGGAACAGGTCCTACCCCCTGGAGGACTTTTCATTGACTGTTCAAGGGCTCTCTACCGTGGGGGTTTTAAAGCAGGTCTACTCTGCACTTCTGCTGTTACAGTGATTAAGCAATAAAATGTAACTCGGCCCATGGAGGGGAGCGCAGGAGCGTGCAGCTGATCTCCAGTGCCAGTAGGCTGTGCAGAGTGAGTTGGCAGGAAGAAATGCAAATTCTCTTTCTATAAGGACAACAGAGGCACGAATGCTGACTTTATTAAAATGCAGAATTATTTCAGGTCCCTTTGTTTAGCTCAGAGCCCGGAGGTAATTTATGCGCAAGGCTGGAGCAGCAGGGCTGTGCTCAGCTGCCTAGCGCTGCCAGCACGCCTTGGCTCGGGCTCTCGCTCTGAAGGCTTTCCAGATCTGGAAGGAAGGTCTGGGCAGCACATCGCCTCCCTGCCTGTTCTCGCTGAAGAAGTTTTCTTGTCCCCACAACTCCTACACATGGCTCCTGGGGACCGGGCCGTGAACACGGAGGCTTGTTAAGTGCTCATGTAGGGAGAGGCTGCTCTGCAGCTGCTCTGCGCCTGAGCCCCAGCCTGCCCCCGAGCAGCAGCCGACTGCCATGTCTGGTGCGCTCTGTCCCTCTGGCTCCCTCGGGAAGCAGCCGGCAGCGCTGCCCCGCCACAGCCCAGAGAGGTGCCTGGGTGGTGGGCAGTGGGCGGCCACCCCCTGCCCCTGCTTGGCTGCATCCCCGAGGCACGACACAGACGGGGACCTGTCCCACGTGCTCGCTGGGTTTGGAGACTCAGGCCCGGCAACCTGAGCCGCTGTGAGGTCTGATCAAATCTGGGGCCTGTGTGCTCCTGCGTGGCTTTAGCCTCTGTGCTGAAGGGGAGCAGCAGGAACTGGCAGAAGTCCCTGTGCCTGGCACAGAGGTGACAATCAGTTCCTTACCCTGAAATAAGAACTTGGAGGGCTGCAGCCAAGCAGCTCTCTTGCCCACGTCAAACCCAGAGTGGCCCTGAGCAATTGTCCCGGTGCTTGCTTGCGCTGCTGGCAGGGACCGAGGGTACCAAGGGGCTCCCCCTGGCCAGGTGCTGCGGGGGCTCCAAGGGACGCTCACCGACTGCCGGCCCCACACAGCGCAGGAGCCCCAGCCGCGGCGCTGCTGCTCCGGTGGGGCCAGAGCAGCAGAGGGTTGGGGCAGGGGCAGGGCCATGCAAGCGTCCTGACCCCAGGACCCCCGTGGGACCCGGGAGCCTTCCCAGCAGGAGGCTGCAGGCACGTCGAGGCTGCACGACTGCCCGAACCAATTGCTAAAGCAAACAAAGGCTCTTGGGATTTGTTGACAGGGAGGTTTATTGAGGTGAAATCTTTGCATCGGGTTATGTGTTCTTGTTTATGAGGAGCTTAAACTGTGTCCAAGATCATGCTAGATGAAATCCTTGACTTCCACTGCCATCCAGGAAGTCTCATCTAGGCCGATTTGCATTTCCATCTGCATACTAATGCCATGCTTATAATCAGCAAGAAAACATTCCCGGCTCATTGGTCCAAATGTAAACGTCTGCAATGGAAAGTAAACAGGAGAAAGCTTCCTGCCATTGTGATGCTCCAAACAAAAGCTCGCCCGTGCCTGCACTTAGAGGATTTGCTGCATCCTGACTGACAGAACATTAGGGGCTCTGCCACGTAATCCCGAGATCTGTACATTTGGCATTAGGACGCACACTGCTGGGGCCGTGTTTTGAGAATATTACAGTGTGCTTGACACAAAGCCCAGCCTTGCTGAGCCAGGTTTATTTTCTGATAAAAGCTAATACACCCAGGTGCTATAGGGAAGGCAGAGGGCCTGCTACGAACAAGGGAAAGGAGCAGGAGTAAATCTGGGACTCCTGCTTTCATGCATGGGGGCCGTAGGTTTTGGCTGCAGGCTAAGAACTGCGCTCTCTGTGTGGCTCCTGGGTGTAAATTACAGCCAACCACTGCACACATCGGTCACCTGCCCACCACAGCGGCTGGCAAATGACGCAGCTCTGGAGGAGTCAGGAGGAGAAGCAGGGGTGCTACAAAGGGGTGAAAGGGGAGGATGAAAACCAGCCACCCCCCGAAGAGAGGGGCTATTCTGCGGTGGGTGTGCTGGATGCCGTTCAGACGAAGCTGCCTTTTAGCATGTAAGTCCTTCTCCCCACCGTGGCACGGTGACAGAACCTTCCTGCATGGCACCGTGGGAGCGGAAGCCTCCACCTGCGGCGAGCACTGCACGGCGCCCAGGGCCAGTGCCACCCGCACGGGGCCGAGCCCGCGGAGCTGTGCCGCAGCTCCTGCACCTGCACCAGGACCACGTTAACCATGCCAACACACCACGCTGTGTGCGGTGCTTCCACAGGCGCTCTGCCTCTCTGAACATCCCCGCTTTCTGCTTCTCTGCATTCTGATCTCTTCACCACACATGCTGCCAATTACTGTGCAAAATAATCACGTTAATTTCCAGCTCCGTTAGCAAACAGCCAATAAAATCTTCTGCACTTGCCAAGAGAAGGAGGGCCTCAGCGCTGGAGAGACCAAGTGCGTTTCTGTGCCTTTGAGAGGGCTCAGCCCACAGTGCCATGGGAGCACGGGGGGAAGGAGCATGAGGAGTCCTGGAGCTGCATGGAAGACAAATCAGAATGGCCTCAGCAGAGAATTAATTCTGTTCCGCGAGCAGCTCCATCCAAACCCGGGGATCACTGCGGCGTGCCCGTGGCACGCACCGCCACCGCCCCCACACAACGCAGCGCGCCCCAGCGCCACAGGGACCCCCCGCCTGGCTCGGTGCCACCCCGAGTGCCGGCTGCCAGGCGCAGCGTGGCCAGGGCTGAGCCGGGAGCTGGCGCCGCATTCCCACGTCCACGGAGGGAACATTTCCCTGCTGTACTCGAAAGTTTCCTGAAATTTTCCAGCAAACTGGGGTTACAACAAAGCACGGTTGGGGTCAGCTTGTCCTGTGCCAGAGGCAGACATTCAGTCCAGCCACGGTGCGCAGTGCTACAAGGAAATCAATCACCCTGGCGAAGCTCCTTTCCTAGCGCTGTATCACAGCCGCGCGGCCCTAATTGTGCTTGTTAAGTGGAGTGTCTTCCTCGCACTTGGTCGGGGCCGCTGCTGTTTCCGATAAGACAGAGCCTGAATCAATTCTGTTTGACAGGTGATGCACTTCACGCCAGCCAGTCCCTGGAGCCTCAGGGAGCTGCTGAATATTCGCAGTGCCCGACTTCTGTGCCGAGAACACGGGTGCGAGTGCTCCTGCTTAGCGGGGAGGGCGTTTTTCCCAAAGTCGAATTACCCAGATGACCCTGGAGACCCCTTCCTCCCTTCGGAGAAGAAAAAAGCCATCACCTGCCCTAGGTACTGTCCCCCCACCACACCAGCAACCTGTTCCTCCCGGCCTGGGACCTGTTGCTGCTCCAGCAGTGCAGGAGTGGGGCAGCCCTCAGAAGAGCTGCAGGAGCGCCTGGCAGGCGTCCCCTGCTCCACCCCACAGCAGGACAGCCTTGTGGTCCCACCGGCCGGGGGCCCTGACTGTCAGGCTCGGGGCCAGCCCGCAGGGCAGTGCTGGGGCACAGGGAGCTGCTCGCTGAGCCCACAGGGGCAGCCCGGGCTGGGGGCAGGGCCAGGGACGGCGAGTGGGGTCTGCACCGGCTCTGGCCCCCCTGCACCCAGGGCACAAGACAGAACTCCACTGCCACTCTTCCCGTCTCTGTCAGTGAAACCCAGCACAATGTGTGCTCAGCACGATGCCTTCCTCCAGGTTACCTCCAGAGAGGGGAAGGTGCAGTGCCTCTGGGAAGGTGCAATGCTTTGTTGTAAATGCACAAAGTCTTGTATGCTAGCTAGCTGTGTGATCAGAAACGCTGTGCTCAGCTCTCTGCACCTCGGTGTCTGCTTGCTTCTTCCATCACCTCTCCTGGGGGTTACGCTGTAACCCTGGGCCTGGGAAATGGTGCAGCGAGCCCAGGCCCTGGGATAATTCTGGGGATGCCAATGAGGTCGTGCATCTGCCTCCTGACCTCATGACATGCGCAGAGATGTGATGCCCCAGGGAAGTAGCAACCCATCCTGATGCAGGGGAGAAGCTTTAGAATCCTCATCTGACACTGGGGAAGGAACATTCCCTTCTTTGTTTGCAGATCTCCATGCATCTCTGTCTCTGATCAGAGAGCAAACACCGCCCGGCAGCCGGCGGTTTGCAAGACGCGCGCAGTGAGCTTGCACAGCGGAGCACGGCCAGTCCCTCACTGTGCCACCCACCTCTGCCCTGCACCCGGCACTGCCCCGCAGCGCAGGGCGAGCCCTCGGTGCGCAGGAGCTGCCGGCCGCAGCCCGGCTGCCAGACGCACCTCCCACGCAGCTCCTGTCTGTTTACAGACGTAAACCCTCAGCACGCCACAAGGAACGGCTCAGCTCTGCCAGCCGGGTTTACAAAGTGCTCTGTGGCAGCCCACGGCTTTGACACAGACATTTTAACGTGGCACTGTTTGTGCTCCTGAAGTTCAGCAGCTCCGTGCAACCCCTGCCTCAGGGCTCACCTTGTACAAACCCAGCTAGGGGGGCCGGGCTCCATGCCCCTGTGCTGGGCCCTCGGCTCCAGATTTGCTGCCTGCTCCCAGGAGAGCAGCAGAGAGAAGCTCAAGGGGCTTTTGCCCTGCATGGCAGAGGGAAACAGCAACTTTTAAAAAGTCAATTAGCTCTCTGTCAATTAGCTTGCACTGGAGAAGGTAATTACCTTATCGCATGTGGTACTCCTGCGCTCCTGGAGAAGGCAAACACTCCTCCTCCTGCTGCGCCGCAAATCGCCCCCGCACTTACACCCGGGCGCAGTGCCCCGTGCCGTGGATCTCGGCCCCACGCCAGGCGCAGCACCAGCACCGCCACCGCCCACGCTGCCCCCGGGCACGGGACACCCCCGGGCAGCCGGACACGATGCTCCCAGGCTCTGTGGCATCGGTGCCTGACCCAGGTCTGCGCAGCCGCTGCCTGCCGCTGCGCCCTTCAGGGGCAGCTCGTCGAATGCGTCACAGAAACAGCCCCAAGATCACGAGCCCCATCTCCAGAGGAGCGCAGGCTCGGCAGCAGGCTTGCCTTGCAGTGTGCACAGTGAAGCAGTGCATCGCAGGCATCTCAGGACGGAAAATCTCCATAAAAAATAAAACAAAATAAAAAGGTTCCACTGTAATCCTATTAATGCATCTTCACACAGGTTGGTATCTCCTGAAGAACTCTTCCCATTAAAGAAATCAATTTAGTATTCGACTTTCTTCCTGTGGTGCATATTGAAGTGGGATTTGACAATGATGGAAAACAGATTTGTGTTAAATACTGCCAATAATGTCTCATAGCTCAAGGTTACAGCTTCTTGTGAGCGACAGACGCTCGTAATCCAGCACGGTGGAAATACTGCTCTCCGCTATCAATTATCTGGAGTTATTAGGTTTAAAAGCAAACTGCACACCCAGGCTCCAGGCCACATGTTTATTTCACATTTCCCTGCAGCCGCTTTGCTCCGCTGCGGCTCTCCTGAGGCTGCGGGCAGCCCCACGCTGCTCTGGGCCACCAATTTCAGACCTGGATGGAGCTCCAGGCTTCACAGGGACTTACAGCAGGCGGGGAATTTATTTGGCCTCTTCTGTTTGGCTAAACACAAACTGCAGGGTTTAGATTTACCAGTTTAGCTGGGAATTTCAAACAACTGTTTTTCTTCACTTGGTTTCTCAGAAGTCCACAGCAAAGCAGTTTGCTTTGTGTCCTAAATCCCAGCTTTGACGCTTAACAAAAGCTTCCTTTTCCCTGATAAACAGAAATGAAGCTAAACATTAATGGGTCCTTTTCATTCCCACTGAAGAAGGCAGCATGGCAGGGGAGTCAGGAGAGCTTTTTAAGCACTGTTCTACTTTGAGACTGGGCAAGTATCAGCTGAAGCAGCTCTGCCACCGTGAGCTCCCTCTGCCAGGGACATGCCCGACAGAAGCCGTGGGTGACACCAACATCATGGCTGCCAGATGCCAGCACCCCACATCTGCCTCACAGGGTGTGTGGGGGACCTGACGGCAGCGATGCCACCAGGAAATGTGCTGGGGGAGGTGAAGGGCAAGGCACCAGCACCCGCCTGCGGATGCCCAGCACCAGGTGCCTGCAGAGGGGGCACTGCTGGGGCCAAGGGGCCAGGCCAGCAGCACCTCTGGGGACAGCGTCCTGCCTGCCCCGGCGGGTGGGGGACAGCGCGAAGCGCACGTGTGCAGGAAAGTGGGGCCAGGAGCCTGGACGCCCATGCACTCGCTGCTGAACATCTTCTCTCTTGTTTTTAGGCTAATTTATAAGTCAGTAGAGCCATACAGAAACCGTGCCCCATTTTTGGATCACGTTTTGAGGCAGCATTCCCTGGCCGGGACTAGGAATCCGTGCTACGAGTCATTGCGGACATCGCTTTGCCTAAGAACTGGCAGCAGAGGCACCCAGCTGTGGAGAAGAGCTGCAGGGGGAACCAGAGGGCTTGAAGGAGCCCAGTCTGGCCAAGAGGTGATCACTGTCTGGGGCGTATCTGAATCCTTTGCAGACCACAAAGGCTTTTATTGGTCCTACAAAACCCAGCGTAACTGTGAGTATTCTTGACTTCTATCAGCATTTTATTAAGCAATTACAGATCTACAGACATTCCTCTTCTATAAAATGTTCTTGCATCAATGGCAACAGCCTGCAAATATTCTAGAGGCATAAACAGAGTAATTAATCAGGGTGCTGTAATGGCAAGAAATTAACATACAGAAAACACAGACTGAGTATCGGAGAAAGTTTTCTGGCAGCAGCGCGTGTTAATCAGAGAGCTGCGCCCCAGGGAAGGGGAAGCTCCGCGCATGGCGCAGGTCAGGGATGGGCAGACGTCCTGAGACAGGGCTGCTTCTCCTAACACCGCTCGCAGCGTGATTTCCGACCCCACCGCTCTGAGTTAAGGCTCGTCCATTCACGGCTCGCGGGGCACAGCAGCACCGTTCTCACTGAGGTGTCCGCCACTTGCGAGAGCGGCTGCGGCGGGCCCTGCCAATCGCCAGCCCTCCAGAGTGAAAGCAGTTTCACAGCTCTGATTGCACATTGTCAGCATTTCAGGGCAGAAACGGGGTAACTGCAATCCTGTGGAGGAGCTGTGGCTGCAGCCTTGCCAGGGAGCGGAGGCTCACATGAAGTGAGGTGGGAAGGACGGTTCCAGCCAAGGCTGGTGCGTCTGCCAGCCACCGGAGCACCCTGCAGCTCCACCTGGGGCCTGCTCCAGCAAAGCAGCTGCGAGCGGAGCGCTGGGCTCCTGCCAGCCTTCGAAAGAGCAAAAACCACAAGGTGATGGAATATGATCAGCACGAGTCATAAATTCTACTTTTACAGCAGCTTTTCCAGAAATCTGGACTCGCTGTAGTGAGTGCAAGAGCCCTGCTGAACCTGCACTGACCTTCCCTTAGGACTCCCCTGCAGACACAGCAAACCCTCAGCACTGATCTCGCGTTTCTCAGCTGAGGCTGGAAGGCACGGGCTGTGGTCGCACACCTGTGCCCCACGTGGGCCACCTGCAGCAGCCCTGGCTGTGCTGTGCAGAGCCTGCCTGCTACACGCACCACGCATTTCTCAAGGTGACAAAACGTGCCCAGTGTTGCTCCCAGCCTTCCTTCAACCACAGCGCGGTGCAGGGACAGCCAGAGCTCCCTGTGCCCAGCTCTGCTCTGCAGCCATGCGAACTGACAAAGCTCTCTGTAGCTGTGGCACAGAACTTAATGCAAAGGGCTGGGACTCATTCAGCTACCGCCGGCTGCTGCCTCCACGCCTCCAGAAGGCTGTGCCCTGCCTGTCTCGATGCTGGAGGCTGAAAGCAGAGACGGCACTGCCTGATTTTGCAGCAAATGTCAGGAACTCAGTGTAGCAACAAGTGTCACTAGCACAGTCTTGGAGCGCAGCTTGTGCAGCTGCAGAACATGGCAAGGTTACCTCCGCCTGCCAGCGCAGAGCAGGCAGCGCTTGTAGGACGCGTCCCCTCGAACACTGACAGATCATTTGCTCTGAGCATCCTGTTGCAAACAGATGTCCCTGTGCAACAGAGCAGCCACCCGAATGCTAAAGCAGTTTGTTCCCGGCGCTCCATAAAGATGTTATATTTGTTCCCAGAAGTTAATCTTTAAAGATTTTTAGAGCGATCAATAACCAGCGGATGTATGCAGAGCAGCCTGGAGCTGCGTGCAGGAGCACCTCGCAGCCAGCGGCACCTGTCGGGGCACAGGCGGTGACGGCGGCTGTGGGCTGGGCTGCGCAGCACCGCAGGGCTCAGGGGCGGATGCTGAGCCCTGGGCAGCACAGAGACGGGCCAGCACCAGGCACTCCTGGGGTGCCCCATGAACGGGGCTGTGTGGGGCACACTGAGCCCCGGTGGCACTGCGGTGTCCAGCTCAGGCCACTGCCTTCTCCTGGCCCCACACTGCCCGAGGGAGCACAGCTGCCAGCAAGGAGCAGGGGAAACTTAGCTTCAATCCTGCAGGCAGATTAGCACCAAGATGGGTGCTCAACACCAAGAAATTGGAAAACCGCTCCATTTGCGTTGGGCAAACAGCACGCTGGGGTGCGCTGACACAACCTGCCTCGCCATGTGCCCCTTCCTGCCGGGACAAGGTGCATTACAGCCCGAAGGGTGGCTGGAGGCCAGGTCCCTCCCACAGGCGGGCCAGGACCCACTGCCCTCATGGAGCTCCTTTGGGTGCTCCCCAAGGGAAGGAAGCAGCCCCGTAGCCCCCTGAGCAGTGGGGCTGTCCGCAGCCGGCACCTGCTCCAGGGCTGTTGGACACGAGCCGTGTATTGCTTCTGCACACCAACGATTCAGGAACGTGCCCCAGGTCACAGCAAAGCCCCCTCCCACCCTCTGAGAATTATTTCCATATTCATGAGCCTTATCATTCCCCTCAAGCTGCTGTGTAATGCAAGCAATTCAAAAAGCAGCACCAAACAAAGACAGATTTTGAAGCCGCTGGGGAATCAGTAAAATAGTTTCTCAAAGACTCTCCTGCCCTGCGCCTGTCCTGCCTGATTTAAGCCTCTGCTCCAGCACCGCAAGTTCCAAGGCAATGACAGTCCCTGCAAGGCCAGCGCAGCTCTGGTGTCTCCAGTGACACTTTGCGTGCAGCAGCTGGCACCAGGACGGATCCTTGCGCCATCTACAAGGGCGGCTCTTGGGCTCTGCATGTGAAGAGCCTGGCAGGGCCGCTCCTTGCCAGCAGGAGGCCGGGACAAGCTGGGCTGAGGTGGGGCTGGGGCAAACCTGCAGGGCCCAGAACAGAGCCGCTGCCGCCAGCGGGGCCGTGGCGGGGTGACCACAGGGCGTTGGCTGCGACTTTCAGCCATGCCACCACAGGGCAGTGCTGCACCTTGCCCCTCCGCCTCCACCCCTGGGCTAGGGCAGCCCAGAGGGGCTCAGCACGTGCCCGGTCACATCCCTTGGCCCTGGGTGACGGCAGCAGAGGTCCCGTCCTGTGGGCGTCAACGATGGAGGTGCCCTGGGATGCAGCGAGATGGAGAGGAGCCGTCAGTGCTTGCAGCTCCTGTTTTGAGGAAAGTGAAATGATAACACACACTAAGCAAACAAAGTAGATTTACAGCCAGCGCTGCGTAACAAGCCGGTGTTTCCAGCAGGCAGCTCAAGCCAGCGGGATCTGCAGAGGCAGTGCTGCTGCTTTGCAAAGGCGGATACCAGGACCAGGGACGCGGGGGATACAGCGCGAGGCAGAGGCCGAGGCGCCCTGCCCTGCCCTGGGCGTCCCAGCTTCATCAGCCTGGGCCAAGCAGGCAGTGCTCACTGCCAACAGCTTCACCTCCGCACCCTGCAGTCAGCTGTCGAAGCTCACCTGGCTCCCCCACAACTGACCTGAACTCTTCCCAGATGGATTTTACCTTTAAACTTCTGTGCAGCAATGTGAAAAAGACAACACTAATTTAAGATCCTCTGACTGCAGGCTAACAGCAGTTTGCTCCATTTGCCAAGGATGGTACTTTCCCTTCTTTATACAGCCTCTGTGATTTTTTCAGCGTAGGCAGATAATTTCTTGCTCCTCATAAATGCTGCCATAAACTTTCCTCCCTCTGAGGTGCACAAAACTTGCAGAGAGCTGGGGGGAATCCCGCAGCGGTCACAGCCATGGGGATGGGTGTCATGGTGGCCAAGGGGGATCGGGGGGGCAGGAACCAGCCCCCTACTCACCCCTTTCCCAAGCCTGAGCAGGGATTTGAGGCCCAATGCAAAGTGGGGGAGTGCGGACTACTGCGCTGTAGGGGTGCTGCGCGCTGTGCACCCATGGGCAGCCCACAGTGCTCGGGGTGCCGCAGCCCCTCAGGAGCCGGTGCCCCAGGGTCGGGCTGCGGCAGCCCGGCCCTGCTGGCTTCCTTCTGGATGGTTCCTCAGCCCTTAGACTCTTGCCAGCAAGAGCTCTCAGCCTCAGTTTTCATCTCGTTCAGTTGTTAGGTGCATTTCCAGCCCAGCTCTCTGCAACTGTGCCTGCTGCCTGGGAAGGTCTCCATGGGCAACGCTCCTGGCTGGGTCTGCGCTGGGAGCAGGTGGCCTCCAGATACGTGGGCCTGGCTGGCGTGAAATCAGCTCCTTCTCCTTCTATCTCAGAGCCTGCCCAGCTCACGCTGATGCTTCTCAGAGGCTGCCTGGAAGCAGGCGCTGGTTACAGCCCAGCAAGGAACGGTTCTCAGCTCCTGAAGAGATTTTGAAACATCAAAAGCTCTTCCCACATTGATGAAAGAGCAACGTCCTGGAAACCGGTATGAGCTCTGAGTGTATTGTTTGGGGTCTATACAAACGCAACCATGACAGATTCCAGCCCTATTGGTCCGGTCTTTTTTCATATTCTAGGCCTGAAATAACTAAGCCTTCGTAATTTGACTGTCGCTTTCAAACCTGTTCACTAGAGCAGCTGAAAGAAGGTGTTCTGTCAACAATGAAACTTTTCCCCAAAACACTTTTAAATCTGAACATTCATCAAAATCAACTTTAGTTTGCAAACTGTTCAGGCTTTGACTTAGCAGGTTTCTTGTTTTTTTGTGGCAAAAGAATGGCTAAGAAACATTCCTGGGCATCTCTGCTGCAGATTCTGGGAGAGCAGGGGCTGGCACACGTCTCTGAGCCTCAGCCAAGTTCTCCAGCACCGGATTATACGCATCCTTCTTCCTCTTGCTGGAGCGCAGACAGAAACGGCGTGTTCTTGTAAAAGCCTCCAGCCATCACAGAAGACAAAATGGGAAAACGTTCAGCAGAGCGCGGCCTCCTGGCCGTGGCTCCATGTTCCTGGGGCTACACTGTGGCCGCTTGGGCCATCGCTGCCCTGTGGCTCTGACACCCCTGGCATGGAAGCACTTCTCCGGCCGAGCAGCCGGCAGGCACCGCTGTGGGAATCCGGGTGCGCTGCCCTCAGGCACCAACAGATCTTTCCATGTGAGCAACACAGGGAAAGCCGCTTCCTTGTCAGCGCAGGTCTCCAGTCTCTCTGCTGGTTGCTCCTTCTCAATTCTTCTTGGAAAATGAGAACAAAACTGAGCCACGTGCCTTTTCCCTCGGCCGCAGTCAGCGAAACCCCAGCAGCACGGAGCACCGCTGGGAGGGCAGAGACGTGGGGGCCCTGGGCTCGCGGCAGAGCCGGGCTCCAGGCTGCACAGCAGGACCCCAGGTTCTTCAGATCCTCTTGCAAAGGCCCTGCTTGACCTTCCCTGTCCCAGGGAAGCTTGCTCCTTCAGCAAGCGCTTCCCAGCCTGCTTCCGCACCAGACGCAGCATCTGGTTGTTCCAGGACCCGCTTTGCTCATTGCAGGTGCCTCTATCCTGCAGATGACAAATCGCTTCCTGAAAGTACGGGCTGCACAGCATGTCTCTGGTTGAGGTTTCACCCAGAACCACATCCCCAGGAGTTATTATCAGTTTCATTAGATTAATGATTGCAGAACCACCAGCAGCATAGCAGATGAGGCGTTCACTTCTGCATTCGCGTACAGTAGCAACCAGTGGCATGGTTTTGCTTAAATCAGGACAGGAGACGGACTGGAGACTGACACAGTGAGGCGTGATTTCTTGCTGGCTTTAGCAGCAAGGAGGCAGATTTATGATGCTTGAAAAATACAGACTGGACTGGGAAAAGGACAGAAATCTTCTTGGTCTGTGCATAATGACACACAGGACTTTAACCCCTCATGTACTGTGAACGTCTTCCCAGGCCCCTCAGATCAGGCGGCTGGTAGAACCCCCCTAACATAATGGGGTGAGGAAAGCAAATTAGCAAACATCCTCTCACTGCCTAGCCTGTCATCTGTGCTGTTAATAGTCATGAGTAGACCACATGGCGGGCATGCTGAGCTAAAAGGAAGCTAAGAGATTGTTTGTACCCTTAATACATCTCATGATAAACGATGTGTAAAGTTCTACTGCAAGGTCCTAAGCAGGCTGTGAGCAGGGAACACCAGCTGAGGGAATGCCAGCCTGGGGAAAAGGACCCAAAGGCAAATAAATGGGGGGAGGCTGGGGAAGGGCTGGGGCAGCCCGAGCCCAGAGCAGCCGGTGAGGGAGCCCTGTCCCTCCTGCAGGTCTCTGCGGTGCACCAGGGCCAGGGGAAAGGCGCTGGCAGAGCTAGGGAGGGCTGGGGCAGGGAGGTGGGGGCATCTCACCACACAGAGGGGGTGAAGCTGGAGACTCCTGCAATAGCTGAGACACTGAGACAGCTGAGGCTGATCCTTGCAGCTAAACATTATCTTAATGGGCTTTCCTGCTGTATTACTTTAACCCTTTTCCTATCCTATAACCCAGTGTTGAATCAAATAAAGTTATTTTTCATCCCCAAACCTTCTCCGAGGTCTCTGAGAGACCTGACATGCGTGGACTCTCCTTTCCCCTGGAGCACACAAGTGCTGACCAGCTCAGGGAGCCCTGCACTGGGGCAGTGGGGGGCTGTCCCTCCTCGCAGGGCAGTAGCACGAGGGCAGGGACAGCTCACGGGCACCGTGCTGCAGCGCGTGGAGCACCGCCCTTGGGAAACCATTCAGCTTCTCCTGAGCAAGCACCTGAGAAACTCACAGCCACTACTGGTGTCTGGGGATGTTTCCTGGAAGCAGCAGTAGAAGAGGTGCTGACACACTCTACATTTCCCCTGCTCATTCAGGCTAAATCTCTTGGCTTTTGTCCTTTGCTCGTGGCTCATGAGAAGCAAATGGAAAGCAGCAAAACTTCTGTTGTGAGCAGGGCTCTATGCTTATGGCCAAGCCCGGGTCTGAGCCTCCCAGTGCCACTCCTGAGCCACAGGAGCATCCTGAGAAGCAGCCACCCACCTGCACCCGCTGTTCCCCGCTGCCCCTGCCCAAGGCCCCGCACATGTCCCGGTGCAGGTGGGGACCCCGCGAGCCCCTCTGCTCAGCTGTGGCTTTGTGAGATCCCCAGGCAGAGAACGAATGCTCCTGTTATCTCATAAACTCCGTGCAAACACGAAGAGAATTGAGCAAATGACAAAATGGAGATGAATTTTTGGGAGTGAAGAGATTGAATAACGAAACAAGGCATCAAAATACGCAGTTTATGCACAGGAAAGATATATCTTGACAAGGACTAATACTTCATGTGCAGCAAATAACTCACTAGTAACAGATATGCACATATTAAAAAGCGGTATTAGGACATAAGTCCTGGCTTCCCTGCTCCTCACCAGGGTCCCTGACAAGTGCAGCTTCCCCTCTGCTCTCGGCACTGCCCTGTCTTTACACACTCCTCCTTCCCGCCCTCTTCTGTCCCAGCACCATCCGCTCCCTGCTGAGGGGCACTGCCCAGCTCCGAGCCCCAGCAGGCAGAGCAGCACAGGGCAGGCAGAGCAGCACAGGGCAGCGTGGAGCAGGTTGAGCGGCATGGAGCCGCACATTCTTGGGGTGCACGACGCTCGTGCCCCCCTGCCATGCCTGAAGGCCCTGTGTGTTGCTGCAGCCCCGCTGCCAGGCCCACACGCCCCACTCCCCCATCGCAGCTGGGGCTGAAGCGTGCCCACTGCTCCCTGCCACGAGGGGACCTCTCCCTGCTCAGAGACAGCTTTGGCCCAGCGCTGTCAGCTCTTTATGCTCCTGTGGTTACCCTGCACTTGAGGCTGAGTCCACCCCAGAGGGACACGGCACACTGAGGGGCTTGCAGAAGCTACAGACTATGACGGCAAGCCCCAGCCTGCAGCGTGACCGAGTTGGGGCACCCGTCACACTCACCTTCACATTTTAAAGGACTTTGCCACGAGGCAATCAGGATCCGTTTTAGAGAGCACGCTTAGCAGGCTCTCAGCGTGCGCTCCGTGCCAGACCATCTGTCTGTGCTCCCCGTCTCTCCTTGCCACAGCCAGAGATTTGCACAATCAAACACATTTCACTGTCACTGGAATCTTCCTACCTGCAATGAGGGCTGTAAGCCTTATCTGCATTTAGGAATTGCGCTAAGCCAGCAGATCCCCTGCATATTTGCTCTTTGAAACCATGCTATGAAAAGTGCTGGCAGCGGGGCCACATAAAAGGAAAGCCCTACATCTCCAGCCTACAGATAAAGCTTTGCACCATACAAGACATTTTGATATTTTATGCTAGAATTTGGCACTGCACCAGAAGAGCTCTGAGTTATCTTAAGCTTCATAAATGCAGAGATAAAGCATTAACAGGGGAGATGTTCCTAAGTCAAGGGTTAGGGGCACACCACAAAAAGGTTCTTACGGGGTGCTCTCCTGCCAGCTTTGGTGGATAAGCGCGTGCTTACACGCCCAGCCCTGGGAAACCGCAGCGCACTCACCAACGGTAAGCTGAGGGGCTTACTGAAACCCTACTGCAACCCAGTTCATCCCAGCTCCTAAGTATGTAAAAGCATCAGAAAAGTAGAGATGTATTTGAAACTACGGCAATTAATTAGGATGATGGTTAGGGACACAAATCTGGTTACATTGCTTCCTTTGAACAAACGCAAAAGCTGCTCAGAGTGGAAGAATCCAAGATGTTCAGAACAAAATGTTGCTCCGGGTGCTCGCGGTTTGCACAGCAGTGGGGAGCTGCAGGACACGAGGCCGTGCACTGAGCGCGCACGGGGACTGGCTCGGGGGGCTGTGCCCCACGAGTGCAGTCAGAAAGGTGGCAAGCGAACCGGGCCTGCCTCCACACCCCCCCCCGGGCTGCCCATTCCTGCAGGAGCTGCATGGTAGGAGCTGAGCAGCTAAAATAGGCAGTCTGGAAATAATCTTGAAGGAGAGAAGCGAGGCAGCTGCTCAAAGGCTTGTGCCAGCCTGGAGCTGAATCTCGCTCAGGGAAAGGTGCCACTGCAAAGGAGACCCCGCGTCTGATCAGGGAGCGCAGTCAAGAGCTGGAGTGTTGAAACAGCAACAGCAAAGGAACCTGGAAGCAGAAAACAGGCAAGAGCAAAAGGCTTTTAAACAGTGGAAATGTTCTGCTATGGAAGAGGAGGAGGACTGAAGAGGGAGGATTTGCCGTCTATAAATACAAGCAGCACTGAGTTAAAAGACTAATTAGAATAGCAAAAAGAAATACAGCAGCACATTTCAGACTATTTCAACTAACAAAGAGTTTTTCAAATCTGTTTGCAAGAGTGAATATGAGAGAGAAAATTGGATCCTTGTGAAATGATTTCAAGAATTGGAAAAGGAAGAAGGTAATGGCAGATCTCTCGCACAGCTCGTCAGGCTCCCTGACATCTTCATCTGCTGTGAAGGAAGAGCGCAAGACAGCAAGCCTCAGCTTTCCTGCATTGCAAGAAGCGAGATCTGGCAGCAGAGGATGGGTTTGTGCAGAGACCAGGCACAGCGGGGCCCTGCGCCCTGCCCCGAGCAGGGGGAGCGTAGCAGCCACCTCCTCGCTGGAGGTGGGCCTGGCCGGAGGGCGCAAGCCGCCCTGCGCAGCCCCTGCCCTGCGCAGCCCCTGCCCTGCGCAGCCCCTGCCCTGTGCAGGCACCGAGGGACGGGGACGTGCACAGCCTTTCCCCGTGACACTGCCCTGAATGCTCCTCAAACTGCACGGCGCTGCTGGCGAGGCCGGCGGGCAGAATGGTTCGTGGCACCTTACCCTGCCTTGTTTTTCTGGCAGCAACCACAGTCCTGCAGCTTTCACTGGACTCATGACGAGGGAACAGGCATCCCTCGGCTTGCACAGTGCACCCCAACTGCCCCCATTCTTGGGGCACAGGAGCAGCCAGCCCTGCAAAGAGCCAAAGACACAGCTGCGGCACACCTGCAGCAGAGGCGGCGAGCTCAGCGGAGACTGCCACGGAGCAGGGACCTGCCTGGCTTCACGCCCTCGATGCCACCTCCTGATGGCTCAGACTGGTACAAGGGAGTCACCTGGCTCCTGCTGCAGTTAGAGGAGAGGGATTGGCACCCCCAGAGCTCGTATGAAAGTAAACAACTGAGGATAACTGAGACGGTGATATCACCGGTGGCTGCCGTGACTGTGACCAGAGCCACAGGTCACGATGACATCAGGCCCTTAATGGGACAGAGGGGTGACAGACAGGGATGATTCAGGAGCCAGGAGCAGGCAGGGGGAAGAGGTGGTCGCAAGGACCAGATGCAATCTGCAGGCGTCTCCTCTGCCAGAGGGCGTGAGCCACCCACGAGCTCACCCAGGGCAGCCTGCAGACGGGGCCAACGCGGCGCTGCCTGGGACCCTCGATACCAACTCACTGCACTGCCCAGCAAATCTTAACAGCAGCTCTGGTACTTTGCTCTTCTCCAAGGGTGTAGAGTGCCTCTACGAGCAGTAAACAACTCCGGCTCACGCAACACGCCTTGCAAGGCAGGTACAATGAGACCCAGAGTGGGGAGTTCCGCGCCATGCGGAGGCAGCGCACAACCCCAGGGATCTCACGGGGCCGAGGAGCAGCTCCCACCTGGGGTGCGATAGAGCCCAGGGTCTCCTGCTCCCAGGGCCCTACCCATCCCCGCTCCCCATACGCTCACACCCATATCCACGATGACTTCCTGGAACAAACAGAAGACAAAACCATGCGGGGTAGTTCTGCTGATCAGCACTCACCAGCTGCAGCCCCCTGTCCTGCCCAGGTCACCTCTGGACCCCTCTCCCTGCCCTGCCTTGTCCTTGCCCCTGTTGCCCCCACGCTGGAGGCCAGCTGCAAACGTGCATGAGGCGTGCAGGATACTGCCCAGAAGTGAAGAGCTGGTCTCCGAGGGGCAGCAATGGATGCAGCCTTCTGCACCACGCCGCCCCTCCGGCCCTGCCCAGCGGGCAGGCTGGGACCACTGCCCTGTCCCCAGCCAGCAGGACGCAGAAGATAAAAGCCGGGCAGATGCACATCACCCTGCGCCGGGCCCCGCGCTGGCCCCTGTCCTAATCCTTGAGCTGAGGATGTTTGGAGATTATAAGGGACAAATACTGCACACGCTTGCCTGGTCCTGCCCTTCCCCAGGGCATCCGCCCTGTGGCCACCGTCACAAAGCAAGATACTGGGGACGCAGCCCCATGAGGACGGCGCGCGGGGCGTCACGCTCTGCACGCTGCTCTGGTCACTGCCATCACTCAGAGGGCAGGATGAGGTTGTTCAGAGCGCGGATGACTGCTGCGAATGTCAGCTTTAATAGCACACTTCACCTTAGCTGGACAAAAAACTTCTCTGCCCTGTGGCAAAGCCACTGCAGCCGAGCTGCATGCACTCACCAGGTCAAACCTGGCCATTTGCGATTTGCACTTCCTTAGCACGGGGAAGAAATAGTTATTTCCCCTAATTACATGTTAAATGCCAAGTAAATGCCCTATCCTGTATGGTAATTGCAATGTCACTGAGTGATTAATGCCCGCTCTACAAGCTGAGAATCCGCACAACATTTGCAAACCATAATAACCCAACTCCCCCGCGCTACAAAGCTCTGCGTGGCCTTTCTGCCGCTGGCTGTTGGCTGGGCTCTGCCGAGCCCACACATGGGGAGCGCTCGGACTCACCAGAAGATGTTTGCAGCAGGACACAAGCGTACAACGCACGCTGCTGGGTACCTGCCCGCGGGCACGCAGCCAGCCCTGGGGGCGCTGGGTGGGCCTTGGGGCCGGGGGCTCAGGGCAGGCTCTGCCAGCCCCGTGGCACGGTGCTAAAGCTCGCTGGTCCCTTTGCACCCTTGGGGCGTCCCAGCACTGGCACTCCTTGAAGCTGCTCCTGCCACAGCCGAGTCACCCATCACGGCACCGATCGATACGAGGCTGAACGAGATTGATTCTCCAGACAATCTTACATTCCAGTAACGAGCAGGGCCCTCATCGTGATGATTCCTGCAGACTTCCCATTACCACTGGTAAACAACGGCGCTGCACGGCAGGCACGAGGGGCTGGGCTCCCCGCACCTCGACGCCGGGAGCGAGGGCTGAGCGCCCGCCGCCCACGGCCGCCTCCCGGGGGGCAGCCACGGGGACGAGGAGCAGCGCGCAGGCTCGGTTCTATACGTACATGAGGGTCTCAACGGTGACACTCGCCAATTATGTTTTAGAAAATAACAAAAGGAAATTCTAGAGAAAAGCTCAGCATTCAGCCTTCCTCCCCACATCCACGCTGTTTTTTCCGCTTTTTTAAAGAAATAAGCTTTTAAGCATTAAAAAACTCCCCAGTGCAGCTGGTACAAATGCAGCGTAACCTTGAATTATACGTAGCAGGGCTGGCTTTCATTATTTATTAGCAAGATCAATTAGAATATTCTGTTTGCAGAAGAATATAATCCAATATGTACTTCAAGCACTAACAGCTAAATATATGCTTATTTAAAAATCAATCTGAAAGTCAAGGTTTCCTTTGTAAATCCTTACTGCCGATTAAAAGAAAAGCCTTTGAGTGTTACCACCTGCTGAACGCTGTAGTCTCAAGGAGACAGTTACACATTTTAGAACATCTCAAATGGGAATTGATTGTGAAAAGCAAACAATTGCTAAGCCCCCGTGGGGAGGGCGGCGGGGCGAGGCGGGCGCTGCCAGGAGCCCCGTGCAGCACCGGGCGCACCAAGTGCCTCGCTGCCGGCACGCAGCGGCCCAGCACAGGCTCGTTTTTCATCGGTCGCTTGGGCTGACACAGAGCCAAAGCATCGGGCTGGCAACGCGGGCCCGCGAGCGCCGCAGTGTCCTCTCCTCTCTCCCCGAGCAGCAGGTTTCCAAGATTAATTGTCATGTATTATTTATTGACCTCGGCCGTGACCTTGGGCCAGAGCTGCTTCCTCGGAGCGCGGAGCCCGGGGCTGCAGGGACCGCGCAGGGCAGAGCCGGGTGCTCCCCCCCAGC
>VXAV01001222.1:0-15664 GCA_013399715.1 Alectura lathami
TAACCCTTCTTGCCCCACGTTGGGCACCAAAATCTGTTGTGGTTTAAGCCCTCGGTTTCTCACAACAGTAGCTCGCTTTTGCCTCCCCTTCTGGAGAGCAAGCTTGAGGCTGCCAGAGGCTGCCAGTGGCCAGTGTCAGCGGGGGGAAAAGAGGGAAAGTGAGAGGAAAATAAAAGGTAGAACTTGAGAGTTAGTATAACTAACTTTACTACGAGAGTAACTTTGGATGTAAAAGATTTGGAGTAGAACAATTAACTTACAGCAAAAGGCAAGTTCTCACCCATGCACCAGCCCGACCGCCCAACCGCAGAGCCAGACCCCCGACCGCCCGGACCCACCCCACCACGCCTGTGCACGCCTGCCCGTGCCGCGTGGCCCTACGCCAGCCCGATGCAGCTCCGCAAACCGTGGCTTTTCCCCCTTGCCCCCCTCCCCTTCTCCCGGAGAGCAGGGTGCCATGGTGTATATGCTATGGAATACTCCGTTTTTTTCCTTAACTCTGTTTTCAACCATGACAAGTCTATGACCAAACTCACAGATCTTAAAGCCATTGCATTAAAATCGCTGGGATTTCAGCCAGCCATTTCTACATTTGTTGCCTGGTTTGCCTGAGAGGAATTGTTTTTCCTGGATAGAGCTGCTCCTCTCTTTTCAGCTGATGAATTTTCTAGACATTGAGTGTGACTGTTCAAACAGCTTGGTCAAAGTTGTTAGGATTATCTAGCCAGACCTCAGACATCAGTTTTCCAGGAACAGACTTGTGTTTTTTTTTCCTCTACCCTTCAGTATTGTAATTATGCTTGCATTACAGTTTTCCAATTATCTGGCACACTTAAATTTAATATTTGAGAGGGGAAATGAGGGAAAGAAATTCCATTCCTCTGCTTGCTCTTATTTGTCCCCCAGCATCTCAGATTGTGAGCTTTACTCTAATGGGGTAATTCACTAAATTCTCCAGCATTACTCTGGCAAACAACACTTTCTTTCCTTCTTCTTCAATCCAAGCCTCCTTGTCAGCATTATCTGGGAGAAGGTAGGGAAAAAAGAAGATGAAGGAAGAGAGGCTACAGGGAACCACTGCCATGAAACAGGGGCTACTCAGTGGCATGAGCAGAAAGGCCCTGTTCAACAATCCTCCCACGAACTTGTGGGTTGCCTGCTCTGTAGGCCTGCTGTGGATCCTAAGACACTCTCCTTGCTGGTGTTACTGCTTTTGTGATGGGATATTTCAGGAGTTATTGTCCCAAGGGAAGGTCTGCGGCTGAGGGTTGACTTTGGCCAGTACATGAAATTCTCTCTAGCAGCAGAGACACTCCTGTGGCTACTTCAGCCTTGAGGAGAAGGAGAGAGCTCGAGAGCCTGGGATTTCTGGCCAAGTATATTGTCCTATTGTGACAGAATCCCATTTTATTTGTGTCCTTTTTCCTACCAGCCACAAGCTGCCCCTGAAGATATTGTTGCTCCCCTGTTCCTCAGGACATGTAAGTGGTGATAACAGGTCCTTTCTTCTGTCTTCATTTGTCCTTGGTCAGACTGCAAACTCCTTGGAGGACAGACCATGCCCACAGTGAAGGATCTGCTGGTGTGAATCATAACCAACAATAACAGAGCACCAGGAAGAAGTATAGTTAGTCCAACAAGTGAAGCTTGAGCAATTAATTTGGAGAACATTTTTTTGGGGTCATTTCCACTGACAGATGCAAACGGACACTGAAAGGAATCTGCATTCCTTTCAGGGCAGCCTGAACAGCTCTTTTTTTTTTTTTTTTTTTTTCCCAAGCATTTGAAAATGTAGTTGTGAGGATCAAGAATTGCTTAGGATGATACCGTTGGAGCTTTTTTAAGTTTCTGACTTGATTCAATGCAGCAAGATTACACTCCAGTGAAAAATCTGGTGTGTGTGGCTAGTCATGTCAGGAACAGCAGGACTACATACAGAGATGTCAGCTTTGGGCTTCCCATAATATTACCAGTAAAATGAACTGACAAAGGTTCCTTATTTTTTTTTTTTTTTTTGGTTGTAAAGCCTAGTTTAAAAGTAATTGCACTGCTCTTGTATCAGCAGTTTAGCTTTCAATTTAAGAGGAAGATGTCCGTGTAGGGATTTGAATGAAGTAATGTCCTTTAATTATTTACTATAATTAAACAAAATTAACTTTGGGCACAGCACATCTTGCTACTTACATCTCAGTTCAACCCTGTTTCTTTAAGCCTTCTCTTGGAACAGGAAACCAAGCATGTTGTCAACTTCTACAATAAAAAGCACAATAATTTACTATGGCAACAGATCTGGATAAATGGCATAAATAAATTTAAACTGTATACAAAACAAATAATCACTGGTTTTGCACTGGCCATTTTACTTCACTTTCTCTTTTAAGAATTTATGTACAATTTCAATCTTTAGATAGAATTATTGAATCTTGGATTAGTCTGCTTATTCCAATAACAGCTTCAGTAGCTTCTCTGAGATAAAACACAGGTAATCTCAGAGACAAAATTTCTCTAGTCACTGCTGAGTTAAAACTGTCACTGAAGATAATGTTCTTGCTGAGAGAGTCTAAGAATGCAAGCAAAGTTTGCAGAAGGAGGTAATAGTTTTTATCAGACTGGCTGATACAGCTGGAAAAGCAAACAAGCTTCTGGGTACAGAAGTTCTTCTTAGAGTCAAAGATAGAAGAAGCTGAAAAGCTAGATACAAGTTGGGAACAACTGGTCTAATTTTAACCTGATTATGCTGTCCTCTTCGACTACCAGAGAGTGAAGATATTCCCAGCTGGTGCCTGCAAAGCAAAGAGGTGAAGGTGCATGCTCTGGTCTCACAAGAAGGTGTTGGTACTGATGGCACTAACTTTGAAACTGGACCTGGTTTGAAAGGAGCCAAGGACCACTGGAAGTTCCTTCCAAACTCTGTTATTCTTGGGGATCTGTGATTGTATTTTACCTCTTCCCACAAACTGTACCTTTTTAATGATAGAACTCTGTCGCCTAAATCAGAATAGCATCCAGTGACCAGAGCACTGGCCAGGTCCTTTCTCCCTTTTTAAACAGACTGTGTGGCATCACAGGGCATTTTGTAATTTTCCTCTCAGATGTGAACTCTTATAGATGAATTCCTGTCCTCTTTGCTGCCAGAAGCCTCTGATCTTTGTACATTGTTATGCCGGATAAGATACAGAAACCTTTTAGACCCATGAAGTTTTCTCTGCCTGAGTGCCATAGGTGGGAACTGGACTCTGCTTTCCATTAGGTATGGATGTGTGTTGCAGGAAAGTCTGGAACCAACATGGAAGGGGAAAAGACCAGTGGCAAGGTGCATGTGAGGAAGAGCACGGGTCAGGGAGCAGTAGCAGAGGGGTGCAGGAGAGTGTTTTACACATACTCACAAGAATGGCCATGCACACATCCCCCGTGACATTTGACATTGGGGTCAGTCGTGTCTTTCAGCAATTTGGAGGACGGCATTGCTGCAGGTTTCAAAAGGATGATCTGCGAGTGCAGCCAAAGCCGGCTCATTAGAGCACCTGCCAGTCTTTATCAGTTGTCAAATAAAGCAGATGGATTTGGTCAGCAAACCTGCAGATAAAACATTAAAGGTTTTGTTGGTTTTTCTTCATTACTTCAGGCCCCACTTCAAAGCTAATTTCTGCTTTAAAGTTCTGACTCCATCTGACAAATAAAAAAAGTTCAAGTTTCCAGTTAACAATGTTTATTAACAAAAAAAAAACAACCCAGCTGCCCCTTACAGCGTGTTGCACAGATAGACTCAGCTGTTATTTTTTCAGAAAAGGAGGGGAAATGGCTTACCAGAAGATATAGCAAAAACCTTCCATAAATAAAAAGCAAACATTAATGATAATCATGCAGTAACAAGCACTCATTACTTCTTATCCTAGGAGCTTAAAATATTTTACAAGCAGCAATTACGGCACAAGTGTCCCGTATGACTGTAAATTTAGGGTGGTCTGCTTAGAAAGAAGTTCTCAGAAATTGATACTGGAGCTAATGAAGGAGAGCTGCATCTCCCCTGCTAGGGTGGATGTTAGGGACAATTGCCCCTGGTAGTTCAGGGAAGCCCTGGGGGCTGCTTATAGTGCAGGTAACTCACTGCTGTATCTGTTCTGGAGCTGTCATATGCCACCACAGTGTGCTCTCAGCAAGGCTGAGGAAGCCCTGTCCCTTCCAGCAGGGCTGATCACCAAGGGGAAAAATGTTCCTGACACCTCTTCAGCCACTTGGGAAAGCAGCAGCAGTGTTGAGTCTGGTTCACCAAGCCTCGTTTTGTGTGGTTAAAAAACCGTATCACTTAGGTGTTTGTGCAACACAAAATCATTAGAAAGAAGCATAGATAACATCAGAGGGAATTCATTAAAAAAAAATGCAAATTCATCTTCTCAGCACACTACTTATATTTTCCATTCAGCCATAATTATGATTTGCAATCATTTCAAAAAGTATCTTTAAATATTCATCACTTTCCAGCAGCTGTTTCCTAATCAATGTCACCACAAATGGGACTGGAAATTGCTTCAGACGCATCTCTGATACTGAGATTCAGAAGTGAGTGTCTTTCTGGGATTATGGCCAAGGGCATGAATCTCAGAGCCATTTGATGAATACAGAGGTGTGAGGGAGGCACCTGAGGAACAGATCTTATCTTGCAGTGATGATTTCAGGGAGATCTCTTTGGAGAAGGAAAGAAATTACAAGCGCTTGTCGAAGAAGAAGATAGTGGTGAGAGGGAAAAGACATCTGACAGAATTCAGCAAATCCTTTCTGGTGATAAGTAAGAAAGCTCTGGTTCCTGTTTGGCAAGGCCCTCATTTATCACCTGGGTACAAAACTAATTAAGTGACTCAAACAAGATCTACAAAGTGATGCATTTAATTATCTCTTCTATGTAATAATTCTTTGTCATGCAGACGGGAAAATGATTTCCTGCTCACAAAAGATTGCATTTCAGATTAGAGAGAAGAAAACAGCCCAGGTTTTCCCTTCAACAGCATAAGACTCCAGTTGCTATAATGTCATCAAAGGTGCTGGAACAATACAGGATTTAGTACGTAATTCAGAGTGATTCCAGTCTCAAATTATACTGGTTTATCACTGTATGCTTTTCCTGATGCCCAGGGAGCGATATGCATTAAATCCCACAGAGAATCTCATTCAGGGCCGAGTACCTGCAACTGATACAATGGCAGACTTGCCCCACGTTGATACTCCAAGCAAATCCACCTATGTCAAAACAAACCATCGAGCATGCAATCTCTGCATCTAGTACTTCAGCTGACATTTACCTGGAGCAGTGCCAGCTTTCAGGTGGAGATGTAATAGTTCCTAAGTCTTCCTTTATGGTGGGGCATTAGCATCGAGGGAGTGCCAGTGAAATTAGCCCACCATTGTGCTGGATAAACAGCGCCTGGGCTGAAACAAGGAGCACATTGATCTTATCTGTCAACACCCAGATCATCATCTAGGCTTTTACTTATCTTCCCCTCTGTCAGCAGCTCCCCTGTAGAGAAAATGGCAACAGCACAACAGCAGTAGGAACAGCAGCCTGCAGTACACAAGAAGCTTTTTGCTTTAGCAACCTGCCAGGCCATAAAACCATGGCATCCTGAACAGGAAGACACATTGCACATTGCCACTGTAAAAGAGAGCCTTTGGGCAATTTTCAGCAATGGGTTTACAGTGAACTCCCCCTCAGGCAAACTTTTGGTGATGTAGATATTGTAGAGTTTGGTTTTTGCAATTGTTCTTTCTTAGGATTAACCAGAAACCCATATCTTTAGTCAAGCATTCTGTTTAATTTTGTTTGATTTCCTTTTGTGCATTTGTATCTGTATCTGAATCAATGGAGAAGTATACCAACCAACCACGCAAACAAGCAAAACGCCCCACAATACTTCCATTAATGGAGTATTTTGGCTGGAAGCTTAATCAGCAAAATAAGGAGACTCAACAGCGTGTTTCTGTTACTTCCTTGCAGCTCAGTTTCCTTTTCCTTGGCCTTCAAGCTGCCATGAGAAGATGTCTTTCAAGACTTGGGCACAGAGCAGCGAGCAATGGAAAGTACCCCCCGGGCAGGCATCAGATCCTCAGCCAGCGTAACCTGCCGCTGCAACACATGAACGTGAAGAAGTTCACAATGGAGAGATTTATCAATGTGCCAAATTTTTATTCCATTTATTGCTGAGCCATCAGGGCACACTGAACGAGGAGGGTCCCCAGGAGTGTGGCAGGAGCAGACAGCCTGTGAGCTGGGCAGGGGAAGGGCACACACTAGCAGGTCCAATGAGCTGCCATGCACCCATCAGCTCAGGCTCTAACATGGGTTCTGGGGAGGAGAGGGGAGGGATAAGGGCTGATAAAAGCATTTTGCAGAAGAGGCTTGTGACAGGCATGTGCAGAGAAAGAGTATCAGTGCAGGAAAGCTGCGCCTTGGAGAAGGAAGGTCCATTGAAACAACCACTTCTGAAAGCTGGGGAGACCTGGCTGCCCAGCCACAGTCAGCTCTCCGAACATATTGTCAAGGTTCAAACTGCTGTTAAAAAGATCAGCCTGTCCCCTTCTGAGATGATTTGTACATCTGTAAAGCCTGTAACATCCTTATGTCTTCAACAAGGCAGAGAAAAACCTATTTAAATTAAATGGCTTTAGTACAAAGAGGATCTGGCAGTGGGCAGCTTTATGTTATTAACATTTCCCAGGAGTGATGTTCCACAGTGGCAGGCTGATGTCATTACCAGAAGCGAAGTTGTAAGTCCCATTGAAAAGACCAAGAGATTTGCTAGTGACTTCAAAGAGGCAAAGATTTGTGTGGATTTGAACTGGGATACAAAATGCAATGGGTTAGAAAATCAGGCCCTCCAGTGTCTTTAATCTTTTGTGAGCTTTATCCAGACATTTTAGCCCACAGGGGATTTAAATTAAGTTGCAAAAGACACTTCCTAAACTTTCTATCTGAATGTTATATTATGTCGGTTTTATACTATTAGCTTAGAAAAATGTCCTTTTCAAAGCTTTTCAGATTAATGGCTTGTGGATATCTAATGTTGGCTTCAGGTTGGCACAAATTTCACTTTCATGACTGTGGAGACAGACGATCCAACAGTGATTTGCCTTTATCCAGGAAATTTACGTATATATTTAAACATGAAAGAAAGATCTTGGGATGAACCAGTAAATTATCAAAACTGACAGGTCAGGATAAAGCACACTGAAAAAGGCATTTGGGAGAACTTGTTGTGCAAAGTACGTTACAGAAAAACAGTGAAAGTGCATCAGCAAGTGTTCAGAATCTTTGGGGCCCTTTTTAAATTAACAGTAATGTTTCTAAAGCAGTTGTGCGGATCTGTTCTCAGTTATTTACAGCTTACCATGTGCCAGGTTTTGTGACTAGTTTTTCAAATGGAGGTCGCTGTAAAATGTGAAAGAACAGGCAGCTGAGGTAAAAAAGATCATACTTATGATTCAATGGAGCCTTGGGTCCATATGAATGTGGAGCAAAGGGATACATAACCTCAGTCCATGTACCATGAAGAAGTGTCCTGGAGAATCCAGTGGCTGAGGATTTCACTGTTCTGCTAGAGCTAAGGTGAGGATGTCCCTTCTATAAAGCAGTAGGAGCCAGATTTTCAAAAATGGCCAGCATTTTGAAAGATGTCTAAACTGCATGGATCAGAAGATTCTTTTCACTTCAAAGACCACTCTGAAGACAAAAAAAAATAAAAAATCATCTTTCAAAAGATGTCCAGCTCACATTCAGGACTCATGAGTGGTCAGCGTCTCCCTCTGACCTCTAGGTTCCAGCACACTTTGAAAAAAACACCTTTATGAGAATTTTACACAGGTCTGGGTCAACCATGGGCACATTAAGGCATGTTTCAGTTGGTGTCATGGCAAGGAGTCTTCCTTTAAAAGAAACATCATATGACTGTTTTCACTCTGTCCTGGTTTCCCCCTGTATTCAGCGGGTTTAATGTCCTTACTCCACAGCAACATCACATGGTTAAAACTGCTTCACTTTTTGAGCCCTCTGGAGGGAAGACAATTTGGTAGGATGTGTATTGATGACAATTTACCCTTGACCAGTCTCTAGTGGATTGGTCTGGGACCAAAGAGCAGGCAGAGAAGGCTCAGTAGGAGCTGAATTAGGCATGGGTTTGATACCAGCTGTGGGAAGTGACACCCATCCTCTACCTTCTCTCCTCGAGCCCTTTATGTTCTCATCTCTGTGGTCTGGGAGTGCTGTAGAAAAGGCTGAAGTTAATGGGCAGGGACTCCAGGATTAGCTATATGGACTGTGAACAGAGCAAAAAGGGACTACTTATTCTCTCTCTTTCACACCCAAAAAAAAAGAAAAGTACTACTTGTGACTTTCTCCCAGCTCAGGCATTTTGTAGATAAAGCTGTAAAATTTCTATCCTTTTTGAGTATCCTTACACAGACATGTAACAACTCTATGATTGCGTCTCTCTTCCTTGTAGATATTGTATCATTCAAAGGTGTTGACGCAGAAGAGGACTGCGGTTGGGCATGCAGTACATACCATTCCCTGGGTTAACTCACTCATCAGAACTGGCTGGCTGAGAAAGAGCCGGAGTAGGGAAATACAGCAGATGGCACGTGAGCCCTGGGAACACCATTGCCACTTGTTCCAAGCACCATGATAGCTCGGCTTGTTCCAATGTGAAATTGAACCTGCGGATGTGGGGTCCCCCAAAGAATTCTGTATTGCTGTTTTAGCTGACATGGGAGAGGTGTCATTGCAAGTTTGGGTTTAAAAGTGTCAGGTTGAGGTTCAAGGCTGGCCACAGACTTGTGATCCCCCTTCCTGCCTCTCTTTTATTCTGAGCATCTCATCCATTTACCTGAAACAGATATTCCTGAATATTTTTTTTTAACACTACCATGCAGAGACATTTAGCAGCTTTAACATTTAGCATGAGGGGATTTGCAGCTGATCCTAAGAAACATCCTTTCATGGTACATGGATTCTCCCATACTTCGGGGAGCCTTGATCCCCAGTAAAAATAACATTAGCTGTTAATGAGGACACACTGGTCCTACACAAGGTAAACAAATGGGGAATTTTGATTCTGCCATATTTTCCCTCTGCTTTGCTTTCATCTTCTCTGAGTGTGCATTACTCTGTCCTCCTCTCAATTCAGGGCAGAGCAGGAGTAGTCACGACTCCATACGGTGAGACCCAGCAGCTGTAGCAATGCATGCCTTCACGGTAAGTTAGAACAGCCTCTGAATGGTTTCTTCAGTATTTATATATAAGTGCACTGCATCCATAATTCTTCACTGTCATAAGCAACAGCATATAGGTGACATTGTGGACCATTTTGCCTGTGTATTCTGCCTCTGCCATCAAAATACCGAGATGTAAGCATAGGGCTAAATATCTGTACAAAGTGAGGTGTCTCCCACTGGCCTGTTTCCTGGCACGTGCACTAGAAATGGTTTGTGATGAAGAAGAGTACAACTTCCGTAGAGACAAATGACTGCAGAAGATGCCAGGCTGAAGGGATTTAATCTTGTTCATTTGATCACTGCCTGAAGAAAGAAATTCAGCCAGGAGAGTTTGCAGTCACAGTAATCAAGCGTCTTTCTGAGGACTGCACTTGTAATTAGCTTGTACTTGCCTAATGCTGCACAGCTGTACATAATGGTCATGTGTGCTAGGAAGGCTCAGTGGCCAACAACCTCACCAGCAACAACCTCACCAGCAACAAAGTGCAGGCTACCACACAATGGTTGTGCCCTATGCCTGGGGGACAAAGTCTGTGACTGGAAGAAAACACTGATGCTATGGGAGAAAGTATGCTGGTTTGCTATTTTTTGTGCTACAGTTACTCATTTAAAAGCAAAATCTAGCCTTCAATTCTACGTTTAAGAAATAAAGATGTCCTCAAATGAATACAGACATGGACAGCAAAGACAATTTTTGTCTTTCCATTATATTAGATGAAATTACCTAAGTAAACCTATAAAATCATTTGGACTGCTAATAAACTCCATATTTAATTGCAGCTGCAAAGAAGTCTGCCACCTGCCAGTTTGTAAACTATCGTTGTGTAAGTCTGATATACAGCAGGTGTGAGCTAGCAGAGATGCCCTTCAGCAGCCCTCCAGCCCTGCTATGAGGGCAGAGACCTAGCACGTTGCTCAGGTCAGCCCTGGATTAGCTCCCTAGGACTATGCAGTGCCAACAGAAGTGGCTTTATGAGGGCTGACTTGTTTGCTCACCTGTTGTCCAGCCAGACTGAGCCCTTCCAGACTTGCTGCATCTGAACTACCCTGAACAAAAATGCTATTGGCAGGGTACTAGAGAGGTGCTGAAAATAAGCACTGGGGAAAGATGTGAAACTGTTGGTGTCCTAGCTGTATCACTGATGTGGCAGCATGTGTTGCAGATCCGAGTACCACGAAATCTTGTAGTGTATCTCGTTCGAGATGTCTGTGTTAAGCCAAACACTTGATCTGGGGCCAAGAAGCATCCTCCGGGGAGAGGAAGATTGCCTTCTTCTCCACTGTGTGAGATACAACATGCTTCCTCAGGCTATTGTTACTTTTCAGTAACAATTTTCCTACTGCATCATTGTTCCTGAATGCGGGCATCCTGTGGGTCTCTTCTTCTCCCTTTACATGTCACATTATTTGTTCTGGCTCTCAGTCTTTACCATAGGTCTTAGTTTGTCAGAGGACATTAGGAAACTATTTTGAAGCCTCTAACAGTCAGTGGCATGTGGAGGTGATGCTCTAGGGCCCTGTTGAGATTAAACATTTACTGCTTGGCTTGTTTGTGATGACAGGGGCCTGGCTGGTCTTCTCTTCCTATGCAAACTGGCAGAGCTCTGCCTTTCAGCAGCCCGGAAAACAGCCCTGTCGGCACCACTCCTCGTCTGTAGTGCAGACCAGCTTAGCCTGAGAGCTCACGGTCTCAAAGCAGTGATCCCCATGCTCCGGTACAAAAGCCTTTGATGAGCTCCACCATAGGAGATCCTGACAAGACCAGCAAGAGGTCTACAGAGTGTGTTACTCGTCTTCACAGGCCCTGGGAATGGCATCTAATGAAGGTGGGGAGATGAGCACTGCACAGGCAGCACAAACAAAAGGATGCCCATCTAGGTACTGTGCCTGGCTGGATAGTTCTTCTCAGCTGGCTGTGGACATTTTCTGCTGTGCTAGGCTTACATTTGACTCCCTACCCTACCTCTCCTACATTGTTAGCGCATAAAAATTAATAGAAATGGCTTAGTAGCTTACAATATTTGTGCTTTGTACCAGCTATGCTTGGTACAAAACTTTGTACAAACTATGGTTAGCTGGATATACCTACCTTGTACTTGACAATCTTTCTGCCAGTGTTTTGGGGGGCAGCGGTATCTAAGGACAAGAAATGATACTTTTTGGAGCAGACCACTCACCTCACCAAGCTTGCCTTCACTCTCCTTTCCAGAATCTCCCAGCTGTGGACTCTACCCTGTTGCCTGCCATTCCCAGGAAATCAGAGTCACCCCTTCACAACCAGGCTCCAAGCACAGTGACATAGCAGCTTGGCATTGGGATTCTTGCAGGTACTGACACTGGACAAATGACCAGCTCTTGCTTGCCTCTATTTTACACTGCGTTTGCCAAGAATGGGTTCTGATAGTTCTTGTACTTGTGAGTCACTGTAGTACACGTGTTAACAAAATGACTTGCAGCATACACTGTGCACTCAGTGGATTGCAAAAAGTCTGGAAATTAAACTGTAGATCTGTGGGTAGAACTTTGAAAAACCATGTCTGAATCACAGTAATGAGACTCACTGAAGAGCGTGCTCCTGACACACTACCAGATCTTATGCCAATTTAACAAGCAGAAATCAGAAGACAAACAACAGAAAGTACATTTTTCCCTACATGCTTGCATAATCAAGCTCTAGAGCTCCTTGTCACTCCAGAAATTGTGACAGTCAGAAGCAAAAAGCAGTTCATAAAAAGCAAAGTCTTGGAAGATGCATCCTGCTATTTAACCATAAACTGATCTGACTGAAGGCAGAAGTGTCCCGTAGGGCAGATAGCTGCATGCGTGCTGGTTCTATAATCTTTATGTGAGCATTTGCTGCTGACCACGAGTGGCTGGACTATACAGACTAAGCTGCATTCTTCCTCTACTGCAATATTTCAGGTAAGGCGTAACTGAGAGCGGATAATGACTGCTTCTTGTTATTGCTGATATTTCATTACTTGCCTTGAGAATGATCTGTGTGGAGCCAAGAGAGCTGCAGTGGTTTACGGGGATGCCCTGTGGTTGTGTTGGGGTTTAAGCTAAATGTCAGCTCAATGTTTTACCAATGCATACTAAGTTCCCCCTGATAAGCTGAACTGGAGAAATTGCTTTACAGCACTCTGTTAAGCAGACCTTACTGCAGTGGATTAGCTACCAAGTCCCATTCAGAATAAAACATGAATTATAATGATAACTATTTAACCCTGTACATGAAATATATAATCTGTATTATTTTGGAAGAAGCATAGAAAAAGCCAGAAAAACAGACAGTTATTTTGATGGCTTGATGCCAAAAGGCTAACATAAAAATTCAGGCTGTCCTACGTACTACATTTTTTTCCCCCATTGCTCTGAGGTTAGCTATGTGCCTTTCTGGATTCAGATCTCCAAGTGGAATGCAATCCCTTTGAGAGCAGGGAGGTGCAGGCAAGCAGGATGCTTTCTGCTCCTCCTCGAAGCCCTTGCATCACTGCCTTTGAGTCAACACATTTCAGACCTCCCACAGAGAGCAGAGCTGGTTCTTTACCTGTGCAAGCCCTGGCATAATGGCTTTGGGTTGCTTTTCCCAAGGCATTTTGCTGAGATCGTACATGACAGACACAGATATTTCCCAGATCACCGCATCATGTGGAAAGCTGTTGCGTGCTAGACAAATATGCATATATATATACTTACTGTAAGTCAGAAGTTAGCAAAAAGAATTTTTTACAGAGTGATGGCTAGTCACTTGACCATGACTTCCTGCACTGAAAATTTTTGCAACAGCAGCTAAGAAAGCATTTTTAGGGGACCTTTCTGGAAAGGGAGAATTTACAAAGGAGGTGGAAGAAATTTCATGGTTGTAACTCTGGAGTACCACAGAGGAAAAGGGAAGCACTGGAGGAAGGGTCAAAGTACCTGGAAATAGAGTAGCAGAGGCCTCTGCTAAATGGTGTGATCAGGAATAAGTCTGAGGATAATCTGGGGATGAAACAGAGAACAGATAACTTTGACTTGGTCCCTGACGACTAAGTTATCCACAGAAGGGAAGTTGTCCCGGCATTTGTTTTGGGAGGTGCTGTTAGCTGCCGAAAGGTCTCAATTTCTGGCAAAGCAGCATAACCAGCAATGTATGTGCTGCTTTTTTTTTTTTTTTTTTTTTTTCTCCCAGAAGACCACAAACAGCAGTAGTTTCAGCTGTGTAGGTGAGACAAACCAGGTACCTGAGCTCAATATTGAAAGCTACCAGACTACTTAGAAACAGCACAATGAAACAGGATGACAAGAAAACATTAAAGGTGTGCAAGGCTCTCATATTTGCACAGGATAACGCACCCACCAACATTTGTTGGAACTTGTATCTGTCATCAGACATTTTGTCATTTCTGCAAATGAAAAAAAATCCCTCCAGCGAAGAATTTGAAGTTTAAGCAGAGCCAAAATTGCTGAATGTTGTTAATAGAGCCCAGGCTGAGCTTTCATGCTGAAATAGCAACAAATCAGGGAATAAAGCAGCAGGTTTAAGAAAGCAGTCAGGAGGCACTTGAAGGGTGTAAACTATGCAGATCTCTGCTCTCTCAGTTAGCACCTTGTTCCAGCTCCTCTCTACTATTCCTCTGCCTTTTTTCTCATGCCTTTATTTTCTCTTAGAATAAACCCAGTTTGGAACAGAAGGCAGCATAAGCATTCTTACCATGTTTGTGTTGCAGGGCACAAGTGACCTCTTACAGCACGGGTTAGCTATGTGCTTAGCTGATGCTCAGACTATGCTAGGTTTTCTACAGAGCAAAAATAACTGGATAACTAAACTTATCTCCCCTTTTTCTGTTGTTGTTACTTCAGTTTTTGCTCCAGGACAGGGCCTTCAGGAGCAAGAATGACCATATTCACATCCGTGTTCCTAATAAATACCTGTGGCTTGCGATATTGTCTAGTTGCAGAAGCTAAACAAATCTGAAGTCAATTTAAGTGCTCCCATGTGAATCCTCTCTGTTACTATGTACAAGCCAGGGAGACACGGTTGGATCCTTTGCAAACAGACGACGCCCAAAACAGGGAAAATTTTAAATAACCTCATTGTTGCTTTTGGGCTGACTGACAGGAACAGCAAAATACGTTTCTTACAAAGAAGTTCTGATTTTCTTTTAACAAATAAAGCTAATATGATCCAAGCTTTTTTATTTTATTTATTATTACTATTTTTCCTGTAGTTCAGCCACTCTCTTAGCTATTTTGTAAACCCTCTGCTCACCAGTAAGATCATACTACAGCTGGGAAACATCCTGAGTCTTGATCCAGGCATAGTCTAAAGGAAAATGGCAAGAAACACTCTGAGGCACAGAAATTTTTCCTTCAGTGAGCTGATGTCAGGTCCAATGCAAACAATTTTTACATATAAATGTATATGTATATGCATGCAAGTATATATAAATACACACAAATGCTTTTCTGCATGAGCTTGTGGTTAGGTGCATGCTCTTCATATCTTCCTGATAGTGTTGGCTTTCCCTGCAGGGCAGCATTTCATAATAATAAAAATAAAAACACAATTTTACTATGGAGAATCAGGTCACTGTTGTATAGGAGGGGAAATAAAATCAAAAGGTACATCTCCTACCTCCCCTAGCAAGAAGATTTTCAGGTTTGAGGCTTCTGACAGGAGGAAGATATTAGGAGCTGTCTTCCAGATAGAGGCTGTCTGTATGGTAAGCAGGCTCTCAGCTCGCCTGATACACAGCTGAGCAATTTCATCAGCCTTGCTTCAGACAGCAAGAGGCAAGAAAAGATCTGGGCCTTCAACCAGCCCCAGTGCTTCAGTCCATGCTCACCTAGGAGATGGGCTTCAAACAAGGCCTGGGAGGGCAGCAAAAAGAAACAAGTCTGAGTTTGCCCTGCTACAGCCCTTACCGATTTTGTGGTATCATCTGTCTGAGCCAACTGTGCAGAAAACTGGGACTGAATAGGAGAAACATTATTTCTCACTCTGCTCGAGCATGCAGTGTGTACAGCTGGAATGTTGTGGGGGTCACAGTTCCAGCAAATGCACGTTCTGAAGGTTTTTACAATGCAAAAACACTCACTGCCAGAAACAAAGCCATTTTAACTGACAGCTTGGTGTATTTTGCTGTGTATGTACATGGATGCTGTTTTGCCTCAGTGATTATCCACACTCTGTTTGGCTTTTTATACCAATTTCTGGTGGAGCAAAATAGTGTATTTCACTCTGGAATAAGAGCTTCCATGCAATTCCATAATGCCTCCCCCCCTCCTTGCTCAATGCGTGCCTTTAAAAGCACAGTAAGTAGTCTGAGTGAACCCTCCTGCATCTGAACCTAGAGTCCTTGTTCAGCTGCAGACTTGCACTGTAATGAACCTTTTTTTTTTTTTTTTTTTTTTTTTT
>VXAV01001222.1:15683-34305 GCA_013399715.1 Alectura lathami
TTTTGTGACTCACCTAAAAAGCCTGTGGGAGAGCTCATAGATTTTTATCACCAGTGAAGAGTTGTGGTGTTTTCCAAAAAGCTGCTGATGTACTTACAATAATCTGTGCCTGTACATCCAGAAGAGTCCTCTTTTGGCAGGGAGGAGTATGATGGAAACTAAACAGTGGTATGTGAAATAATTTCCTTACAGGGTGCTATGTCAAGTCCAAGCTGAACTGAGAAAGGATTGAGCTGTTAACCCAACAGTTCTTTGCCAGAGCACATAGGCTGGGTTGGTGATCCTAGACAAGGACAACAACTCACAGTTTACTTCCTACAGATTATAGGGTCTTCTCTCAGCATTGAGATATTTCTCTCTGAAAAAATGTGGGTAGCCCAAAGATAATGCCCTTCGGTAAGAGCAGGAAATCAAGGTTCAGTATCCAGTGTGGTTTCTCCAACCTCCTGTTGGGCCAGGAAAGTCACAGAGATCACCCTGTAGCTATGAGCTGTGTGTTCAATGGCATCTTTGCTCCTGCTGCACGTTTAACTTGTCATGCCCAACTTCCAGCCACGAAAGAAACCTACAGCCCTGTGTATCACTTTGCAGAAGGTCCCCAGCTGTGCTCCTACCTATTATTTCTCTTCATCATTTCTAGAGTAAGTCATGCAGGCAGCATGACTTAAACAGCTCCGAAAAATAGCACATACAAATGAAATGCCCCATTGTTCTAAATAATTTATCATGTGCCATTTTGGTCATTCTTCAAAAACGAGAAATCTAACGTAACATTGATGATGAGAAAAGGCTCCTTGACCCCTGTCTCACACACACATATTCAGTTATCTGTTAGGCATTTTCACACACTCATCTCTCTCTCTTGCACCCTCCTGGAGGTCCTGCTCTCGTACGTGCACATTGGTACACAAAACTCAATTGGGACAAAAGACTTGCACACGTTAATTAGTCAGGTTGATTGTTACTTGTTCTGGAGAGAGTCTTAAAAAAATGAAAAGGCTTTGAGTATCAACAGTGGGGCACTCAGTGGTAGGGGAATATTTGTTCGTATAGGTGAGTTACCCAGTACCAGCAGTCCTGACCTGCCCCACCACGAGGTGAATTGAGCTGGAGGAAAACACTCCACTTTCCCAAGAACAGGCATAGGTTATCTTTTCTTTAACCTTCCAGTTTGTTTCCCCAACTTGTTTGTTTGGGTTGTTTTACCCTCTGCCCATTTGAAGTGTGTTTCTGGTTCAATGGCCCTGTAAAGGCCAAAGGAATTAGCACTGCTGAAAGAAATTCGGTACTGAACTGCTCTTGTGTTGTCCAGACTTTGTTATGGCTTCAGTTCATTAAAACCAAGAGACAGACAGCTGGAAGAGAGAGAGACCAGCTAGAGGGGGCCACTTGGGGCTGGATGGTGGCTAAGTCTTCTTTAGGGGCCAGAGCTCCTCCCGTTTGAAAAGAACATGACAAAAAAGTCACAGCTGTGAACTGGCAAGCTAAGTAGGAAATGACATATTCCAGACAAGCTGGAGAAAGAGTGATAGACACTCTATGCCTTAGTTTTCCTAAGCATTTCACTCCCAGGTCCCAACGGTAATGCAGCTCAGTTGGCAGATGGGTATGTTGCATCCATGCCTCAGTTCTCCATTTCTGTGAGCTGCGTTCTGAACACCTCCTAGTTCCTGAAGGGTGACTCCAGCAGGTCCCACTGCTGTGTGGTGGACTGCCTGATGTGGGCATCCCCAAGGCCAGCGGGCAAGAGCTTTTCTCAGGGTGGAATCCAGCTTTCATGAGTCCTCTGTGTCTGTCTGAAGCAGATGGGCAAGGCACAGGACGGACTTCAGCAGGGCAGAGGTGGTCCCTTCCCAAAGACTGCAAGAGATGCAGCCAGCTGAGACAGGGGGAGGCAAGACAGAACCCTTATTTTTTCTCGGTTTCTCATTGAGATCCTTGCTACTGGGTGAAAATCTTGATTTTGCAGAACTATTCCAAATCAAACTTCCCAGGTCTCCCTGGTCTACTTGAGCAAAATTATCAAGGCCATCTAAAATAGGAGTCCTTGAAGAACAGCGGCAATGAAGTGACTTTTTCCTATCAGTTCTCTAAAAGCCTACTGTTGCTACACCGTAATTGCAACAACAGAGAGGATCACTGTAACAGAGTGGCCTATTTTTAACAGCAAAGACTGAAACTTTTCTCCCTTCTCTCTTTTAAGCTGTTATTCCTCTTTCCCTTCCCTCTTCCCACATTTAACTATTCTATTACTGAAAAAGGGAGGAAAATAGAAGCAAAATACTGCAAAGGAAAGAAATGACAGATGGGAAGTTCCTGAAAGAGAAAGTCCTGTTTCGTCCATTACAGAAAATAAATAAATAAATAAATAAATATATAAATAATCCAGAAATGCTTTGAACACCAAGTTTTAGGACATTGCTTTCAGTTCAAAAGGAATTCAGTATTTAATAAAAAGGATTTATATTGTAAATAACGATCCAGTTATTTTAAATAAACAATTGAAAATAAGCTCAGTACCTTGCAAATACATGAGCATCTGCTAAACAACATACATAAATAACATAACATAATAATATAAATAACAAAATGTGACTGACTACACCTGTAGTTGGAGAGAAATATTCATCAGAAATCTTTTGAAGTTATTTTTGTCTAGTGTGTCAGTTTACTAAACTGTTTCCTAGGCTCTTCATCAAAGAACAGTAGAAACTATGTGAAACGTAATTTAAAAATAGCTACTTATTAAGAAGAACAGATGGTGCATTCATATACCATGAAACTGCAGAATTTTAGCAACCTTGAATACCGAGTTCTTGAGTTGTAACTCATTTGCACTGGAAACTTAGTTAATAAGTCATAAAAACACATTCAGAATACTGCAGAGCTGTAAAAGTGGGTGCTGACACATTAAATAAAACGCAGCTATTTTTATGTCAAGTCCTGATAACAGTACATTTTTTTCATTTTAAAATATAAAGAGAAAAATAATTCAGGTCTTTCCAGACTTGGCCAGGGCACCTGATTCACAGTGGAAAATACTTTTTAGGCTTACGTCAGCATTACTTTGTTCAGAGCTAAGGGCTGCGGTACCGAAATCTTTCTTTTATGATAGCGTCCCTTTCTCACCAGTTCTCTGTTTCCCATAACAGTGTCTTGTGCTGGAGGTGCAGCACAGCAGCGTTTCAGTTCACTCAGCTTTTCTCATCAATTTTCATCTGTTTGAATGAAAAATACACAAGGAAATGCATCTTCTGTGATGCAAGCCAGTGAAGACCTGGAGGAATAGAATGCTAGTATGAAACAGGATTTCCCAAACAAATTAGTCTGAATCAGTTTTTTTTTTAACTGAAATATTAGCAGAAAAAAATGGTTACATATATCTAAGCTGCCACTGCAAGCATTTAATGGCCAGTGTTGCAGACCCGAGTCTCCCTTTCAGTGTCACTAACTGTTCCTGTCGTTAATTAATATCCGGAAGAGAATGACAAGCTGTTATGAATGTATCAGCAAAATTAAGCTCTTGAAAGATAAATCAGATGAGTAAACTGGGAAACAAAAGTATCAGCACTGAGGAAATGATGGTGCCACTCAGACAAGTGTTGAAGTGTTGGTGCCAGTAGCTCAAAACTGTGACATAAGTTCTTAGCAATTGTGCACTTCACCTCGAGCCATAAACAGTGGAACTGGGTCAATCCAGCTCTCCACATGACTTTGCACCTTGGCTCAATGAATTCTTTGAGCATCTACGAAAAGCCATCTCCAACAGATTTCAGCACTGGCTGAAGTCCCACTGAAATCAATGTGCCTTGAAGAGTACAGCTGCAGGGCTTGGTAAGACACGGCAGGATATGCACCTCTGGCTTTCAGCTCTTCTTTTATGGTCTGACAGAGCTTTAGAAGCAGGCATTGCTCAGAATCTCAAAAGAAATCCTGTTCCTGCAAGATGTCTAGACTGACATATGCAACGCGATTCTTTAGTCCTGAGGCTTACAGCCAGCTTATCTCCACACCTTGGCCTGCCCACAACACTTGTGGTATCTCAGTGTGTAACTCCCGTGTCCGCCTTGTCTACCTTACTCTCTTGCTCTTTCCTATAAACGTTTTGGAAATCGGGTAGGTCAGACATGCAGGCAGACCATGACTTCTAACCCTCTGTTGCTTGAAGTTCCAGGGCAGTCTCTAACCTGGGAGGTGACAGAAGATGATGCCTGAAGGGAAACCTCACTTCTCACAAGTGCCGCCCTTACAGTGACTTTTCATTCAGATTTACAGGCACTTCCCCAATCCTTTCAACAGTAGTCAGAAACAAATTGTAACAGTTTCCCACATCTCAGCACAGATCTTTGTGTCACTGTAATCCTGCGAAACTCAAACACTGGTCTCTGTGATCGTGAGGGCAGCATCTCCACCAGGTAAACTGCTCAGTAAACAAACAGGAGATAAGCTAAGCTTGCTCTGTCTTTGTAGTTGAATACAGGTCTCTGCATTAGGAGACAAGTCAACAAATTCTATCACTTCTGTTCACGTGCGCTTGTTTATAAGAGCACAAGAGATAGACTATTGTCCTTTCCCTTGTTTTCATCTGTAGTGAAAGGTCAAGTTCGATTTAGAGGTTATCTGTATCTTGACTGTCTCATCCAGTGAAGAGAAACACAACATTTCAGCTTATCCAAAATAATAGTAGACATACATCTCAGGTTTGATCATCTGAAAACATTAAAGACCTGAGGAGAACATTTCTTTGCAATTACAGTAGTTTCTGCAGCACTTGTCAGTGCCATCTGTTGTCAAATATTAATGCGAAATCGATTAAAATCAAGGTGGCCTCATCTCACAACTTTGTTCTCTGTCTTCAGCGCATGAAGTCACTTTATCAGGTTTCACTGAGTACTCACCTGGCTCAAAGCTAACATAACTTTTCAATGACATCACCTAGATACTTCAGGGCAGAGTGTGGTGGGCCTGGACCTGCTCTGTTCTCATGTTTGATACCACTCTGGAAACTTCAGCTGACCCCTCCTGTCTTCAGTTTTCTCACCATCCAAACCCATATTGAGAAATTTGGCTTTAACTAGTTCTCTCAAGGAATCTCAGTGCTGTCTAAATGATCAGAGTTTCTGATTGCAGTCATGTGTGTCATGAATTCATTAGGTTTCTTCAAACTGGAAGCGAGCACTGTGAGAACAGATCTTCACTGAGATCCTGGCATGTACTCCAATGCTATTGAGAGCAATGGCTTCCATGCTGTTTCTACATACCTTCTAACCACACTGAAATTACCACTTTCCAATCATCTTAATTTTGAACAGCTTCCTTTCATTATTTTACCCTTCCTCTTTTCTCAGGGTGAAAGATTTCCCAGTGAAAGATTGTCCTGGAAGCGTACAGCTTAAAATAACATCTCTTGGGTGTGGCAGGCTCTCCACATATCTGAGTTAGAAAAGAACAAGAAGAGGTTTTTTTCCTTCTCTCTCTCATTACAGTAATCAAAATTAGCTATTTCATCCCCTTGAGTCATCCCAGCTATGTGAGTGCTATGGGCCAGGCTGCAGGAGCTAGCCTCATTCAAAATTCCATGGAATTAAATTCTCATCAGCCTTGCTTCTCTCTTACTTATTTTTTCTTCCTTTTGTCTTGTTGCCTCTTCAGGATATGATGTCCTAGGGGTAAATCACAGTAATTAAACCTGTCCTAGAAACCCAGCTTAAGAAGACGAGTTTCTCTTGCCAAGAGCTTCCTTTATGCTATTTTCTTCACCATGCCTTCAGCTGATTGCATAGCCTTAATGCAGTGCATATTGCTTTTAGCTCTTGCTTATCTTGGAACATACTGGAAGATTATTAGTTTTCTATAGGAAAACAATTGAAAAAAAAAAAATAGCTGCTCTTCTATTCTTCTATGGGGAAATCAGATTTCCCATAAGAAAATTAGATACTGAATACAGTAGGCCCAAATACATTTCTATCTGCTTAATACAGTTGCATCCCTCAGACGCTACTTAATGAAGATAAAGTGGTTTAGTCTTCCTAGGCAACTTTGCCAGGTCAGTGAAGAAAATCAGATGCCTCCAGGGGATCATCCTTCTCAGCTCAGATGGGTCAGTCAGCTATGTAAGTTAGATGGGCTCCATCTAGTCCCAGAGTTTTCCTACTGACCCTCCTTGTTGCCAGAAGATAATTTCCCCACGTTTACCCTTTTGTCATATTTTCTGGCCTCTCCATATAAACCTGTCCTCCTGGTCCATACCCATTATCACATAATGTCTTGGCATAATGTCTTGGCAGCAGTCTCATTTCCTTGGAGATCTCCTACAGTCTTTGCACTTAGCCATTTCTCTCAAAATTAGGCTGGCTGTAACTCTCCTTTCCTTCTCCCTTATCGCTTACCAGCTAACTTGAAATTGTGTCTGCTTCTGAACACGTCACCTAGCTGAGAAGAATACTTGTTCTTCAAGGTGAATAGCACCTGAAGAATTAATTGCTTGATATTGAATTGCTGCTAAGCTAATACCATGCAGAGGACTTTCATCTGTTCACCTGGTTATGCTCATTTTGGTGCATTCCTGTTGTCCATTCTGGAATGCATTTCCTTGTTGGGAGTTTATTGGGACCCTTTGGCACAGAAAGTATCTTGCAACAAGTCTCATTTCACTCCTGCATTGTTTCTGCCACTGTCTTGTAGCATCTTTAAGATGTAGTTTCCTAGAGGATACAGTGATTAAGCGTGTCCTACAGACCTAGGTTCAGAAACCGTATTTTGGATGACATGTAGATTCCTCTTCTCCACTGGGGCTGTCAACTTTCACAAGCTTTCTGTCCATTTACTACATAAGCTGCTAGTGACAGAAAGTCATCTCCAAGTCCTTTTTCTTTATAAGAAGTTTCAGTTTTCTCTCCACTAGAAGACTGCTCATTACATCTAGCTCCATTAACATTAATCAGAGAAACTTTTTCACAGAAATTTCCCACTCCTAAAGCCTTCTTATGACCTGAAGGAAGATTTTGCTGTGGATCATCTGCACACTACTCAGGTTGATGCTTTGGAGAACCTCCAAAGTTCCTAAGATAGTGAAGAACTAGGCTGGATCTCACTGTGCAAGCATGTGCATGTGCCATTTCCATCACTCTCGTTAACGTCCCCTGTCTTTACAGAAACTTGACATTGGCAGCTTTAGGCAATTTTCATTTCTTAATTCTTAATACATTCAGTAAAACCAGCTGGAAAAGAGACCTTTGACTTGGAAATGCTGAAGGCAAAGGATTCAGCACATCTCAGTTATTTCTTTCTGTAATGGATATCTTGATTCGGTCAAAGTGTTCCTCAGTCCAGAGGACACCAGGGGGAAATTTTCCTCAGTGAGCATCTCCTTTGTCTGGTGGCCAGGCCCTAGACAGCTTTGGAGTAACCACACTGAACCACTCTACGAAACCTCACATTTGTGTATCAGCTTTCAGGGGTGAATGAAAAGTGAAGCATCAGTCAGCACCTCCTATTGTTCATGCCTGCGCTTGGGTTGTGTTGTTTCATTTTTCTAATGAGAGCTCTCTCATCAGAATAATCAGGCACAGGAAAAGTGATTGTATTGAAAGACAGGATTGCGTGCAAATAAAGTTCCCAGATATGAGGCAGTCTCATGGCTGCAAGACTGTGTTTTCAAAAATTTGTCAGTGGTAACGATGCTGGGTCCAGGCCTGCGAACTTTGCTCCCAGGAGTCAGCCAAGCCTTGCTGGAGCACTCCTGCTTTGTAATCACAAGTGAGGAATGAGCAAACACCAGCAAGAGCAGCCCAAGGGCTTTCCTTCAAATCCAAGGGCTGTTACTACAGTGTTCTTCAAAGTTGTCCTTCGCTTCCAATGGCCCAAGGAAAAGGGGTTCCCTGATGGCCATGCAGTGGTGATGCTAACACTGCCTGTAAGTGGAGCCGCTGGAAGTCAGCCCCTCTTGGCGTTGCCACCCCTAGTGACAGACATTGTTCCTCTGGCACCTACAGACCTTGCTCAGGGAGGCCTGCCGAAGGGCAGGACCATTTCTGCGCCAGCGCTGCCCCTTGCTAGAGGTCCAGCAAGATCTGGTCATTGAGCTTTGTGAGAGCTGAGCACACAACTCTTTCTCCTCTAACCTTCAGCATCTTTCTATAACAAAAGTATAACTTTTTTTTTGGGAAAAAAAAAAAAAAGGGAGAGTGAAAGAGAAAGGAAGTCATAAGATGACTCTGCAAGAGTATTATGACCTCTGCAGTATCCTCACAGTTCTGCAGAGGGGTCTTCTGCAAGAGTTAGCAACCTCCTCAGAGAGCCCAAGGAGGAGGTTTCATTGGATTCTCCGTCATGTAATGCCCTTGAAATACAAGCCCAAATTCTGCACCTGTGTTCTCATTCATGGGGACTCCATTGGGTTAAATACTGGCTGGTTCCTTCACATAGCTGAAGCCACAAAACTCACCTTGCCTTTCTGCCCTTGTTTTCAACAATGTCCTCTTCCTGGTGAGACCATCACATGTGGCTGAGTACAGTCTGGAGATTGTCCCTCTCCCTCCTCCTTGTCCACCTGGCTTTCTCTGCTTTTCAGGTGCTCATTCTCTCCTCATACCAAGCCTCACTCCTGTAGCAATGCCTGACTTCTTCTAGGCAAGGTACAGGGAAGAGGAGGAAATGAGCATTTACAGACACTTTGAGCTGCCTCCTGAATAAATGGGATAAAACTAAAGGCTCCTCAGACGACGGGGATTACTGATTCTGTAACTATCTCAACAGCTCCATCAGCAGAGGTATGTAAAAGGAGCTCATCATTTATAAATTGACACTTGCAGGGATCAAAGGCCTGTTAGGACAGCAATTAGTTCTGGTAATTTATCAGCTGTTTGAGCTTGTCAGGTGGAGAGAGAAGGGCAGTTCTGCATCAGCTCACCTCCAAAGCTACAGTAGCTAGACCCAGATGGGATGTGCAGGTCAGTCATTTGCTGCATATTTCATGTCCTCGGATGTTTTGTCAGTCTTTCCGACACCTGATCCAATTTTGTGAGGCTGTCAGGTTAAAAGGAGGCATTTCTTAGCATGCTGAAGTCACCCAGGCCATAGCTTCTTTATCTCCTTAACAATGTCCCTGTCAAATCCCCACAGAGCAGCTAAACAAACGAATGCAGCAGAAAGACAAAAACAAAACAAAGCCTCACAAACATGTGGTCTGTAATTAGCTGAGAAGCCCTGAAAATGTGCTGTTGGGGGAGAAAAAATGAAGGCATGCATATTCTCTCCTTGTGGACCTCATAGTTAAAAAATCCATGTAAACAACATGAGCTTATTTAAAGAGACCAGAAGTACAGGCAAAAGCAGCCATTCTGCACAACAGTGCCTGGGCAAGGTGCTGTGAACAGCAGCTAAAGCATCCTTTGTGAGGACACCCAAATAATTTGGCTGTACTGATCTGAGTCTGAGAGGTTAGAAGGGGTTAAAAAAGATGGACATTGAGGCAGAGATCGCCTTGAGCCTGGAGTTTTCTGACAGCAGGAACTAGATCCAAAACATACTGTACAACACCAGAAGCACCTTCACTTTGGTGTGCTACATGTGCACTCATGTCTATGCCTACAGGTACATGTGCAGAGTTAGCGAGTGCTTCCAGTTTTCCCCAATGTGCTTACTCTCCCTGTTGCACACTTTGCAGTACCTGACAATGCAGTTATACAAACACACATATATATACATATTTTAAAAGCAGAATGACATGTTTCTTATTTGCTATGTGTCTGGACTCAATTTTATGCTTGCCTGTACTGACAACTTGGTTTTGCAACCTTTTCCAAACTTATTTTCCACGTATAACACGAAGATTGACTTGATATTTAATGTAGACCACTAAAAAATTCCCAGTGCGAGTGCAAACTGTTCCAAGAATTTCATGTATGCAGGTTGTTGTAAAGCATGTATGAATTTGCATCCCTTAATCACATTTCATGGTTCTTCAGACATTCACAGATCACAGATTGAACAAACAACCATGATCAGAGCTTCATCCAGAAGCAGCTCACAAAAGCCGTGTTTGGTCACAGGAATAGCAAAGAAATGCTTGAGAGAAGAAAAATAAATAGTGGAGAAGGAAAGGTTGTAGTTTGCTTAGAAAGTTGACCCTTGTGCATGTATAGACATTTTTAGAAATGTTTGCGGAGCACAATAATGACTCAGCTAAAAGTGGTTAGTTCAAAGAATAAATTTTTACTGTATGCTGATATCCAGCCAGTCTTGCCTAAAGGGTCAGCACCAGAACCAGCAGTCCATAATCTATTGCCAATTCAGGGCAAAGGACAGCACTTGCAGGCACCCCGCTTTTCAGCCAGATGAAAGATGTTCTTCTGTTTATGATGAAGCAGACTTGGGGCCAAGTGCAATTAAATTAACCGCTTTAACACACATTTTTTTTTTTTTACAAAAAACAGGAAACGACAGGGCTGCAAAGTGTCCAGCTGGATGTGGACTGAGAGTGACATAATGGTTAGCAGAGGCTCAGGAGGAAAAACAGCAGGCCAAGTCTTCAACATAGGCCATAAGATTTTAGGAAGACACAGGTGTATAATTTCTGGAAAAATGCTGAAAAGATTCGTATGAACACTTGGCTGCAACATGGACAAAGGAGTCTCTGTAGAAGTCTCTGTGGATCTCATGGTCAAATTCCGTATCTGCATGCCTGCTACCCTGGAAAACCCCTGGGCTGGTGAAGTCAGTGGAGTTCCTCCATGCTCACCCGGGTGACACCACTTTGGTCTGTCCGCAGGGAAGCTGCGACCAGAGGACAACCCTCCCAGCTGAGACTTTTTCTCAGAAAACACTGCTGTAAAATCCTGATAAAACCAGTGGGAGCACTGAGGGGCCACGCCTATCTACGGTGGGGCTGCCATCGCAAAGCAGTGCGCTTGGCACTACACAGGGCGAACCTGTGGCCACGTGGGAAGGGTGGCTGACATTTCCAGGGAATGATGTTAGGGTTGATGCTTTGTGCTCACTTATGCTGTTCCACCGATGCTCACCAAAGTGGGTGAGCAAGTTTAGGGCATGAGAAAGCACAGGAGAAGTCCCTGCTTCCTCAGGGAGGGAGTTTGGTCCTGCAAAGAACCCAGCACCTGTCTGTTTCTCTAAGAACACCACAGGCACCATTTGCCCAGTTTTTCTGTCTACTTTAGTTTGCTGTCTCGTTTGTGAAAATCACTGCTTTATGCCTCTGTTAGAACTAAGATAAGATGGCAATGAGAAGCGGAAGAAAAACAGATCTCTTGAAACAACAGGACTGAAATGAAGATGAGGAAGATGACCAGAGGAGTGGCTCTGGTTCATCAGAACATTTAATGCATGTGGTTACCTTTGCACAGGATTGTCTAAGGTCATTGCCTAGTTTTTCGTGATGGACACTTTGCCATGTGGTTGATTGAATCTCCTACAGAGAAAGCAGAGGAAAATGTAAATCCATGACTGAAATGCATGCTGCTTTCTTCCCACCAGAGTAGAGGCTGGATTTGGTTCTAACGACTGGCACTTAACATACTATTTTCTTCTAGCTAGGAAAAAAAAATAGAAAAAAAAAGTTAGTTCTGGTGGTTTGATTTTTTATTGTTATTATTTCCTTGGGGAAAAAAACACGACAACAATGTGAGCTTGAATTACAGTTAGTGAACACAAATCATTTCTGCAGCCCCCAGAATAGCTGGAGAGGCTGATGAAACCGCAAACTCCATGGGGCTCTTCTGTTCCTATATGCAGCTTTCTTGAGCCAAAGGCAAACTGCCCCGGAGTGATATTTATCACATTTGTTGCTAGCAAACGCTTGTGGGCAAAAAAAAAAAAAAAAAAAAAAAAAAAAGGCAGAACAGCTGCAACGGGAGCCAGTGAAGCCCTATGCAAGCATCAGCAAATCAGCGTCCGTTTGCTCCCACCATGGTGATACCAGAGAGAGGAAAGCCTTTCTGGGTCAAGGCTGGCTCTCGTTTTCACTGGAATAAATGACGCCTCCAAACTGAGAGAACTGTTGGCTGGCTGACTGACCCGATGGACTTCAGACAGAATCAGGTCTCCTTGACCTGATCAGAATATAGGAGCTTCTCCCAGTCACGCTGCAGAGGCATAACAGCCAATAGTTTAACCATACTGAGAAACAGAAAAATAGGCTCCCTTATCGTTTTTCACCTAGCTCAGATTTGATCAGAGATACGCAATAAAGAAAAACACAAACGCTGATTCTGGCCAGGTTTCCAAAATCTCGTTTGCATGATGTTTACCTCAGGAAAAATGATCCTGCCCGTATCTTTGTACTTTATCTGTGGCATTCTGTCTCTTCACATATTTACACTCACGATCACAGCTTCCAAGAACTCTCATCTAATTAATCAAAAACTCTGTCCTTTTGTTTCCTAGGTCACAAAGAAGAACAGTAAATTAAATGAAGATATCAGTTGAGAAAGGGAGCTGGATTTCTACCCAAGGAACCTAATAATAGCACCACGATGTAGATGAAGACAAAATTGATATGATTTTATGTACACAGAGGCGAACAGTTGAGTGTGAAGAAAGTAAACATCAGATAGCATTTGAGCAGTGGTTTATCCAGCTCACTCTGTTTGTAAATATAGAAATGCCTTGTAGCGGCTAAATTTATCCTAATGTAGGGAAACATGAACAAAGAGGCTGGTATTTGGTAACTTCTATAGGCAACATTAGGACATCCTGCAGGAATTATTTTGGGACAGTTTGTGATAACATGGTACAGATTAGAGTTGCCATTTCTGGAAAAAATGGGTCAGAATTATGTAGATAAGATGGAAGGAATTTCAGTGGCATTGTATTATTTTCCTGACTTTGAGCCTGACTCAGATGTCGAAGCTTTGTTTTATTGTATACCTTGTTTTGGTATGCAGTCAAAACAGCTTTTATCCAGAGAAAATGAAAATAAACAGGCTGTGCAAGTAAGAATTACACATAGCATTGAACGAAAATAAGTACAGCAAGCTTAATTTAAGGAGAAATCAGCTTCTTTTCCTATGAAACTTTTTGCAATTTCAGAAATGATCATGCTGAACCCAGGAAAAATGAGAGGATGGAGATACAGCTTGGTAACAGCTTGGGAAGTGGGACATTCCTTGCTCTTAATCCGAGCTGTAACTTCAGGTGTATTTTGGGACTGTTAGGATAGGGCCACTGTGGAAAGACCTCTGCTCTATATGCTCCCATTTGTCCTCTTCTGATTTCATCTCGGATTAGAGAAACCTCTCACTTACTTGAAAAGAGATCATGGCCATGAAAGGTTTACTTTGTGAGAAAAAAGAAAAAGAGATTAGTTCAAGATGAAAGAATGAGAGCCCTGATTTTACAGCCTTGCCTCTGCAATCAGAGCAATGTTTCCATTGGCTTCAGGTAGAATATTTTTTCACTCAGGTCATTTATTATAAATCAGAATGTACTTTTACTCTGCTCCATTCTCAGTGCCATAAATCCCAACACATACTGGACCTCTTTTATTTTTTTTCACTAGGGGTTCTGGCCCGGGTTATTGAAGCTCTTTCTGCCACAGAGCTCACTTTGAGAAGGAGCAAACCTTTGGGACAGACCCTGGTACTTGTATGTGAGCCAGCCTTCAGGTGAAACACTTGATGCTCCCTTTTGCTTATTCTCCGAGACATACGGACTGTTGGATTCTGGTTTTTGGCCCAGCTTATTGATGCAAACCAGGGCAAGTCACAGTTGAGGCAGAGCCGAGCCGCCAACACTGCCACCTCTCAACTTTATCACTGCCCAAATGTAGCAGAATGGCGTGAAGAAAACAAAGCAGAGGCTGCATTTAGACTTCTGGTGTTGGGTATGCAGCACAGTGCAAGCAAAAGAACATTGACAAGAAATCCAGAACAATTTCTGCAATTTTTAGCGCCAATGTAACCAGTTTTTGTCTCATGCCTTATATTTTATCTGCTTGTACAAGTTGCTTTTTTTTTTTTTTTTTTNTTTTTTTTAATTGGGGTTCTTTTTTTTTTTTTTCCTCCCCCTATAGGATCAGAGATGATTAAACCCATTTTATTTGCTTTAAGCATCTTTCCAGCTATAACCGCATTAGCCCAAAACATTTGGAGATGTGCAATGTTCAGCTACTGTTTGAGCTCTTTCCTGGGTTAGGGCCAGGCTCTGTTGAGGTCTCCATTTTAGCTTTGGTGGGAATTTGTATCAGAATTGGTAATACTGGACGAAAAAAAGACACTAGCCATGTGACAGAGCAGTCTAAACTCATTTGGCCAATTCAATTTCGTCCAGACCTTTTGATGTGGAAGCTTTAAACTCGAGCAAGTACTGTCTGTTGCCTCACATCTGGCACAGGTCTGGCATAAACCGTCCATGCTGAGATCCTGCTACTCAGACAGCAAGGCAGTTGTGGGCACACAGTTCATCTAGGTCAGCTTTGTACATGGGGCAGTCTGCCTCCACCACCATGGAGCCACAGCCTAGGGAAAAAGCAGGGTACGTGAAAAGCAAGCCAATACAGTAATTAAAAATATTTATTTCTGAAGATATTTACCTCGATAGGCATAAAGCATTTCCCAATTTCATACAGAAATACATAAAACATGCATAGACCAATATGGCCTGCTTCAATGTGTATTCAACATGGTAAATATAATGAAGAACTTGTGTAAATATAAATACGAAACATAAAAATTAAGCACGTAAAATTCAACTAAACCTGTCAGCAAATTCAACAACGTGAACAAATTCACTGCTATAAACACTCACCCAATATTAGCCTTTTGACATAATTTAAAACAACCCTTTGTCTCTACGTGTTTCTACCAAACAAGGCACTGAATGAATCTCACAACAGTAACAGCCCCACTGCTGTTTTGGTGGTGTGTGAGACACAACAACCTCTATTATTAGAACTTGTTAGCCAGATATCCCTGTTATGGGAACCCAGTAGTGTCCTCCAACGTTTATTCAGTGTTGAACGGTTCTTTGGTATCCAAAGCCAAAGGCCTTTGACTATGCGAACAAGCACAGCATCTAACCCACATTCAGATAACTCTGGTTGTACAAGTAAACTACACTTCTGAAACAAAGGCAAAGGGTTGCAGCTGATTAGTAAAGGCAATAACAAGGTGTAAAAATACTCTAGCAGGAGTGCAACAAACAGTACGCGAGGTAGACGTGTATATATGCAGAAAGTCCTGATTAAAGTAGCTCTGTGGCTTTCGGTTTTGCATTTTAATCAAGAAGTCGAGTTTTTGCTTTGAAGTTTGTCCACTCGGATCTTGCTTTGTGTCCTTCCTAAGCACAGATGTGAGGTCTTCCTTGCAAAATGCTTTTGATGTAGACCCTGAAGGCTGCTCAACTGATGGGTAACATTCCAGAAGCAATATTCAGTGTTTCTTCAGAAAGATGGCTTTTAAGGTATGTTACCGAGGACTGCCCTTCTCCCCATCTGTCTGAATTCCAAAGGGATGAAATCCTTTGCTTTTATACCTCCAAATATGGAACTTCCTCAGTGTTTTGCTCTGCTGCACAAACACTTGGACAGAGAGGCCCTTTGCCGCTGCGGAATGTTAAAGGAGAGTTGTGGCGATGCTTTGACAGCAAGTGTGACGGAGAAAGAAGGGGGTGATCTTCCCACTAGGATGTTTTCAGGCTTTCCCAGATGCTTTGCCTCTTGTTCGCCCTGTTATGTTTCAGCTTCCGCCCTTTCTGGAGCTCAGCCTTCAGCTTTGCAATACTGAAGGAAGCTTTGATACTGTTACCAATGGCCTCCAGCCTGCAAAAATAAGAAATATACCTTTATTGTTACAGTAATGAAGATGCATCTCCATCGTGCAGACACTCAGTGGTTTGATGAAATAAACGTCAGTCTCAGTTTTTGACGTGGGATCCTCAGAAACCACTGACTGTCTGGCATCTGTCAGAATTATACCAGCTTAAGCCACTTGAAATATATATTCAGAATTTCAATTCAAACATGAAAATAAGTTAAAATGCTCATTCAAGTTCAGATGCTCCAAATGTTCTTAAATAGCATGTATCCAACCAAGAGGTCTTCAGTGTTACTCTTTTCATCTGTTTCATTCCTTTCAGGTAAAATCGATCCGTTCCCAATGCACAGGTGCATTTTTTAAGATGTAAGCCCTATCTTCAAAAATGATTCAAGACCTCCAGAGTCCAAGTCTCACTCAAAACCATCAGGCTCCCTGCTCCCATAAACCCCATTTTGCTTTTGAAAGCAGCACTTGAGAGCCAACATTTGCATGGAAGAACTTCTATATGGCCGTATGGCTGAAGGCCGAACACCAGAAGTGATGTAGCTGCGCCAATGCTCAGCTCCAAAGCTGATTTCTGACCTCTGCGTGGTTCATAGGAGCACCAAGTCCAATGCACACCGCTCTGAACTGCACTGTACAGTGATACCATTGCCTACCGCCACCTAACTTTTTAATGCATGGATCTCAAAGGGCAGTCCTGAAATTTCATTTCAGATGTTAAATTGGGCTCAAACACTCATTTAGCTTTCATTTTCTCTTTCCTCAACCTTTCTGCAACCATTTCCATCACTAGCATCGTGTCTGCACTATGCATAGGTGTAATTGGACAATGTCAGGGAGAAGGCAGGTATAAATCTGTCTCCTGCATCCTAGGAAGCCAGCCACACCAGCCAGAAGAAACGATATACTGAACATCAGACAGGCTTTTTTTTTTTCAGCCCCAGTAAAACGGAATAAAGAATCTGAGGAAACACAGACTCAGTTTCACTACTGAGTAATTGTGACGTACTGTTTTTAAGTAACTGAGAGAACGCCTGAACACACCAAAATACCAGGTTCTGTTACTTCTGCCAGAATGTAATGATTTTATGCTCTTCTTAAATCTGGGTGTACTCCCTCTAAGCAAATGGACGAGGCTTGGCAGAGCTCGGTACCTGTGTCCTCACAAGATGAGGATCCACTGCATGAACAAAAGCCCTGAAAATATCCTCACTGATTCCCCCAAACTCTCAAGTTGCAATCAACAGCTAAGCCCGCGTTGACCCAAATGGAGGAGAACTGTGCACCCTATTGCTACTCTGGGGAACTACAGCAGGATGAGAAGAAACTCACCTCCTCATTTTCCTGCTGTCAACAAACAGTTGGGTCATGCATTTGGGTCCAGTGCAACCGCCCACCTTGTTGCGGTGACGCGAGGTCTTCTCTGCCGTGGACTGAGCCCTGTAGAAAGTGAGAAAGTGCTGCTGTTAAAAAAACAAGTCTGCAGTCCACAAGGCGAGGCGTCTCATCAACCACTTCTCGAGGCATGCAATAAGCAATCTTTCTGGGCCAAACCATAGCATGTATCATAGCAGCGTGAGCATCGAGGTAGGAGGTGAGTGCCAAAATGAGTAAGTCTACCACAGTCCAGCCCTTTCATACGCACTGCCTTTTAAAGAGCAGCAACAATAGACGCACCAGAGATCTTTTCCTGTCTGGCAGAAGTTCAGACACTTCTTGTCTTTGTGGCTGGCACACCGGCATCGGCTGCTGGCTCCAGCGAGCACCTCGGGCACCATGTCTTTCAGTGATCTTCTGGATCGAGAAGGGCCTCCAAGACCATAGGGAACGGTCTTCCTACAATCAAAGAGACAACATGAAAGTCACTCCGATAGTTTCGTGGCTTCAGAATAGCAGGGTATTTTGGGCACTCTTATCAATGGGATTGACTGCGTGAGTAAAGGTTGCGGGATTAAGAATGCCTTGTTGGTCACAATTTCCATGCAAATGCTTCTGATGATCCTGCAACATAGTAATTAGTGTGGCTACTGGCACAGCTAATGACCTCCTAATTGTGATTTCATAAGGCTGCTATGCTTCCCTGTGCAATAGAAAGCAATAAAGCTTCATCTCTTTGAACTTTGGTAACTGCCAAGGCTGAAAGAAGCAATAAAAGAGAGGCGCAGATCCTCTCCACCCGGAGGAAATCCAGCTGTAGGACTGATCACCCAAGTCATCGGTAGAGTAGCTCTGGCTCACTAGCTTTTGGGGAGGAGACGGCAGAAGCAGACGCTGCACTAACGTTGATGAACTGCGAGCGGTGGTGAGGAGCCACCTCGTGTCAAAGCGAGCCCTCAGCCTTCCAACGTGCGGGAAACACACTCATGCAAAGCATACTGTAGGCATTTCGTCTGCTTCTGCTTCATTGCTGAGAGCATCCTGCACCCTTTGCAGAGCAGCACCCAAAGGGAATGCCTGCCTAGCTCTGGGCAGCGCAGCTGTGTTAGCTGGAGCAACGGGGAGCGTTCTGCTCGGCCGAGGGGGTCAAATACCGTTTGCATTCTCCTAGCGAATGGTCTCGCTGCTAAACTCAGCGGGAAAGCAGGAGGGAAGGGAAACAGCAAGGGAGCCCGTGCAAACAACCGCTGCTCTCCCCACCTGGCAGAGGATTTGCGCTCCCTGTCCCCCATCCCCACCGCTGCCACCCTTCTTCCCAACTCCTTCCCACCCCGCGGCGCATCCCCCCGGCCCGGCGGTGCACTCACTCGGGGGTGTTGATCCAGATGATGTCCAGGTGGCAGAAGTAGACGCACTCCTCGTCCATCAGCGACGAGCAGGAGCAGCGCCGGGCGCGGCGGTGCGAGGCG
>VXAV01001222.1:38013-138840 GCA_013399715.1 Alectura lathami
TCCTCTCCTCTCCTCTCCTCTCCTCTCCTCCTGTGGGAAGGCGAGGCTGGGGACTAGCCCTCAGAGTTGTCCAGGTTTTGCTTCTTGCTGTATTTATGTTTCTTTAAAAATAGAGGTCAAGTCCTCCTTCCTGAAGGAGCTTGAAATGACTTGATGAATTTAATTACAACAGTTATATAATTATTTTAAAGCCCTGCAAAGAAAAGCAAGCAGCCGAAACTTGGTTGCAGCAGAAGTCAGAACAGCACCGAGCTCACATAGAGGAGAAAATCAACTTTACTGAGCAAAGGTCACAGTTTCTCCCAGGGCTTAAATTGTTGTTACCAGAAACACAAAAAGGACGGTTTACAAAGATCCGGGTTTCAGAGACACCCTTGTGAAACCTTCCTCCTGCCTGTACTTCCACAACAAAGAGCTGGAATTGTCAGGGAAATGTTTCGCTGGAAGCCAAGCCAACTTTCAGAAGAGGGGAAACATCAGGTGGGAAGAGGAAAAAGGATTAAATACTCTGGGAGTGAAGACTCTGCAGAGCTTTTAGATGAGAGTTCACAGGAATTTCCGCCCTGCTTTTGCCACCTGCCCCTGGCTGTCATGGGAGGAAGAGTGTCCGCTTCCCACCGAAGTGAGCCACGGGTATTGAAGGCGTGTGGCTGTCCCCCGTCCCAGCAAGCTGTTCGATAACCTGCCTCTTAAGAGTGGGGCATGCAAGCAAGAATTCAACTATAGTGAGGATTTTCATCAGTAAATGTGAGAGATTTGTTCAAAGACTGCAACAGAAGGACTTAGGGAAGAAAAGGAAAATAACAGAAATTGTCACTTGTACAAAACCAGATCTGGTTCCATACACAGCCTCTTCAATGAATGCAGCAACATATGACAGAATACTTATTTGCAAATAACGGTTAGTGGAAAATGTGCTTTGTAAGGCTTGTTTACTTATCTCTTGGCAAGTCTGGCTTGCAAGGAAGTCAAAACCAAAGCATCAAATTGGAAAATTTTTCTGAGCAAATCACTAACAGCAGTGCACAGCTGTCTGATGGATCATCTTCAGCAGAGCATTTCAGAGTTTCAGGGTCTTTAAAACTTGCAGGTTTCCCATCCTCTTGGCAAAGAATTCATCCCCATGCTCAGAGCTGGGAGTTGGAGCAAGGGGACCGGCATTCGGCCTGTCTAACCACAGGGACTCTGCTGCGGTTTCTACACCAGATGGACGCCTGAGCTCACCTCGTGTCCGAATTGCCCGCTGGAAAACCACTGGCTTTCCTTTGACTGTAGAAAGGAGCCTAAGGTGCTGACAGCCGTAAGTGAAAGTCCACGGGAAAGACGCTTGCATTCGTGAGTTTAATGGACTTTTTGTGGTTCTTTTCACATGCCTGTTTTTGTTTTGTTATTATTATTTTTTTACCACCTATTACATAGCTTTGCTCCACCTTTGTTTGGGACCACCTCCAAAGGCTCAGCTTGGTAGATTTTTGGGGTGTAGCTGGCTCTGCCCTTTCCTTTGTGCATAAAAGCCTTGCTGAACTTAAGGCAATTAGCAAATGCATTGTTCCAAGAATGATGCTGAACTTTCCTTACAGCGCAGCCCTTTTGCTGCAGGCTGTAGCCCCTCTGTGGCTGTTCTGACACCTCCATTTTGAGCTGGGTTAGGTGAGCAGCTCTGCCAGTTCCAAAGAGACAACGAGCATGTATCAGGAATCACCACAGGTGCAGGCGCAGCCTGAGCCATAGGTATGCTCTTGTTTTTGGGCAGATGCTTGTGTCTGTCCTTTTTTTTTTTTTTTTTTTTTTAACCAGGGCATACTTTGCTGGTTAGAGAAATGCTGACTGCATCTCTCCAGCTGCCAATTCCTAGTCTTTATCTGACCTTGATTTTCCCAGGAGAAGGCAGCTTTGTGAGGAAATATTACATTAAACACACTCCAGCTGTTTCTTGCACCCAGTCTCAGCTTGAACAAATTATACCAAAAGCTGTCTGAGGAGAAAAGCTGTAGATAAAGTGCAGTAAACAAAAATGAATACAGTTCAGAAGCTCTCCTGTTCTGTTGGGCACCCTCTTATTTTTAAAGGGACTGCACATAAAAAAATACCTACTCTGTGTCTGAGGTAAAGCGTGGACCACACAGATCCCAGAGTTAAGGCAATTACTCAGGGGTGGCACTGACCAGGAGGAGATTTGGTTACCTGTCAGGGCCAGGAAAGCACAAACAGCAGCCCTGAAACTGCGGATGCCCCAGCTCTGAGCTAGGGTCACTTTACATCCACCAGCTGCTGTCTCCAGTTGCAGGAATGAGCCGGTCCTCAAGTCTGCATGCAGCCAGCAGCATCGGCATGGCCACCGGCACACAGCAAAGTGCCTGTGAAACGTGAGGGGGTGGGAAACCGCTGGCAGGGAAAAGGCAATATACGACCTCAGGCTCCTGCAACAACACTTGCCCCGTGTGACATACAGCTTGTAGGGATGAGGGCAGCTTTTCTGGCTGCCTTCAGTCAGCATCCTTGAGGCACGTCTCCGTTAGGAGCTGGTGACCAGCAGAACCTGAGTTGGTAGCACCAGGAGCGCCTCTGCAGGCTCGATGGCTGCAGCCAGGCTGTTCCACCGTTCTCCAGTTCCAAACTGTTCTTCCCACTGTTGCAGAATCTGCTCCAAGCAGATTTACTTGCCTTGGCAAAAGAAAGCAATGCAAATTCCTTAGTTTCCTATAGGTGTTCAGCTGTTGCTTTAAAAATTGCTCCCTGATGTCATCTTCCTGACATTTATCAACCCCTCACAGTTTTTACTGACATCTTCTTATTTAAAGACAAAGATATTCCACCTTGGAATCAGCAGAATTATGCTGTAAAACTGTAATACTTTTTTTGTTTTGTTTTGTTTTGTTTTGTTTTAAACAGGCACAGCCAGTAACAGCTGTATCCTGCACAGGTTTAGGATGAGTCTTCTGAAAATGAATAAATCATGGAGTAGAGTTCTAGCCACCGTCTGACAAAGCAAAGCAGCTTTGCTCAAATTATTGCAAATCTATTTTTTTTTTTCCAGTGAAAATACTCTTTCTGAAAAGCTAAGCTAGTTTTAAACCAGCTGAAACCAAGTGAGAGCAGTTTAATTTTAGTTTAGGAGGACAAAATAGTAAGGGAGGCCCAAACGTGACTGAAACAAAGCTTAGAATTTTATTTTCAGTACATATCTGCAGTGACTTGACTATATAGTTTTGTTCCTAGCTTGTAAAATGCCTTTAAAATCATACATTTCCTTAGAACAATGAAACTTTATCTAGAGAAAGCCCAAGCCAAACATAAGGAACAGCAGAGGTATGATTCAAAGACCTCATATTTCAAGATTTTCTCTTCTCTTCAATTTAAAAAAAAAATTTCTCCGGCCACCAGTGACCAGAACTGCAGTGTTTCCCAGAAGATGAGCTGGCACTAAATTTGATAATGTATCATTTTGCATAATGGAAAGAAACAAAAACAAAACCAAAAAAACCCTCCTTGCTTCCCTTTCTGATACTTGCTCTTTGAACCAGGCCATGTGACACAGCTTAAATTGTTGGGTATTTATTTCCAGCTTACTTGCTTCCCTGGCAAAATGGAAGTCAAAAGCAGCAAGGCAAAGTGGCCGCAGTCAAAACCCACTGATCTCCATGGGAAACCAGTTCAGGATTAGGCAAAAGGAAATCCTCACTTCCTTTTTCTAGGGAAGTTGCAGTATGTGTTACTTAGAAGATGCATGTTTCACTTTCTTCTTCTGCCCTTGTTATAAGAAAAGGACAGGGCAGGGCAGCCAAGGACCCTTTTGCTGTAGTTGCTGTTCAGTTTTTCCATCTGTCACTTCTCTCTTCATAAACATCGCTCATATCTTTAATGAAAATAACATCCTGTTTTTCCTGCAGCATGTTCAGGATTGTGTGAGATATCTTCTACAATGAGAAAGTGGAATTTCAGTCTCTGGTAGTAGAGACTTTTTACGAGAAGCAAGCCAGAGGCTTGCTCTGTGTGTGCCGCTATGCCCATATAGAAAAAAGAAACGGTGGAAACGCGGTTGGAATGAATCAGCTGGCATGTGGGACCTCGCACGTGTCACTTTGAAAATGAGAGATTCTCGGAAATGAGCAAAATAGGCAGCATTGCCCCTCTCTGAGAGCTGCTGCTGGTGAGGAGCGCCTTGCTGCGAGGGGCCACACGCAGAGCCTCCCAAAAGGAGGGCAGTGGTGCAAGCTGGCTGGTGGAGCCCGAGAGGGCACTTGTGGTGACCCGCAGTGCATTACCATGCAGCAAAGTACACTGAAGCTAAAAAAAGATGATGATTGGTTGCATGCGGCCCAACCTGCTCTTCTGTTGGAGACCTGAAGCAGATGCGTTGGCCTGCTGCGTGAGAAATACATCTAAGCAATGAAGAAACTTCGGCATGCCACAACCACTGAGCAGTATAACATGGGCAGTTAGCTTAGTCCTAGAGCAACACAAACCAACATAGAGGCAGGTGAGTTGAAAATCTCAGGGGCTCAAGCCTAAATAGGGCACAAGGAAGAAATACGAAGTTCTGGAGCCATTCAAGACAGGTGACAGACGTGTTTCAAGCATCTCTAGAAGCATGTTTCTGGGCTCACAAGTGCGTGTGGTCACCCTGCTGCAGCCTCTTGTGGAGTGTGTCCCTGACGCAGAAATCCAAAGCTCAGGAGCTGCACTGAGCAGAGGGCATTTCTCTCATTTAGGAGGTTTGATAGGTCTTTGTTGCAGGGGCTTGGGGGAATGTTATTCATCTCTGTCAGAGGTGCAGTTCTCTCGCCACAAGAATTCAGTGACATTTTCAGGATATCTGGGGATATTAGAAATATTGCACAGGTCACTATTCTGTTTGTTAAAATTGGGTGTTAGAGTTTCTTCCAAAGTATTTGACTGAACAAGGAGATCTAGTGTATGAAAATGCCAGCTCAGAGACAAATAGATGTGCAAATAGACCCAGGGATGGTCTCCGGTTGTGAGAATTACTGTTATGGAGAGCTACTGCATACTAGTAACTGTTTTCAGAGACACAACTTCATGATGCATACTCTATGGCACAAAGCAAACAAAAGAAGCTCTGCCTTCAGAAGCTTAGCAATTATTTCTTCACTTCCCACTTGGGACAGGCCAGTAACAGGTTTACAGTGGAAAAAGAGGTTGCAAAAAGGAAAAGGATAACCTGGCAAGAATAAAACGAGGAGGAGGTAGAAAGCTAAGGCATATGCATCTGTATTCTGAAGGAAGATACTTCCCTGGTTCTGGGTAGTGGATCTGAATGCAGGGCATCGATACCTCAGCTCAGCATCAAAGTGCCAAAGGAAACGACTTACATGAGGAGAAGAGCCCTTTGCCTCAGGACTGCTGTGATCCTAGTCCTTTCTGGCCTGCAGAGACCACTCCAGCTACTCAAGAGTAAAAGGCTGTGATATGCTGGGGGATGAGAACCAGCAACTGCAAAAGCTGCGTTTGTTTAATGCATAAACATTGAGTCTGGGACTTTCACAAGAGGGCCTAAAACAAGCCTCCAGTAAGCTGAGAACATCTTGCCTGGATTATACCCCCATTAAAGACTCCCGCTGGACTCCTTACTGTTGGCTGTTTCCCCTCCCAGCCTATATGACCACAGCTTGGTCCCTCAGAGTGCTTCCAGATTTGCATTTATCGTTCAAACTAATCAACTTCTTTGGATTAAATAACTTTAGTTTCTGACAGGCACGGTGCTACATCGTTATTCTTGCAGGAAGGAGCTGGAGCCTGCTGGTGCTCGTGTCTTCCAGCCTTACTGCAGAGCACATGCCTCTAGGTGGTGCCTTACTCTCAGGTTTAATGCCACGGCTGGGGAGCAGCAGCCTCAGGCTGGGTTCTGCTGAGCCCTCTTCACCAAAGGCCTGCCAGAAAAACATACCTTCTTTAGACTAGGAGCCACAGCAAGAACTGGAGGGATCCCACAGAGCACCAGGCACCGAGGTCTGTCAGTTCAGGGCCTCATCCAGAGCTCAGTGAGACCCCTTTCATTAAGGGCAGTAGCGGTGCAGATCCCTAATCCCAAAGACTGGCATCAGCTGCTTTGTTTTGGGGTTGCTGAAACGCTCTGGTGTCTGTATGGACAGGTAACCAAGATGATACCCTTCAGGCTGATCTCATGGAGGAGAGTGGGTGCCTTTTTCTTTCCTGCTCTGCACCTGATTTCGGTAACCTGGTCTGTGCTAAAATTCTGTGTGTGGGGCAGGAGCAACTCCTGGAAGCAACTGTGGAACAGAGGAAGCCTGTAGATGGTGGAGAGCTGCTCCCTACTCCTGACTGTGAGGAAGGGCAATGTAAGGGTTTAGAAATGGCAGGGTACACTGAATTTGCTGGTGTGGAGAAAGCACCTCAGGTTGTTTCTTTTTACATCTTTGAGGTGAGGGATGTCAAACAGGGAGGTTCACAGCATTTGGATGGTCACAGCACAATCCTTCATTGTAACTCCTCCTTTTCCACCATGCAGCTGGGAAGAAGAACATACCCTCCATTTTGAAGCAAACTGTTTGGTACACATAGCCATGCAAAGTCACAGTCAGCCCTGGCATGGCTGAGATGCACCGCTCCCACCTACTACTCGTGGTAAGTTCAGGTATGTCCCCCTCAGGCTGGAATAACACAGCTACCTGACGTCTCTGTGAGAAGCATCCAAAGGAGGGCTAGGGAGATGGCGAAGGGTCTGGAGGGCAAGACGTGAGGAGCAGCTGAGGCCCCTTGGTTTGTTCAGCCCAGAGCAGAGGAGGCTGAGGGGAGGCCTCATGGCGGCCTACAGCTCCCTCCCAGGGGAGCGGAGGGGCAGGCGCTGATCTCTGCTCTCTGGGGACAGCGACAGGACCCGAGGGAACGGCATGGAGCTGCGTCAGGGGAGGGTCAGGCTGGGGGCTAGGAAAAGGTTCTGCCCCAGAGGGTGGTGGGCATGGAACAGGCTCCCCAGGGCAGTGGGCACGGCCCCAAGCTGCTGGAGCTCAAGGAGCGTTTGGGCACCGCTCTCAGACACAGGGCTTGGGTTTGGGTGGTCCTGTGTGGAGCCAGAAGCTGGACTCAGTGATCTTTGTGGGTTCCTTCCAACTCAGGATATTCTATCTTTCTATCTTTCTGTAAGACTGGTTCCGTCTTGGAAGATGTGCTGTTTTCTTCCCCACTGTACCCTCCTCCTGAGAGAAATGACAGTGCCCTGTATTTGGTCAGGGGAGGAAGAATTTGCCCTTGGGCTTCCTCCTTGCCCCTACCTGTTTCCACATTTCCACATATCTACATCCACAGGGGAGTGAACCCAGGACAAAGGGGGAGGCGGTGTCATGGTGTCACAGCCAGAGGGACATCAGAGGGGGTCATCACATGAGTTCACCCCTGAAGCAGGATGTGCCCAGCAGGCAGTGGGGGGACGTCTTCCTGACACGCACTTCTCTCCTGAACAGGCTAAAGGATTAGCCCTTGGATTTGTTTTTCAGATGATCCCATGCTAACAGCTTGGGGTGGATTTGGGCTGACTTCTCCACATTGAGGCCTTTGACCTTTTAATCCTTCTGAAATAACCTATGCCTTCTCGTGCTCCCTGGTTCCCAGCCTCACCAAATCACCTCTTGTTGTTGTTCTCTAATAGCTTTTCTGGTGGGCTGCGTACTTGACTGCCTTGTCTGACTTCTTCCGCTCACTGGACTGCACAGAGCTTCAGCCCAAGCAGTTACAGAGCAAGGTGCTGCTTGGTGAGGGTGTTAACTTAGGAGTTTTTCAGGGCTAAACCCAGACTTAGGCTTTTATAGTAAATAATGAGTATCTCTAGCTTTTTCATCCCTGACCACAACCTGCAGACCCAAGGGATACTGCAGCTCTAAAAGAGATAGAAAAGAAACCTAGGAAAAAAAAAAAAAAAAAAAAAAAAAAGAAAATTTCAGCTGGTAACTGAGGCCAGGTATAGCTGGGGTGTGGATGGGACAAGGAGGAAAAGGAGAGAGCTGCAGAGAGCCCTGGGGAGGAGATGGCTGCAGAGGTGGTCATGTAAGTGAGATGACACACCTCAAGGACCCGGGTGCATGGGGGATGCAGAACCTCCTAAAGAGCCCATGGCAGGCATGGCCACTAAATTCTGCATGAGCATGCCTCTCATAGGCCCTGCTCCAGCTCACGTCATTCTGAGGCCCTGAAGGAAGCAACCCACCTAATGGTGCATCCACAGGGAGGCTCAGTTGTCTTCAGCCAGCGTTTCCTCCCAAGGACAGGTAGCACAGCCAGACCCCGCTGTCTGCCTGCCTTCCTCTGTCATCGGTGCATGAAGCAGGAGGATCATAAGGGGCTCTTTAAAAGCATTTTACACTCCCGTAGGAGAGGATTAATTAGTCTATACTTATCCTTCTGGGCTTACGTCTTTGCACAGACAGATCAATACGCTTTCTTCTGCGGTTCATCTTCAAACCCACGTCTGGAGGAAAAGCGGGGACTGCTCAGAAAATTGTGCAATGGCTTGCTTAAATTTGTATGAGGGTATAGTTACCCTTAAAGGCATTAACACTGCTTTTAAAGTTGAAGATATACGGAAGTTTTTCGCTCAAGGAAGATGGCTAAAGCATATTTGAATTGCAAAAGTCCTTTCCGCCCATCTCTCACAGTTGCTATATACAAAACCAAGCGAGGAGCCGTGTTATCTCTACAGCTCATCCCACACCCCTCTGCAAGGACACCCCTGCCAGGCTTGAAAAGGCACAGAGATTTCCCTGCACAGCTCAGAAAGCTTGTCCATTTTCTTTCTATAAATAAAACTCTGCCAGGGTCACAGTTTCTGAACAGATTATGCTCTCACACAGTGGCTTTCTATGTGAGCAAAGGCAATAGCCAGTTCTCACGCTTGTTTGCAAACCTGTGAAGAAAGAAGGCACAGATCTATGGCAATTATACTGCAGACCTGCTGGAAGACCAAGGTTTGGGCTGAATGAAACATCACATGCGGTACGTAGGGAAATGCGTTGCATCTGGATGTGCAGTGTGAAGGAAACAGCACGAGTCATGCTGTCCGGTGACTTTAACAGAAAAAGAAGACCAAATGCAAGATGGAAGAATGTGCACCACGAGGTCCTAAGGCAGGATGCATTCCTCTTTTTCCAGGCAGGAGGGAAAATAGGCTGATCGATTAATACTTGGGGATACCTGTGTATGAAAAATCTGCTACAGTCTCTGCTCCAGATTCAGTTACATTAAGCATGGTAAGTGCCATCCTAAGTGGTTCTCAGTGGCATCCCAGAGGGGTTGTGTCAACCAACAGTGAGAAATGCTGAAAGTCTCAAGACACACAAGATTTTGGGCCCATTCCTGCCCGGGAGCATCGGCTCACCTTGCTCACCCTCTCCCAAAGTCCAGGTCTACACTGCGTCCCCGGGTGCATCCATTCACATCCCTTGCGCATCACGTTGTGCCTCGTATTCCTTGTCATGGAGTGGCCCTCCCTGTGTTCCTGTTCCTAGTTCTCTATTTTTTCAAAACACATGAACTTTTAGCGTCCATAGCTTCTCATGGCAAATTTCCATGGTTCACTTGTGTTCTGTGTGAAGGAAATATTTCCTGTGGCTCATTCCAAATCTGCTGCACTCCAGTTTCATTATGGTCCTTAGTTTCCATCATGGAAGGTCCTTACGCACCATATAGACTCCTACCATAGCCCCACAGTCATCGCCCCCATACTGGGACTCGTTTCCCTTTCTTCTAAGTTGGAGTAAGGCAGCAGCAACACAGTGAGGTCTGCAGAGGCCAGACAAGAAGCACAGGAGAGAATAAGGCACTGCAACTTCTTAATACGAGCCCTGGCTTACCCTTGTAATCTGACCCCAAATCTAACACAAAAGGTGTGAGGTGTTTACATTACATGTAAAGCTAATTGGCGCCAATAATAGCACAGCAGTAGACCAGTGACCCTTTCACTCCTGTCCAGAAGGAGGAGAAAACAGGGACCCGCATGCTAAATTCAGTTTCCAGCTTCATCAGAATATTGCTTCTGGCTTGGATGCTTTCTGAATGTCTGTTTTAGAAATGTTTGAATTTATATCCCAAATGTCCATGCTCACCCAGAAACTCAATGAATTCGGGGGAAACAACTGGTCTCTGAACAGCTGTTAGTTTGGTTTTGAGTGCTTCAGAGGATCTTATTAAAATAATAAATTTCCATAGGAACTGCTACTGCAGCACTTTCAGCATTTATTTATTTATTTATTTTCAAGAGGGAAGTTACGCAAGGTCTGCTGGATGATATCAGCACATCTGGACAGCCTGGAGACTGGGGAGCTTTGAGGGAAGGGGGGACAACCAGAGAAGCTCTGTGTTTTCTCATCTCAGGGCAGGTGGGGGATCCCTGGAAGGGAGAGCTGCAGCCTCCGCCACCCCCAAGGGACCCTGCCCGGCTCCTCTCTGCAGAAGGTCACTGCCTTTGGCCCCCATCACAGACAGCAAATAACTACTGATTGCCGCAGTGGGAAGTGCAAGGCCAAACAATTTCGTTCGTGTTTCCAGCCCTGAATGCTTACACCATAGCTACGGATTGTATTTATGCTCTTGGGGATCTGCAGAGAGAGGTTTCCTCCCGGCTCTTGCCTACGAAGTATTGCAAAACAGGCAGGTGTCGGATGCCTTGGAGCAGCTTTTCTCAGTCCTGCTGACAGGAAAGCGGCCGCTTTGTGGGGCTGCCAGCTTTGGGCTGCTCTGGGATACTCCAAGACGCAGGTGGAGTGGAGCCTGCTGCGGTTGCTGCACCGCACAGCCACCACTTTGCAATCGCATCCTTACAGTGCCCCCAGGTGCAAGGCAAGGCAGCAGTTCCTTGCTTTTTAATTTAGACTCTTGTTCCTGAAAGGGCTGCAGAAGAAAAAAAATCGCTTTAGTTTAAGCTTCTGCACACATCTTCATGCTATAACTGGTTTTCGATAGAGACACCTCTTAAAAACATAATTAGAGGTCAAACATTAATGGACAGTACATGTCTTCAAATGTAATTAAAAGCGCTGATACAAAACTCCTGCTGTCCAGAAAGTTCCTGCGCTTGGCTCAACTTTCAGCACTGGTCATTACTCTCAGTTGCTTAAATCACGTTGATTCATCATCCTCTGCAAGAGAAAAATCAATGCTGGAGTGCTTTGCTTGTGTAACAACGTACATTAGTGAGGCTGGAGTGCCTCTTCAATGAGATAATACCAAGTAGTTAAAATATGTAGAGAGCCTCCTGAATTCATTAGGAATTGATTTTCACCCTTTTAGTATTCTTGCTTACAAAGAAATTCCTATATAACACACTGGCCTTTTTCTCTGCCCATTCATCTCCTCCTTGGTTTGAGGCCTTGGTGCTTTCCCCCTGCAAGCTGGCAGAGAGCACTACAGCAGGAGCAGCCCGGTAGGGCCATGTCTATGCAAGCTTGGTCTTCTCAGTCTGTGCTGTCCCTGGAAAAAACTTCTAGCAGGGGCACAGGTTTGTTTGGTTGGTTGGTTGGTTGGTGGTTTTTTACCAGCCTAACTTGTATCAGCAGAATTACCTGTACCTGCAGGCTGTAGCCCATGTTCTACAACTGCAGCTACTTCAGGTAGTGCAGCTGCAGCCTTCACCAGCACGATCCCCTTGTAATCTGTCCTTCACAACTCCAGAAATACATGACATCGGCCTGAATTTCTGTTCTGCTTTTCATAGCTGCTGTGACTGCGCTCTCAGTCCCATGCCTCAGTCCCATTTCTTACTAACCAGATCTTAGGAAGCTTGTTCTGCTCAATATTTTTTGGCAAATCAAGTGCATACTGAAAATTAGTACCTGATGTACACATGGATTATGTGTACCATGGAACAAGGTCTTAGTTTGCTTATTTATAGCTGGTTAAATAAAAAATAGAAAAAAAAATCCTTCATTTTTATGGAACAAAATCAGTTTTTCATGGGACTGATACGTATCTTTTTATTTAATTTAATAGCACTAAATACCTAGGGAGCACAAAAACTGAGGATCCCAGTGGAAAATGTTTCTAGAACAGATGATGCATCATGCTAGAGCAGTTTTTGTGCTTAAAATCGTAATAAAAATGATTATAGACAAAGCCACTAATATACCGGGTCATCTATCTTTCTCCGAGACTGCCAGATGTTTGAGGTCACTTGAACCACAACACAGCATGAAGACTGTAGCTGTTACTTTGATTGGTGCTTTTCAAAAATTGGTTGTGTTTCCTTGTGTTGTGCCAGCTCCCTCTTTCCTTCAGCCTCTCGCTGACCTGGGGGAGCAGCCTGTGGCTTGTATTCAGTCTGTGGCTGCCCAGATACACCCGTGCTCTGTGGAGGTGTCACCAAGCATCCTGCCAAAGGCTCTGCTTCTTCCTAGGAGATGAACTGCTGCAGAAGCATGCCCTCATGACTGTGCTTTAATAAACAGCGAGGTTAGATAAGGTTTCCAGCTGGAGGGGGAGGAATGCTGCTTTTGCCACCAGAAAACCCCTCTGTCTGAGGTCCATTTCTGCTGATCTTGTCTGACAGCCAGGGAGCAGGTGGAGGAAGCACCTTGGGGCTTGCTGCTCTCCTACGCTCACAGGCAATTCTTGGAGAAGTCCCAAACCCTTGGGAATGACACACGTGCTCCTCAAAGCGTGAGGTCTGATCTGGCACCAGTTAGTAGCACAGGAAACTGCATTCTTCTCTGCAGCTGCCCGTGTGTGAAGGTTGTTGCTCAGGCAGAGCTCTCCTTTCCTCAGTCCATTTAGTGGGGCATTAAGTGGTGACAACGTATGCAAGCAGTCATCCTGGCACTTGGGATTGTTTTCTAAATAAGATATGGAAATGCATCATTTTGGGTCTCAGTTCTCTGGAAACTGCTCATGTACTTCATCCTTAACGAGCAGGCTAGGGAGTTTTCACCCACCTCTATCTTAATATGAAGAAAATGTTCAAGACAGCCGTTTCCTTTTCGGTGATCCGTAGAGCACTGTTTGCATTTGTGAACTCATACCCACGTCAGATTATTTTTATCATCGCATTGTTCTCCCCATGGAATTTGTTAACATGTTGCTGGCTATTTTCATCCTTCACATGAAAATGAATCTACTGGGTACCACAGAGCTCGGTTATTATGAGTTTTTTTGATGAAAGACTTAAATTGCATCTGAGAAATACAAATTACAAGGCCTAATGTTCCCCCAGAGATTTTAATTTAATACACAAAAGGAGCCGCTCACTCCCCACTGAGGTCATTACATGAAAATATTTATTCTAGTGAACAGAGTAATTGGGACCACTGGAGCTTGTTTTCCCCCACCCCCTCACTCAAAAAAAAAGGATGGGCCAATTTTGGCTGCCATTAGTTTGTGAGTGATCGTGCCTAAGATGAATTTTGTTGTTGTTTCTTTTCAGAATAAAGAACCTGCGTGAACTCCCGTCCATGCCACAGGCACCGCGCACGGTGCTGGCCTCTCCTTTCACCATTACAGCATGAACTGAGGGAAACTGCCAATGGCCGGGTCTCCAGAAACCTGAGGACCCAAAGCATGGTGCCAGCCTCCCTCCCTGCACCACACAGCCCCTTCAGGAGGCAAAAAGACCCTCAAGAAACATAGTGGGTCAGTGAGGAAGAGGGTGCTGTCCCAGGAGGGTGTCCGTGTCACAGGTTCCTCGAGGGGTTCATCGCCAGATGCTGTTGGACAAAAGCATGGAGTCAATCCCATCCATCTGCTTTTCCCCAGTGATTCCTCGGCGGAGATGTGAACTTTTGGGCCAGGCTGGCTCAGCCGGAGTCATCAAAGTCCTCATGTACTCCTTTGACTCCAGCATAAACAAACATGCGCTGAGGTCACTCCCAAGTTACAGCATCATCAGGATGTCGCAGGTCAGGCCGCGGGTCAGGGAAGATGATCCCACCGCGGTCCCCGCTACAGCCCCTTTAACCTCTGCGGCTCAGCTCCTCTGCCTGGTTAAAATTTAAACACTTGTGTAAGTGGTTTGCTGAACCAGTGCCAGCAAGATCAATGTCTTGCAGGGCTGAGCACATTAATTCTCGTTCTCGGAGAAGTAGGGGGGAACAGACGAGCCAGGAAACTAAACAGCTTCAGAGTGTTTGATCCAATGAGAAGAGCAAATTCCAAAGCTGAGGAACCCTCACGCACTTTGTAGGAAAAAGAGAACGAGAGTTCAAGGTTTCCATGCCACAACTGTGCTTTGGGCTCTGGTAACCATAACTTTGCATGGATGAAGGATATTTTTGCATACCAGAGAGAGCCAAGGCATTATTCATCGTGCTGGTTTGCAGGCACATATTATGTGTATCACTTGTGTGAAATTCAGCCTCTTATTTCTAACTTGAGGAAAACTTTCCAAACATTCATTTCTTTTGCTCAATCTCATACTGAAGAACAAAGCACTCAGGAGAACGGGCAGCCAGGAGGCACGCTTGTTCCCAGAGTGCTACTAAACTCCTTCAATGGAAACAGATGATAATAAGTATACTAAAAACAAAAATAAAATATGCCTCAAACAAAAGCAATATGCTTCCAAAACAAGGCTCCCAAGCACACTGGTTTCTCCCGTTGGGAAGAGGATGTGAGAACAAACACACGACACTTGTTAGTCACGTCACTTAACCGCACGCCTGGAAAGCACTCACATCTCACGGTGATGATGATGACACTGGAAGACCCTATGCAGAACATAAATGCTGAGCTACAATAAAGTCTTTCAAAACAGCATAGATGGAGCCATTATTTCCCCCCAGGGTTTTAGAAACTGAATTCTTTCAGGAGCTATTTAATTATTTTGTTTTATTTTTGCTCAGTCTGTATGGAAAAGCTTAGTAAAAGGACTGCTCATTTTGACAAGGTTCCTCAGGGAAACCTCCTGACAAAATAGCAGTAATTTCTTCTTCACATAACTCACCAAGAAAAATAGCAGAGGAAATAAAGGGGTAATAACAGAAAGGGGAAGATTATCGTTTAAAAGCAATTGCTTGATACCAATACACAGTAAATGTATTTAATGTCATAAACATTGGCTTGCTTTGGGAAGACATGAATGAGGAAGTATCAGGAGCAAAGAGACTCTTACAGCTGAAGCAAATTTAAGAGGAGAGGGGAGGGAGAAGGGGAGAGAATCCCATTAGGGATGGTCTTATGGTCCTGATGAAGGCTTAACGGTTGGATGCCAGCCTTTTGTTTCTGCAGAGGCTGGGCTGCCAAAGCACTTAGTAATCTGGAGGCCTGGCCGGCCTTCTTTCTGCTTAGAGGAACAGTTGAGGTGGAGACTCATATACGTAAATATATCTCTGGTGTGACCTTGTCTGCAGAGAGGAGAAAGGTGGTGAAGTCCCACTTCCCTGAGGATTGCCTCTGAAACGCACAGGCTTGCCAACCACTGCGTTCTTGCCCCTCGTGGTCCCACCTTTCCTCCTACCCGCAGGCCACACTCCTGGCTCCAACAACACCATCCTCCTCCCAGGCACAAGGAGGCTGGCGTTTCAGGCCTCAGCCTCCCACCGGTTTTCCCCTCCTTGCAGGCCTGTCCCCATGCCTCAGCCTCATGTTGCTGCCTGGTGGAGCTTGGCCAGGGTCCTGCAAAGCCTTGGAGACGGTACCCTCCACCGGCAAAGAGGAACACCTCTGTCAATTAAAACATTAATACGTTTTATGGCAACAGATCTTCCCTTATTCCTCCAGCATCAAGGTATAATCTAGTTTTTTAATTCTGTTAAGAGTCCACAGTGCTGGTGACTGCAAGATGGGGCTCAACAGTGCCTTCTCTCCTGTATTTTTCTGATCTTTCTAGGCCCTGAAGTTTCAAAGACTCACTCATGTTGCTGAGTTGTCTTCTTAACAGCAGTGAGTTGCCCCTTTGACTTGACATACAACTGATTTTATGGCTTGTGATTGACTTGGTGACCGTCCACCCAGTGTCAGTCACACCACTTGTAGTGTGTCAAGGACATAAATCATTGCAGGTTTCAGGCTTGGGCTTTAGGATAGAAAATATTCCCTTAAAAATGTGTTGAAAATACTCACCTGGGGACATTGGTGAGAGATGGAGTGTAATGGGAGCACTAATGGCTCAGTGTCCAATACATCCACCTTCAGGTAGCACCCGTCCTTTCCCCAGGCCAGGCAAACAACCAGAAACTCTGATCTTGAGAGTAAGCTCCAGTCCCATAAACTCGTATGGTCATCAATTTTACAGCTGCGGGGCATCTAGGACTCCCTCCTGTCTTTTGTTTATCACAGACCAAGAAGGCTCATTCAACAAACTCTACATCAAGCTCAAGAGTTCTGATTGAGCCATGGCAAAAGATATCCAAACATTGACATCAGACTGAAAGGAATGGGGAACATCCCACATTAAACTGTTCTTATATTGGCTGCGTATCCTCATTTGCCGTCTGTCTTTGTAGGAATGCAAAGTGTCTAACAAGCTTCCAACTTCTTTCCTCTTTGCCAGATGAAATAGGCCTTTCCTTTTAGAAACTCTCATGTAATTTATTCACATATTGAGTAAGTCACCTCTTAAGAACCTCCTGAAAAACAAACCAAAACAAAACCTCATTTGGGCTTTTCTAAACTGTTCCAATAATAGTTTGGTTTTCCAAACCAACAACAGGTGAACTTTATTTCTCTCTGCTCTTCCTTTGGCAGATTAGTATGTTATTGCTGAAAACTTATTTCTTTTCTATTTCCTACTATTTTGTTTTACTGAGAAGCCCCAGGGAGCTGAAAAAAATCCTCTTGAAAGAGAGACAGCAGCCATTTAGGGTGTATGGAAAGGTTTGTGATGGTTTCTATAGGCACCTAGCTTCAAATGGAGCGACTGTAGAGAGACAGACATTGTAAGTGCATTGTGGGCACAGTGCTGAGACACTGCCACCACTAAAAGGAAAAAAAAAAAAAAAAAGGGAAAAAAAAAGAAATTAACTTCCTGGGTAGACATTCTGATCCCTAATTTTTCAACGAGAAATAAATGTTTCTCTGCTTTGTTTGTACTAATCCCAGTCCTCCATGCAGAATGGCATATGCGCTCTGCTATTCGCTGTCTGAATAACAGAGAGAACAAAAAATGAAGTTCAGTGCTGTTGGCCATAAACAATGAGGACTGGAACACAAAGGCAGAGGTTTTCCTTGGCATCTTCTTTATGGAGAAATGTACTGTAGATGGTGACAAGACACAGAAACCTGCACTGAAAATGCCTTTTTGTCAACATCTGCAATCCAAAGTGGAAAAGAAAGAAGGTGGCAATGAAAACATTACAGAAATACATGACAGATTTCTTTTGGGTTGGTTATAGCTCAGCCTGTCTGTTTATAGAAGGAGTGGCAGATCTGTTCAAAAGACCAGAGGCACCCCAAAAGCCAAGGCCAGGGTTTTGCTATTGCAATTGCTGCCTTCAAAGAAGCAGAATAAAGGGCTGGAATCATTTAGAGCAACTGCTGGCTGACCCCTGAGCTGGACTGTACCGACTGACAGACAGGAGCCCTGCCTGGGCAGCCAGGCCTGAGGTCATCCCTATTTGTCATTTATTCTCTGCACACCGTTGTTCCCTCTCATATTTTACAGGGCAGAATTCTTTGGGAAGAAGAAAGAGAACACAAGTATGAGAGAGGAATGTATTGTATGGAAATGGACAGGAGAAAAGCCAGAGGCATCATTGCCTTTGCAACAGGCAGCTGCAGGATCCTCCAGCTAGGCAACAGCAGAATGAAGCTCCTCTCTTGAGATGCAGCCGGTCTAGCCAGCAGGGACTGTGAGGGAGACTTAGCGAACCAGTAGGTGTCAAACCACCCCAAGGATGGTCTTTTAAATCCTCATAGCCATCAGAAGTATCCTGAGCAGCCCCAAGTTTACCTACAATGACCAGCAGAGGTAGAAATCTTTACCTATGGATAGCAGCACTTCCAGAGCTCCAGCCACCAGAGTAAGGAACAGAGACCTACCTCGACACTGATGGCCAATGAGTATTCAATGTGAAACAGAGCACAAAGAAAGCAGCTCGAGTCAGGCCGATGCTCCTGAACATGGGGGACATCACTGCATGTTGTCAGGAAAAACCTGCATCTCTGTGCGAGCATCTGCCCTGCCCGTCCTCCCACAGCTCTGTGCTAGCAGGTTGCTCCATCCACAGCAGGCTGCTTTCTGGCTCCCCTCTCTCCCTCCCATACTCTGCTTCGGTGCCCATCGCACCCAGCCCTTTCATTTCCTGGCCTCTAAAGCCAGTACAGATCCCATTTCCAGGCTTCTTGCCTTGCCCAGGCCCCAGCCCATCAACACCCGGGTAATTCCTCTCCACCCTATTCACGCCTCCCAGGGCTAGCTGCTAGCTCCTCTCTGGAACCAGGCGACGTGTGTGTCCTCCCTCCTGCCGGTCTCCTCCTCCCCTTGCCAACATGGAAACCCGCTCTGTGGCTCTGAGATTATCCCTCCAGTGACTTGGAGGAGAGGAAAGCTGTGCAGACTCCCTTTGACTTGCACAAAGCGAAAGGACAGCCTGCTGATTTTTAAAATAGAGCTATCAGTTTTCCATGCAGCCATGCTGCCTGGTTTAATGAGCCGTTCCCTTCCAGTACCTCACATTAACGTGTTCATGTATTTGTTTGCCTGGCTGGGCTCCCTAAGGAGTGTGCCTTCGGTTCGGGTAATCCCAGCAGACCACGCTCTTGCCAGGCTGCAGGAAGCCCCATGCAGCTGCGTCCCCAAATTACGCTCTGCAACCGATTGCTTCTGGGGCAATCGTGCAGCTGTAGCGAGCAGGACTGTAGCTGGATTGGAGGTTTTCCTACAGAACCCATTAACACCTTGTTCTTGTTCCTAGCAGCTTTGTTTCTGTGGTGTGAGGTGAAGATCCCAGCAGGAGGATTGCCCAGGTGCAGAGGCTGTGCTCAGATATCATGCTGAGTTTGGATGTGGCCAGGAAGGCTGATGTTAGGCGACTGCTGCCAGGAGATACGCACGTGGGGGGCTTCTCCTTTTTTTGCCCTTTTTGTGCCAGGTAAACTTCAGTTTCAGCTGCATTGCCAGCCACAAATACACAGGCAGGGAAGGTCTGCCTATCTCCTGCACCTACGTTATTGGGAGCTTCCTGTGAAATCGGATTAGCACTTAAATGTTGCGTGACAAAGCTTGATGTCCCAGGTTTTGTAAATGCTCTCAAGCTACAAAATCACTCATCAGACTCTTTCTGTATCGTTTGGGGGCAATTACAGTATTGCCGGATTAATTACAGCGCTTCTATAACGCTCTCCTCTGATTCTACTACTAAAACACAGCAGAAATCAGAGTCTGTTTTGACCTTTATTCAGAGCCTCCTGTTAAAGTGACTTTCACAACAGAACCCAATTTGTCACATTTTATTTGTACTTTAATTTTACTATTAACAGATTAATGAAGCTGGTAATGGGTTTCCCGATGCTCCCTTTGGAAACGTGAACTGTGTCCCTTCCTTACATCAATCTGCTGTCAGCAGATGAAGTGCCTTTGCAGAATGCTATTAACTGTTACCAGAAGCAATTAGTCAAAATAGCAAGTCAGCTTCAAACAGAGAGACTCCAAATTCCCTCAGTGTGTTGGGAAACGTGCATTAGTAGGATTTAGTCGTGCCAGCAGACACAAGTGGTGGGTCCTGCAGTAGGCATCTGGGTTAATGACACGAAGAAATGCAAATGGATCAGGCACTAATTTGCTTGAAGGAGCAATGCCAGGTTTGAAAAAAATCACTTTCCCGTGTCATTAACAGCAATCCCCATTGTGCCAGAAATAGCCACGTTCTGTGCTCAGCCACCCTCCAGCCTTAAGATCCATGAGTGAAATCCTGGCCACTCTGCAGGCAGGAGACTGCTCCTGACCACACCAAGGCCAGGCTTTGTCTTCTTCCGGCCAGAAAATGGATTGTTTTACAAGTATTGTCCCTCATCCTCCAAAGCACTGAAGTCCGACCCCATCGCAGATGGTTCCCTTTTCTGTTGGAACCAGAAACTCACAGACAGCTTTACTGCCTTGTTGATACTACAGCGTGAGCCTCTCAAAGCTGCACTGTCACACAAACATTAAACACAAAATGCACGCAGTAAGCAGCCCCTAATAGGATGAAGTTGGAACTGGAACTGCTTTGAGGAACTGGACTGCACCCATTAAAAAGCAGGCAGCTCTTGTCCCCCTCACTGAAGCCCTGGAGGATACGACAGGAAGGAATCTGGGGGAGGCAAAACATGGGGTGTCATGTGCTACATCCACAGCGAAGGTTCAAGCGTGTGCTCTGGCATGCCCACCTGGCACGCCCAGCCATTTTCCAGACTGAAAACCAGTCATTGCCCCATCTTTCTCTCCAATGCTGGAAAGCGATGTTATCAGTCGTTATTTCCGGTGCACTGCTAATTACAATTAATTAATCAGAGTAAGACTGGCACAGTCCACTCTAAGATGGAAGAGCCGCACATTTTATCATCCTTTTTTATGAGCTTAGTGATGGAGAAAGGACAGCCCTTTGGTCCATCACTCAGCTACTTCCACTCACTGGAGGAACAACTTCTTGAAAAAACACAGAACGCATCGTCCAAGAGCTCCCACAACGGTCTCTCTTACTATCCAAACACATAGTCTGCTGTCCTAAATCAAGCGTGGCTCTTATCCTTAAACCTAAGGATTAAAAGGCACCATTAAAAGGGGAGGTTAAAATTCTATTAAAAAAACACGTTCCAAATCTTAAAAGAATAATTATTAGTGCAGTCTTCCAGATCAAACACTGCTGAAATAAAGGCTTTAACTGACTTACCAGCTCAAACCTGTGTTCAAAGATTGCAAGGGAAGACGGGAGGATTAAGATAATCTGTTTTGACCTCATGACCTCAGGTTTTGGCATTTCACTGGTACAGCGTTTTCTCAGTCGTTTGTATCGCTAAATGGAGAACTGAATGAAACCATCAAGAACACAACAGACCGCACGAACTTGCAACAAACAGACCACGTGCTTTCACGTTCCTTTAATCTGCGTGTCTGCAGGCAAGGCTCAGCACTGCAATGGGCTTGGCAGCACTGCTCTGCTGACGCCTGCAGATGCCGTTCTCCATCAGATGGGGATCTAGCCCGAGGAGTTTCCAAGTGTGAGGAAGAACCAAGTACAAAATGCAAATACTTAAAAAGGGTAATTTGTGGAAGACTCGGGGTAAACTAAGCAATTTCTAAAGTGTCCCTCTTTTTTTTCTGTCTACTGTTTTTTGTATAGCAAGAGCTGACCACGCCAGTTTTCAGCAGGACATGAGAGAGAAGCTGGGATGCATTTCTTTGCGTGTGTCTTTTCTAATCTGTTTGAGCTGTCTGATGTCTTCATACCTAATACATTCTGGGCCTTTGATCTGAGCTGGAGGACATATCAAGGAGGAGCAGTGATTCACAGGAGACCAGGATATCCACAGGGGAGCCATGTACCCAGTCCAGCAGAATTAATCAGCCTTAGGTGTGGGAGCTCTTGCTCTGAAAAACACGGTAAATGAGAGAGAGTCAGAGATGATTATAGGGAGGGGAATAAACAAAGAAACATAATTCAAAGCCCCAAGCATCAAAAATGGTTTCAGAACCACCCACTGGATGTGTTGACAGAGCAAAGCTGTCCGGTGTCCAGATGCAAACATCAATTTCTGTCCTGCAAAGAGCTGCCATTTCACCATTTGCTTCTGTTCTGGCTCCCGGATTGTTTTTGCACGCTGGAGATGCACCTGGAGCTGGCCAACGGGGCTGAAACACAGTATGCGGCCTTCCTGTGCTCGAGCAACCCAGTGGCCTGGTCATCCCCATTTGGTGGGGTACACACCCCAAAGCACCTCGCTTGCAAATGCCTTAAAGTTGGTTCAGGTGGGACTTCTAAAGCACAAGAAGGATGTTTTAAGCAGCTGATTTAACAAAAAGATGACATGCTAGAGGTATTTGAATTTACAAACAGCCTTCAGCTGGCCTGTTTCCAGCATAAAGGCCTTGTGCATGGTAATGGATTTCAAATCCACTAAAGAACACAGCCACAAAACCAAACAGGCCTTAACATTTGACCTTATTGGGGAAAACAAGCCTACTATTACCAAAGAAAACTAAGCATGCCTAGCTAATTGACTGATCTTAGGACAAGCTTTCTTTCCATGACTGACCCCTAGGAATGTAAGGCCATCTTTCAGTTAGCGCGGTTTCCTTAGGTCTCACATGGAATACCTGCAAATCGCCATCCACCTCCCAACATGTGGTCCGATCTGTGTAGGGGAAAGAAGTGGAGGGGCAAACGTAACACCAGTAACAGCTTTGCCATAAGGCTTTTTCTGATTCAGCATTTTTGGAACAAAACATGAACATCAAGTCAAATAATTACATGCTGTTACATCCTTGTTGCTGTTTGCTCAACCACCCACGGACACTCCACTTAAAATTATCTAATAATCAGCCTGAAGTATTTTAGAGTAGCCTGTTTTTATCCTCAGCCAAGAATAGAGTTAGCAATCCAATGTTTTGTTAGCAATCCAAACCCATGACAGCGGTCTCACCCTCAACATAAAGACCATTAATGGTTTCTATGTGACCTAAGGCTCAGGTGTTTCATATGTCATTAAAATGGCCACCCATGGGTGCGGAGAGCCCCTCTGGGCAAAGGAAAATTCCTAAAGGCATGGAAAGACAACCATAGCCACAAGCATTCTTTAAGACATTTGTAATTTAACATTCACAACAGTCAGACTGAGCAAAACAGTCAGTTTGTGATGGCTGACACCTGGTGTTCTTCCTACAAAGCCCAAAAGCAAGGTAAGGATTCCCTGCTATGCGATGTACCTGGTCTCAGAGGATCTTTCAAATGCAATAGAAGCAGGGGCCTGTTGGACAAATCAGCTGAAGGCTATCTTGAGCAAGTGCTCTTAATTGTGGATTAGCTGGCTTCCTTGGCTTTTGGCAAGTCAGTCGTGATAAAATTGATCTTTTTTTTTTTCTTTCTGTTTCAATGAAACCATCCCCATGCTAAGAGCATCTTTGAAAGGCAATTTACAGATTTCAATAAAAGTGTTTATAAAGACTTGGCGAGGATTATCTTGAAAAAATGAGGACTTCTGGAAAATGCAGTATAATGAAATTCATTTTATGTTCTGTTTAACATACATGTCAGTACACTCAAGGCAAGATGAATCTGTTTATTAAGAAGCAATACAGAATGTTTAGTGGAGTATAGAGCATAATATGTCTGTGCTTTATGGTATATCTTTGGGGTGAGACAGGCTGTGTTCAAAGAATGCTGTGTGAGTTGAAAAGCATGTGATGTGCATTTGAATTTGTGTGCAGCAAAATGCTGCTGTCAGATTTTCTGATGGGGGACTGGCTGACACGGACCAACTGTGCACTGCTCCAGCCTCAAGGCGTAATTCACAACAACCCAAAAGCTACAGCAAGTTACTCGAGAGGTGAAAAGCGCAAAAGTGTAAACTAGAGCAGTAACTGATGCAGGCAGGGCATCCCTGGACCTAGCAAGTTTATTTCAGCCACAGTCCAGAGGCTGGGAGTTGTGTATAGGGCTGTAGTGCTACAGAGAGAGATCGCAGCCCAGTTACAGCACAGCTGGCTGCCTCTGTTTTAGGTCTCGTCCTGAGAAGCAACAGGTAGGTCACTCTGTAGCTCATTAAGCCCAAATGCAGAATGTAGACACATTTAATAGAATCCCCATCCCCAAACCAGTATTGTCACATGGACAGCAAGGGAACAAGCTGCCTTCAAAATCACATACCCACTTTGCCAGCAAACATCACATCCTGCAACAAGAAATCAATTGCAGCCCAAGCTGCAAGAGGAGAGCTACAGGCTCCCGCTCGATTCTTTTTCTAGGGAGGGCTCTTGGCACAGAACAGGGAAGCATCTGCACGGCTCTCACAGACGCTGACCGTGCCGTGCCCTTACTGTAGCTGTACTTGTGCCCAGCCTTTAGCTAGCACCTGCTTGCACCCTGTTGATGGGAAGAGGTTGTGTGAAGATGCCAGGCTGTGCTTGGGTGCGCAGAGGAGCAACACTTGCCCTGGCCTTTTAATGTTTGAACAGCTGTGCTGGATTTGCCAGAGGGTGTCTGACAGTCGTTAAAAATTGATCCCTGAGTAAACAGCCCAATGCTATTTACTCCAATTCAGCTGCGACAATTTACACCATCTAAAGACTGACAGTGTCTAATCCCGCACTGGCAAATCTCTGTGGTGTTTGCTACTGACTTGAACAGAAGGATCCCTGTGGCAAGGGGAGTGCAATTTTCCCACTAGTACTGACTATGAAGAAGAAAATAAAGATACCATGCAATTTTAAAGGGAAAGATAATTAATTCAGGTTGAAAATATAATGCCTAACCATTGTTCCCAGGCTTGTGCCAATGCAGGACACCCTCGTGTGCTGATGAGAAGCATAGACGTTGGTTATGTGCGTGATTAAAATGAAGCTGATAGGCACTGACAGAGGAGAGGCAGGGAGTGTAACCTTCTCTCTGGTCTGGTCATACTCCCAGCTTTTTTTATTTTTCCTGTTGCCCGATGTTGCAGAGGCACCTCGAGGAATATCCACTTTGAAACTTATTAGAGGGATGCGAAAAAGTACAAGGTTCAGGATGGCAAACACCTATCTTCTAGAAAAGTGTGATGTCCTCCCACTCCATCTGAACAAACTCAGATCTGCAGCTACCCACTGATCTTCGCTGTAAGTGGAACCCCAGCTTCAAAAAAATACCAGCTCATCTGCTTTGCCTGGTGAAGTGTGCTGATTGCTCACTGTCAGCACCGCGTCTCTTGGTCCTTTCCCTCTATTTTACTGCTGTTGACTTACCAACCAACATGTCTTAGCTTCCCTCGTTATGACCTATCTGTTGTCTTTTCATTCCCATTCTTCAAGATACCGCTTCCATCTCTCGATCTTGACGTCTTCAAAACACCTAGAACGGAAAAGAGACACATGTGGATAGTCTGATTCACCAGGCTGAATTTTGTGTTAAAGTGATGACTGCCTCTATGTGCAGTACAGTAGTTCCAAGAATTAATCCTTAGAACATGAGCACACAAAAATTGCTAAGTCAAATAAATATTTAAGATATGTATTCAGTAAATCTCTGGAGTTTCTAAATGGTTAGTAAAATCAGGACTTCGGGGCATGTGGAATAGCAATTTCTTACTCAATGCTTCCTGCCAAAATTCAGAGAAATACCAACACTTGTGATAGCATTGAAAATTTCAAAGCATTTTACATTGCTGTAAACCTGTCTGATCCCATCATCTTTTTTTTTTGTTTTGTTTTGTTTTTAATCATGCTGTAAACAAGTAGGCTCAAATTAATCAGCATAGTTCTAGTTTGCTGGTATGTGCTCATTTCAAAGAAGCTAAAACAAATGCAAAGTCTCTAGAGTTCATTAGCAATAAACCTTCACCTAGCAAAAGCCAGCTGCAGGCTCTCCAAGCATACGTAACGCAGCAATGGTTTTGTTCAGCTTTGCCTTGTTGAGGTAATTCCATACATGCGGTATAAATGATAATGATGCAAGACACACTGACATCAGCACACGCTTATAAAAGGAACATACACAAGCACAGCGACATTTCACAGAGTGGCTGCACGCAAGACACTCACAACTTTGAAGTCCGACGCTGTGGGATGCCGAGTACTCTTAACTCCCATTAACTTCAATGTGAGTTGAGAGTGCTTCGTGGGTCGGGGCTCAGCCCTCAGAGGAGGCTCCACACAACCAGGAATTACACGAACATTCACGTCTGAACCGAGAGTAATTTCTCCTTTCTAGTAGGTGCGTTTCTAATTGCTGGATTAGTAAAATTGGCTGGTAATCACAGTAATAGAAATGATTTTCTGGTCCTGAAGTGCTCTTTCTGAAAGTTAATAAAGCTCACTCAACATCGCCTACAGTTTTACAACACATCGTAATGGAATAATGTAATGAGTACAATGTTGGTACTGTACAGAAGCTGAAGTAAGGTTAAAAATGGATCTTGAATATTGCTGTTCTTGAATATGAGTGCTACAAGGTATGAATTACTTCTTTGAGCTGGATACAGGAATTAATCTGTGAACAACACAGCCCAGCTCACATTCAGCTTTCCGCCTGATGTTAAGCTTTGCTTCCCACCCTTTTCCTCCAGCTGTTTTATGTGCACTCCTCGTTATTTTCATAAAGGTGATCCTGCTTCTAATTTACATCTCCCAGTTTTCTACTGGAATTTGTTAAGATGGTTTTATAAACTTCTGCAAGAATATGATGTAAGAACATAGCAGAAAAAACAACAATCTGAAAACTACACGTCAGTCTGAAACTTCCAGGGATGTGCAGTCCTACAACGTGTGAGACTTCCCTCTTGAAGTAGCTAACACAGTAAAAACTTTGAATTGTATTCAGTGTGCAAACAGAATTTTATTGAGTTGCATTACTCTGGGGTCCATCTGTGTCTTGAAGGCCCATAGTAATGACTTCGTTGATACAAGGGCACATCCATTGTATGTGTAAAAGCTCTGTTTCCTCCTTTTTTCTTTTTTTTTTTCTTTTTTTTTTTTTTTTTTTTTTTTTTTTACCCTGAATGAGTATGACTAAGCCATATTTAGGTAGCAACTAGCTTTGTCTAGCTTTACCAACTGCCTGGCAGATTTTGCAATTAAAAACACACATGGAATTATTCCTTTCTTGCTTAACAGTATTGTAATTTCAGTAAGAAGCGCCTTTGTATTTCAAGATTACAAAAATATGTTATCTTGACCCTTTTGCTGATTTCCCTCATGGAAGATTTCAAATGTAAGATATGAGGAGGAAAAAATTGGGCGGATGGATGCTCACTGAACAAAAAGTTGAAGCATTCCCTCCCCACTTCACCATCGCCGGATGTTTTGAAATGGAGGCTTTTGCTCCAAGCGCCTGAAGAACGTACTCCTTCTCTTACGGCAGGTGAAATCGTGTGGGCGTACACCATGGCCAAATCCTTTTAAGCTGAAGGCAATTGAACGATATTAAAACGACTGAGTCGAGCGCCTCTGCAGCTACTACGCTGCATCAAGAAGGTACAACGTAAGCACTGGTAAAGTCAGTAAACAAAATTTTACTGTAATATTTCATAACACAGATACTGTATTTCTCTTTGAAGTGTAAAGCTACCGTCTTACACAAGAAGGATGGACAGACCCTTTTCCAAGACTAATATGGATACAATAAATATGGAGTTTTACATACTAGATCTGTACACAGAAACTTTGTCCCACAGCCATAAAAATTTACATTTAACAGTGCAACATATAATTTAATCCTTTATTTATCTGACATAAGATGTTTACTTACTAAACACAAGCAACTACCTGGTTTTAATATACATATTTTATATATATATATTTTATATATATATATTCAACAATCTGTACAGGTTTCTAAACATAAAACTCCAAAAAGGCACAATCGTCTATACAACATGTACAAAAATGGCTGGAGCTGACAAGAAACAACAATTATTGGTCAAGAGTTCATGATTGCACAAAGATTAGTAATGGGTTTGTGTCAGAAAAATGTGCTTTAAGGAAAGGAAGGTTTGCAAAGAAACCTGTAAGTGTTATAAAAAAATAAACACAATGGAAAACAAAAACTAGGTTGCTATTACAAGTCTATCCTCATCGTCACTGCTGCCATCGCTAAACTGCACCATATTTTGCCTCCGGGGCAATGCTGCTGGCCTGTGTACCTGTCTATCCGGGGAGACAGTTCGATGGACCGGGGACTTGGTCAAAACGTCAGAATTCGCCTTCAGGCGGGGCTCTGCCGGGGAAGCCCTTTTGACCTGAACTGAGGACAGGTCGCACTTTGCCTTGACATGGTTGGCGGGGTCAGTCTTTTCAGCATCACCTTTCCCCGGCCCGTTGAGTCTCTCGTAGTCGCTTGCAGGGAAAGGCTCTGCAAGGCTCTTCATGCCGTACTGCTGCCCACCGGAGACCACCTGAGGAGAAGCAGTCCTGGCCGCGTGGCCAATGTCGGGGAAGCTGGTCGGAGCTAGCTCTTGCTGGACGTCACTGGCTTTGCCGCCTGCAGCTGGTGTTTCGGAGGCCCCCTGCCCATCCGTGCTGACCGGGCTCACGGAGGGGATAAGGGTGGGCAAGGCAATGTTCAGTATCTGCAAGCCCGGGATGTGCGCCTGAGGGCTGGGCTTGCCCTGGGGTGTAGCGCTGGCAGCCAAGACCTGGAGGCCCACAGCATTCAGCGTGATTCCCGGCGGGCGCATCTGCGGGGCTATGTTCGTGTTTGTCAGGCCTAAGATGTTCATCGTCTCCATGCCGAGGGGTGGAAGAGGCTGCAAGCTGGGCGTGCTGAGACCCTGGATGCCCGGCACGTTGATCTGGCCGATGGGAATACACGGCACAACGCTGTTCACTTCGGCAACGCCGACGGGATTCGTGGCGGCGCCGGAGGCAGCGCAACCCGCCTCGCCGAGGCCGCTCGTAGTTCTGTGGATCACGCTGACAGCCGGAATGGTGAGTTGCACCGGCCCCGCTTGAATGGGCACGAAGGTGGAGTAGGTGGCCAGGCCAGCGGGGACCACCTGAAGCCCCCCTACCGGCACCATGCCATAGGACGCCTTGGCCTGCTGCTGTGAGTGCAGCGGGAGGTGGCTGAAGAGGTGGGTCTGGCTAGGCCTCAACTCGGCGGCACGTGGCAGGCTGCTGGGCAGCTTCTCCTCCTGGGTTTCGGCGTAGGGCGATGCCGCCGTGGTCTGCAGGCTTCGGTCCGCGGGTGATGAGGGAGAGCTGGTGGAGGGTGTGCTCTGGGAGGGAACAAGAGGGATGTGTTAACGGGATGGCTACCGCTACCCCCAGGCTCCATGGAACCGCAAGGTAGCTTGGCACGCCGCCCACCCTCTCACACTCCATTTTTGACCAAAACAACAACAAACTGCTTCACAATAAACGCTGCCCAGCTTGAACAATGAACTAATTTCCTTCCTTTCTTTTTCCAAGTCCTTCCTCGCCCACTAATTGAATTTTCCTCTCATGATTACCCTGGCTCATTTCTCTTCAGCACTAGTACTCAAAAACATTGCTGAACATCCTCCGTACATTTTTTATTTTAAGGAGGAAGGAGGCTTTGGAGAGCTGTTTATTGTGAAAATCACCTCAGGCAAGAATGTTAAATAAGCTGTGTTTTTGATACACCAGGTTCCTTCACCGGAGGCACTGCAGCCTCTGGAAGGCAGGGATAGCATCACAGCCCATTTGTCCATATTTTATTCTAACCTGGAAAATGGGCGACAAGAAATGACAGGAGGAGGATGACAACCGCAGCACCCACAGCGGCTGAGTGGGACACTGGAGTGAGGTGTGGGACCCACATCTCGAGGCTGCCCAGCTTGCCTTGGTGTTTGGTGCACAGACCTGGACCAACAATTGTGTTATGTGCTCCCCTTTCTTCTCCTATAGACTCTGTTACTGACCAAGGCCGGCAGCTCCTTTCCTAGAAGCACCTAAACGAAGAAGTCTTAAACTGCAATTGCAGTTGATTTTTAATTGTAGGCCTGTTTGTAATACACAGAGTAGTGCAACCTTATTTGGTTTATATAGTCCTAAACTACAGTTCTGTGGCTTTGACCAAACTCTGAAGAAATCTCTACAGCAGGCACAAAAATGAATTATCAACAGAAATGCTTTTGAAAACTGCTAGAAGGAAATGTGTTGGTTGAAGGAGAATCAAATTTATTGACCATGCAGCATCATCCAGTCTAAATGGCAAGACGTGTGCCAGAAAGAAGCCAGAATCTCTCTCAGGATTAAGTGCTGCCTGACATCTCACAAGAAATCCTGACAGGCTTGTACGGATGCTTTTGAAGGAACGCACAACCTCCCTGAACTTTCTCAACTCTTTGTCTCAATGGCAAGAAGCTGGATCTACAAACATGCATAGTAAGAACAGACTGTCGATGAGACATCAGACCCACAGCTACCACTTTGTTTATCTGGGGACAGAGGAGGCAGTCTGGTAAGGAATTACTGCCCTGTATTACTTACACGACCTTTTTGTATTCATGTGGAGAAGCACCAGAGCTACATTAACACAAAGACCTGATTAGACAGTAAAATCAGTCACATGTCCTTTTGGTATCTAAAAGCAAGAACACAAATATTAAGGTCCTACCTTTTGTGACAGGTGTCTGCAGTGACCAGAGGCCACTACATCTTATTCCCTATTACACTACAAAATCCAACTCACACTTGCCACATGGACTTGCAGTTCTCACAAGTGGGAACGAACACGTGTCAAACGATGAAATGCAGCACTAATGGTTACTGTTCTTCCTTCCCAACAGTTCATTATCTTAATTATTTTTAAAAATTAATTCAGTAGTAGAGATTTTCAAAGAACAAACAAGCCACCAAGTACTTAAACTATAGTGAAATTTTTAGTTACTGTTTATGCTTTTGAAATTTCCTGCTGCGTATTTTTCTCTAAGTGCATGCATGTATTGTTTGTAAATGCTGTGTTCATCACAGAGAAGGTAGTAATTATTCCCCTATTTAAACTATGGAACATTTTGTAACGTATTTTTGTGGGCATTACTCTGAGATGCTCTACTGCCTTCACAGTCACAGTAAATTCAAAACTCTTTAAGAGTTAAGGGTCAATGAAGTGTATGGTTTACCCTGTCCCCATTGAAGTCCATTACAATATTGCTGAATCGTAAAATGCTAAACACCTGCCAGCTCCCTGTGGTTTCCTCAGCACAGTTTGTAGGCACTGGTTGCAAACATAACTGAATACACCTGCAGTCTTGCACACAGACTGACCTCATCTTTCTGCATGCTCTGTCTAGAATAGGCATGGGCAAAATCGATCCTTTTCCTACCAAAATATTCTTTCAGTTTGGAGAAAAAACAAGAGAAGTGGAAACTCAGGTCTCAGACCTGTGCATGTCTCTCCTTTTGTTATTGTGCAAGGTTAATATCCTAGATTCCTTGAACATATGGTGCTCCTTCTAAATCTACCGCTAAGCATATTTGAGGAGGGATAAGCAACTGGATGATTTTTTTTACAGTGATAAGGCAAAAACCTTTGGGACTAGATTAATATCCCTTGGGAGTTACCAACAGTCGCATTTCAGAGTAAAGTGACTTGTGAATTCTATCACTTTCCACTGAAAACTTTGTAACCACCACCATATGTTTAGTCTACATATCTGTTATATCTCTTCACATTTTTAATACAATCCACCAGCTCTGAACTTCATCTGAAATGACCACTTTCCAATTAATCCTTCTGGGAAGGGTGCAGTCAGAACTACAGAATTCTAAAAAACAGTGCTCCTGCCACACTGTTGTTTCTACAGTCCTCCACATTTGCGCTTCAATTACTGTCAACTCTTCAAGCATCAGCCAACAACTCTAAGAATGAAGGGAAAGGCAAACATTTTGATCCCTGAAAAACCTCCACCATGATGTTTACATCCTGCTCTCTCTCCGAGAGCTGGACACTCCCTTACCTTTGTAAGAACTGCAGTTGACATTGAGGAGTGGGCCACGCTCGTTTCTGGATCGGGGTAATCCACAGACATCTGGCGACCTGGAGATGCAGGAGCAGAGTCCACCAGTGCAGCACCAGCACCGCGGAGACCCACTCCTCTCTCGTGGGCTTTGTCCTCGTGTCCCTCCTGGTGGGTGAACTCTGCTGGTGACCTGGAGGTCCCGCTAACTGACTGCACCGTGCTGAGCACGGTCATTTTTGTCAGCAGTGCTTTTGGCAGGCCATCCATGGAGTCCGTGTGAACCCCACCAAAGCAGTCCGGCAGCCTGCTGTCCTCATCGGCACTTGTGGCGTCCTGCAGGCCGTGTCGAGAAGGGTGATGCTGGGGGCTGGCTGTCACTGAGGGGGTCGTGGATAGGACTGACTCAGCTTGGCTGTCTTCATCGTCTTCTTCGTTGTCATTTTCATCTTCATCCGCACCGTCAGACTCCTCTGCATCAAACCCCGACCGGTCGTAGCCCAATCGTTGCTTCTCACCTGCAAAAGCAAGAATTAGAAGTTAGGCCAGACTGATTAGGAAAGAGATAGGAGGGAGTAATTAGAAACACCACGGAAACACATGGCAGGTGCATTTTTCAGTCACTAACCCACTGCACCAAAGCATCAAGGAAGATTTTCACTTTTATTTTCCGGCGTACATATTTAACTATACAGTTATATAACCTTTCATCTTCTGTTTTCCTGTTTGCAGCCTTCTGGGTTTGGCTGTTTTAAGCCATTTATAGCCTTCTGTACAAAGTCACCCTTTGCTCTTTCGCTTGGGGAGAAGCGAGCAGATTCCCGCTTCGTTAAGTTCCCAGTGACAACACACGAAGCTCGCCTGCCAACCTTCGCCGTGGGATATTCTCTAGCTGGTTCTGACTCATAAGTGGGTGTCCTTGTACCCAATATGAATCACTGCTGCAAAGGTTTTTGAAAGATACAAACAGAAAGACTGGAGGCTGTTAGTCAGGAATCTGTCTCGTTAACAGGCGAAAGAGACCAAAATTAGACCTTACCAGATTTCTTCACTTTGTTTTGAGAGGATTATGAGCAAGTCACCCAAGATGTCCTAGGAGGCAAGAAAGCCCTAATCCTAGAAAAACTTACCTATGCATGAAATTTTACTCATAAGAAGCCCTTCTGATATCAAGTCTTAAAGCCAGTCTGGCACAGATACTTTCTGCTGTCCACTGGTGAATTTTTCTACAAAATACAGCTCTACTGCAGCCTTTCCCCTTCTTTTCTACCAGAACTTGGAAAGAAAACGTCTTCTTTAGTAAAGAGACAAAATCCCATCTGCTGTATCTGATTCCAAGCCAGACTGTCTGGGATCATATTTTATAAAAGACAAAATGCTTTGGATGCACTTATATTTCATATTTGATTAAAGGTCTGTCTGCTGAGCTCCCAGAAAAATATCAGCATAAAAATCATTTGGCTCTGCAACACCAGGGGCAGCTGGTTAGCTAGAATTTCAGAGATCCTGTTCTGGGGAAATCTGCACAGCAACTTACCATCAAGATGAATGACTCTGAAAAAAATGAAACCTTTGCAAGAAGTAGAATGTATTACAAACACATTAGGCTGCTAAGTTACCAAAACGAAAATAAGCATCTTGAGCTCTAGGTAAAATAAATGGGTTTAATTGAGCTACCTCTCAATAAGCTACTGCCATTATAAGCCTTTATGGTTTCAAACGAGCAGCGCAATTAGGAACAAGACTAATAGCTTCTTTGAAAAAATCCCTCTGTAATGACTTTGCCCCTCTCTTACCTACACAGTAATTTGTACATTAACTAAATATGAAAAATATAGATTTTGTACATTCACTCCAGCAGGCATGAAACTGAAATGTTATTAAAAATATGCTACATCCTCAGCATTGGAATACCTCTAACAATTTTTTTTTAGGATATTTTATAGCCTTCATTTATAATTCTCATCTACAGACAAAGCTGTTTAAAGAAGAAAACATATTTTAGTGGAAAAAATAATTCAGAAAAGTCCGTTCCTAAAATATGGCAAGTAGGACTGTTAAAGATATTAACAAAACCACACAGAGTTGTTCCATACTTTTTTCTCTATATTTCTGTCATTTCTCTTCCTCACAGAAGCAACATTTCTTCTTTATTAATTTGCAAAGCAAACAGATTAAAAAGTTAGAACCTCCACATATGTTTGAGCGTTGAATGGAAATAAATTCCCTCCACGGCTCTGCAGCAGGTGTCAAAAATTTCTCCATGTGTTGCATCTAAAGGGTGACCTACGCATTTCTTGTATCTGTTTAAATAACGCATGGGGCATTGCAATGTCTCAGGTTTCAGGCTGGACTGCTCCTTCATTTTGCTCTCTGTGTGGGGTACTCTTCTCTTTACCAACGTCACACACCTATCTGCTCTGGGAAATCCTACTGCTTATTTTTTCTCCCTCTCTCTAAACAAATCACGTTTTCTACCAAGCTGACGTCCATCATAAATGACCGTCTCCACTGGCAAAGGAAACTACCTGAAGTAATTAGACTGATGCCACATTTTTAAAACAGGGAAAATATATGCCCAAACATGCCCTGCTTCATAATAAGAAGCCATCTTTTTCAAATCAGCATTTAAAAGCACGACAGGATTTACTACAAAACGCTTCTTATGCAGATTGTTTTCTGCATCCTAGAAGCCTTCTAGAAGAAAAACATGGAGAGGGAGAAGGGGAACCGTGTGTGGGACACAGATTCCTTCAATGCAGGACTCCGTGGGATACAACTTCCCTCAATTGTTTCTCTGGTTACCTCCACCCTTTACGAGTTTGCCAGCTTCTATTTAAGTGTGGTTACCTGAGGCCAGAGCCTGCCATGTAGGCGAGGCGACAGCAATGGATGTGGCTCCCTTACTCCCACACCGCTTTGAAACGTCAGATGTAACAAACAAATCATTCCTGGCTCGCTTGCTCTGCCTTCTTTTGTACTCAGTGATCCCTTTAAGCATCCCTGTGCATCAGTGGAGCTGTGGGAGGACCCGATTCTGCAGTCTGAGGTGGTGGAGGAACCAGGCATGGTCAGCCCAAAGGGGGTATCGAGGCTGTGGCCGCTCATGATGACACACTCTTTCCCAAGTACTGTCTTGTGAACCTAGGAGTAATGGCCCAACTCCATTTTGGCAATTCTGCTCTGCCTACTAAAGAGCCCTTTCAATTTTAATTAGGAAAAAATATAACTATTTGCTTCCTGTCTTAAACTAAGCACAATTACAAGTGTACGATTACGTAGCTGGATGTATGTAACTCGAACAGACTCGATTTCCAAAGGGAACAAAACCACTTCTGTGTTCCACTTCGTATGAAGTTGTGGGATATTTTAGAGTGAAGGACGTCATAAATTCAAAGGCCACCAGCATATGAGGAAATGCCTTCTTTCCTTCAACGCATGCCTGATCTGAAGGCTCTCCAAGTCACTCTGCACACACCCTTCAGCCCGGCGAGGCAGCTGCTGTCAGCAGAGCACGTCCCCAGCGGGGCTCCCACAGCACCTTTCCTAGCTGTGCTGCACTCATGTCCAACATTTCTTTGAAAGCATGCAAACATTGCTGGAAATGCATATCCCAAAGTCCTACATGAATCCAACCCATAACTCCCATGTCTCAAGAACACCCACAAACTGTTGTGCTTTATGAAAGCTACTTCTCTTTCAAATCTTACCATCTTAGCAGAAAGATCATTCAAGACAGCCTCAATTTCTGATAAAGATTGGTTTTGGAAAAGGAGGGAATGTCCCCCATCCTCTGTCAACAGCTGCAATCTTTTCTTTTAAACTCTTGGACTTCCTCCTTCCTGGACTTCACAGGAGAACTTGGTACTTCTGGCTACAGATATGAACTCTGCAAATGTTAGGCACAGCTGGAAACGAAGGTGTACTAGAGGCTGACGCAACTTTTGATCAGGGATTCTGCTAGCATTCCAGCTATAATTATACTAAGTAAAATTGATTTTTTTTTTTTAATGCTATGTGGTGATGTAAATGCATAAAAATCACAGGCAGAAATCTTCCTCCTCCATCTATTTAGTGCTTAGTCCTCAGTTTGTTATCAGCTCAGTATTTTGTTTCTGGTATAGATGAAGTGATCTGCAAAGGCTCTTTCATACTGAAATCATACCCCAAAGCAGGAAAGAAAGACCTTAAAGTTCTTTAGCACAACAACATTAGCTGGAATTACCAGCATCCTCATATGCCCATTAGGGAACTGCCCAGAGCTGGTAAGTCCATGCACTTTTTTTTTTTTTTGTGATGCTATGAATTAGGTAACTAATATAGGCACCTCTACACACTTTAAAGGTCTTTAAATAGTTTTAAAAATTTTCCTACAGGAATTCCTATTGTACGTGGTTTTAACAATGGCCATCTAGTTACTGTCATATTGCAAAGTACCAATAGATAGGTTCTTCAGAATCTGAACTTACAGCTTGTAATTTTAATTGATATATAATATATTAGACCACCACATGACCTGGTTTATCAGGTCCTGGTCCTACAGACTAGAATTCTGCACCAGTTCCAATGATTTAAAGTTCAATGGCTTATAACTTGATCATATTTAGGCAGATTTTCCAAAGAAGAGCAGAATGTGCATTCTTGTTCTTTCACTTCCAGGAAGACCTGAAGATGCAAGTCCTGATTGCTGAAGTTCCACAAGTTTCTAAGCAAACGGACACAGGCATGTAGACTCACCATGGGTATCACTATTAGCGCTGCTTATACAGACTTAAGACATACTTTACTAAGTATATGTTGGTCTGTCCACTACCTATTGCCAAAATTGATTCTCTCGATACTAAATCTAATGGCTTTTAGCACCTGAGTAATTCAAAGCAGTGCTTTGAATCAGCTCAAATGGTGTCAAGAATCTCCAGTTAGGGATTAATATAAAACCTATATAAAAGTTTCTAACAATAAATGCATCTGTTCTCTCTCTACATATATTCTCCAACAAATGTAAGAAAAAATATATATACTAGGGCAGTAAGAGCAGAACCATTTGGAGTACGGCATCGTATTACCGTTAACTGGAAAACAAGGTCTGCATGTCATCAGCACACTTTGTCTCTCTGCAGAAATACAAGCGCAGACTTGACTCTTGCCTTCAGTGTTAGTCTTGTAGTGAGCCCTTCCACAACCACCCAAACAAGTTTTAAAAGGTAAGGATAACAAAGTACTACTGTTGGGTGGGACAACATCAGCACCTACATCCAGCCTTGCCGTCTCCCTGACTTTTCAGCTCTGCTCACAGGCTTCAGTCGACTGCTTTCAGTCCTGCTTCAGCTACTGTCCACTGCTCATTATCACACACAGGACTCGCAGTGACATCTACTGGGTTAAATTCAGACTGGTAATTGCCAGCGCTCCTCAGAGATGGGGAAAAAAAAAACTGTGGGCTTTTGACTTTCGTTGCTAAGAGTATGGAAAATAACGAAGTCAAACTAAACTAAAAAAAGAAAAAAGAGCAACCTCTGTTGCTTTAAAGAGATCATTTACACCCAAGTCTTCCTATATATTGTAAATCCACCCTGGCATTAGCTAGTCTATTCCCAAGCTGCAGGCGTAAGGCTACAGCATAATTAATGTACATCTAGTTGAAGACAAGGCAGCGCTATTAAAAAAAAAAAAGTCATATGAGTTACACAGACTCAGCCTTCCATTCTAATTGCAAAAGGAGGATATTATTGCAAGAATTTTCATTTATTTTTACTTCTTATAATGCAGGTGCAGTGAAAACACAGACTGAGTCATGATTAAGCTAATGAAGAGCCATGGTAACTAATTTAAGATCTACCATGATAAGTAATATATAGCTAATTAACTGTGAAACACTGTATCTTTAGAAGGCTCTATTTAATACTGCAGAGATAGTTTAAATACACAGTTATAAACGTGCATACGTGTAACACGATATGCATCTGAAGCTTAAAAATAGGCCTTTTTACAGGTGAAGTAATGACTATTTCTGGATAATTTTTTTCCACAGAGACCAGTTAAACAAATTCCCCACATCTACAGATTTCGTTGTTAGAGAACTATCTTGTTCACATTTACCCAGGCATACCCTGCCACTCATACATCAGCTTGTACCTGAAATATAACGGGTTCAAAGTTAATAACTGCTTTGATTTGAAGACAAATTGTTGTTTTTAAGGCTGCATAGCAAAACGCTGGGTCAACATGGCAGAAGAGGATATCCCCAGTTGCAGTCCGTCACACTAAACAGCTCACCTCCCCTGACAATTTAATTCAGATATTAACATTCCTTACATTGTAACCCTGTATTTTGGTGACAAGAACATTCCACAGAGCAGAAGATGAAAGACAAATGGATGAGGGAATGGTCTTGAATAGAAAAAGCCAGGCCAGAAAGTACTTACTAATACCCAAACGATGACAAGTCCAAATACAAAGAATGCTATGTTAAAAGCTCTGATCACATAATACTCTCAGACAGCTAGAGAGCACCTCTTTTTTTCCCTAGATGTGACCGCACAACAAAATTTCAGCTTCTCCAATTACTGAAAAAGCAGGCTCTGGGAGCGTGTGCATGCCTGCGTTCAGGATTGTGCACAGTTTTGCACTCTTTACTCGATATGTTATCAGTCTGCACCACTATCAGGTCAAAGCTACCTTCTGATGTCAATCTAAAAAATGATATATTCAAATCACTGTGACTGCCTGTGCTTAAAAAACACTCACAAATTCCTCAGTAAATAAAAGGTTGGTGGCTTTGTTACATTCCTGGCTAACTCTCCAAAATGAATTCTTTAATTCAAAGACTGATGGGAGACGTACAGCTTATTATTTTAAGGAAAGGTGTACACATTGCTATTGCAATCGGTATTCAGTAACAAATTAGAGACAGCCAGCCATTCTGTGGGCCAGCCAACCTTGCATAGCTTATGGGAAAGAAGAAATTTCATTTTAGAGCTCATAATTTTTCCTTATCAGATTCTCAGCACCTTCCTCCACACCACCCCCCGTTGCCTTCTGACTGAGGAAAGCCGTCGGACCCAGCAGACCTCTGGCTCCCAGGCTGAGCTCCTTCCCCAGTCCAGCCCTGCCAGAGAGGGGCTGCCTGGGGAAGGGGAGCCAAGGGGTGGCTGAGGCTGCTCCAAGCAAGGAGGCCACCTACACGCTTCAGAAAAATACTCACTCGCATTCAAACGCGGCCAAAAAATTAATATGTGCAGGATTTCAGAGAGTGCAGCAGAACCACCTACATTTAAAAAGGCCATATGCAAACGATTCACACTTCTTTTTCCTCCTGACTCTTTGCCTTAAAGATGGGCCAACAAGCAGGTTCCTGAATCATCGTGAGAAACACCTTCCAGTGCGGCTAGGTGAGCTGAGAGATGGAATCACTGAGTGCCCATGGGTAACTGCAAATGCACCATGTTGTGCAGCAGCTGGAGAGGCTGGGCTGGTCTGGCTGGGGCAGACACCTGTTTGTCGTGGGCTTAATCACCCTGCCCCTTGGATGGGACTTTCTGGGCCCAGCTTTGAGCTGCACAGCGGGTCTTGCTATGGGTACCTGAGCCAGACCATTTAGAGAAGATAGTGATTTTATCACCACGTTGTTTTTTGTTTCTGAGTTCTTAGTTAAAAACAAGAATCAAAAGAAGTGTTACCTCTTGTTTTCAAAAAATGCACCACAGCATTGCAATTAAATTTCTGGAAGAATTTCATGGTTTTATGTGGCAACTTCTAGTGAATGCTTGCATTGTTTTGTGTCCCCCCCCCAAAAAAAAAATAGAATATTCTAATTCATTAATTACTGTGCTGAAACAAAAAATATATTCTGTTCAGCGTTCAGCACAATATAACCATGATACACACCTGTAACAGACCATTACATAACATGTAAGGATTCTTTCAATTACATAGTTCTAGAGCCAAAGAAAAGCAATCTTTCCTCAACTGTCTGAAACGGCTTATCTCTACAGGGAATTACTGACAGTTTGTTAACATTTAAAACATTTACCATTATGCTATAACTGCAAGTGTATGTAACTGGGAATATCAATAATGTTTTCATTTCCCAGAAAATAGACACACCTGGCGGTATGTAAATCTAAATCAAATGCTGAAAGATACGGAACAATGCTTAAAAAAATCATGACAATTTTCCTGTCATGTGAAGGCTGAAAACGCAAATGAACACTGTTCATCTTTGAGGGAAGGACAGTAAGTCATACTGCTGCTTATCTTCTGGGTTACTTTTTTGGTGCCTCAATTGCAAAGGGGCATATAGATTTATTCCTTTCTGGTAAGCTAAAAACAACAATGCTAAAAAGGGAAAAGGCAGATTTCTTAGTACCTAGTGCGCTACTGAATCACACTAGCTGAGTCATATTCCCAGCATTATTTAGAATTAGGTTCAAGCCAATTCGCTTATTCTGCTAGCGGCTGTCATACGGGAGCAAGTGCATTCATCTTTCTTGCCCTTCACTGTTCAAATGAAGATCCCCACCGCTTTCTTTTCTCAAAACCTCATCCACAATCTAATAAACTATTCCACGGAAAGAAGAAAAATACAAGACAAAGCTCATATCCCTGCTGAAAAGCGGGACGATTTAGAAAACGCCACCACTGCGCTGAGACCCGCCAAGACCCCAACCAAAGTCCTAGCACACAGTTCCGTGCTACATCTCACTGCATCTGGTGCAGTCACACCTTTCTTACCACGCTGAGCAACACCTACGTGTACCTGTGCGGCCCTCTTTGACTGTCCTCAATCTTAACTCCATTTCAGTGGAGCAGTCTTGGTATGTAGGAAGGGCAGAATTTCAATTATCAGGAAATCATTTTGATAACACTCTTGGCACTAATGAAAGAGTAGAACAGGTCAAGATGAGAAGCTTTGGTTTCTATCTGTTGATTTATGCCCAATTATTTGTGAAGAAGGATGGCATTCTGCACCAGGGGATCATCAGCTTCCCTGAAAAGCCTGTGCAAAGCACTAAGCAAATATTTGCAATTCTGGGTTGCGAGTTAGTAATACAATTTACAAAACATGTATTCAAAACTTTGACAATTTCATGCACAACTATTTTCAAAAAATACTACATTCTACTCCTTTTTTTCCCCTAGGCAAACAGCTGTTTTTGCTGGTATTTTCAATCTTCTCAGATTTATCTGTGAAACTGATAAAGTTACACTGCTTAACACTTTGTGAAAAATTCAGCAGCAACATATCTTCAGCATATGTTCATCGTTTCTTTTGGTGAAGCTTCTTCCAGGATTTCATGCTCCCTTTGACTAGCTTCTAAGATTTTTCACCCTGTATCTTTTTACTGTACAAGAATTCAAAAGCTTTAGAAAAGAAAGAGTAATAAACTGGGACAATAAAATAAATACAACACTGCAGCAAAGAAAAGATTTCAAATTCTTACCAAATTCTTCTTCTCCATCCTGGTCATCTATTAAGCCTACTGAGACTCCCAGATCCATGCACTTCTTGCTATGTGCCTTTGACTTCATATGTTTTGTCAAATTTCCTTAATTAAAAAGAAACCAAAAATGAACTGCTCTTTGGCTATACAAACATACACCAATATACACACAACTGAAGTTCATATCTTGTGGCTCTTTTAGTATGTGATGGATTGTATTTTAGTGTAATTATTTTCACTGCCAACCAAAAGAAACATTAATTTTATTCAAAATAAGAACCTGAAAATACTCAATCTGAATCCCAAAGGTGAAGGCTTAATTGCTGCAAGGCTCCACAAGCTGCTGTTCCCTCTTTCTTTGTAAAGAAAGTATGTCAAATATCACAAAAAAAAAAAAGTTAGAAGTAGATCAAAGAGCTTTAAATGATGAAAATGTGAAATGTATATTATTACAAGTAACAGCTTACTTTAGATTTAATATTACCTTACAAAATCCTGTTTCTCTGAGGTATTCAAATGGAAGAAATTACAGTGGGTGAAATGCTGGCTCTTGTACAGCTATGGAGTACTTAATTCGTACTTTGAAATAAGGCTAGGATTTCACCCTGAATTTTGAAATTACTGTCATGAAGCTACGTGGCAGTGCTGTTAGGTCTTAGAAGGTAAAGTAGAAATGACCTTTGTCCTTCCAGCGTCAAAAAACATCAATTTAATAAAGGTAAATGTCTTTACTGGAGCATTTTGTTGAGTGCTAATAGAAGTACAAAATATGGCAATGTCATACGTCCAAATGATCAGAGGGGACCTAAAACTGTGTTCCCACCTCTACTTAGGACGAGACCTAGCTTTCACTATATTCCCGTATTTTCCTTTTCCATTCCAGTTTCTCGCCCACCACAAGATACCACACAGTTTGTTCATATAAAGATGTGACCATCTGAACAAGCAGACAGAAGACAAAGGAAAAGGAGATCAGAGACCGCAAATATTGGAAACATCTGACAACAAAACTCCACAGAGAGGCAACTTCTTTAGCTTGCAGGCAGCCAAATTTGAGAAGAAAAGAATTGTGCTTTAAAGCAGAAGGAAAAATGGGGAAAGATGTACCCTGAAAAGTGCCTCTACCTTTAGTTTTGAAGGAGAAGTTGCAGTAATTGCAATGGTAAGGACGGACATCCGTATGTGTGCGAATATGCTTCTTCAGCATACTGGGTTTCTTGCAGCGTATTCCACATTCTTCACAGATATATTTCCCTCTTCCTCTCCCCCGAACATACACATAGTCTTCATTCGACTTGTACCTAGTAACAGCACCATAAGAATAAGGCAATTAGTTGGGAAAAAAATTCTAGTTAGAAACCACAATCTAACACATTTTAAAATGTATGTATCACATAAAAACTACTCACAAAAAGAACTTGTGCATTTATTTGTTAAACGCATAATCATGGATTTGTTTAGAATCAACGGCGTACCTTTTAATAAAGGTACCATTTGATACTAAACATTACAAGACTTCAAATTTCATCTTTACAACACAGAGAGATATTTTTAAAAAGTATCAGACCTTGGAAGCGAGTTTGGGCACCATGAGAAAGATTTAAAGGAGCACCTTTGAGGCTCTGTGCTGGAAGCAGAGAAGGATCAACACAAGCTATGACAGTGGGAAAGTCTTTTCCCTGTTAGTGTGCTCTGGACTCAGCCCACTGGGACTGTCTCCTGACGGAAAAAGTCCCTCAGACTGAATTCCACCACTCCTATCTCTGCTGAAGGACACCCAGCACTTAGCTTTGCAACCTGATGCCTGTAACATGTGGAGCTGAGCAGAAGCACACAGCAGTGTTTCACCTGGGCAGCTGTAACAGCTTACCTCCTGGCCCAGACTGGGCTCAAACCAGAAACCTGCCAATGGAAAGCCCTAGAGCCTGTTACCAATTCTAGAACAATAAAACATGCACCATTTGTGCCTCAAACATTTACAAGTGTCATTGGCACAACTAAAAAAATCTGTTTTATAAGATGCTGTACGCGGCACAGCACTGTAGCTAAAGCACCTGTTATTTGCGTCAGGCAACTGATTTAAAGCCACTGCAGTGCACGGACTAGAACTCTCTGTAAATATTTGCATGGTACTTTTCAAATCAGGACTTCTGCAGCCTGAGCACACCACAGCGAACCACCAGACAGGGATGGCTGGGCTGCAGCCTGCTGCTGGGCCCTGGACTGTGTCCTCTCCGGCTACAATTACAGAAACTTACTGCAGAACAGATATTATTTATCACACAGGAGAAATAAGGGAAAAGAATTTACATCCATGGCTGTATCTAGCTGTCTTTACTGCTGATTGATGTTCGCCCTTTGGAAAAAAAACTGAATCACGCTGCCTATTGTCCTTCATTTCATTACTCCCCCCACTCTCATGGCTCCATGCGTCTGATGACTCTCCATTTTTCTCAGAGGCATAAACCAACATTCACAGACCACAGAATGGGAACCGTTGTTTAAAGTAAATCCAACAGGAAACAACATCTCTGCAAAGTCTAGAATCAAGAAGAAATATCTTCCCAGCAATATCTGGTACACAAAGTAACAATACTTGCCCTCCATCAAATATTTTCACTCTTCTTGGTTCACTTTTGATAAAGGAATTTTCTTTATCATGCTCAGTGCTTGATTCAGAGCTTTCCTTATTGCTGAATTCAGATGCAGTCATTTTTTTTCTATTTAATGCTCGCTGAAAGAAAATGAGATATTCATACATTTATTATTAAAATTAGTATGTTTCATACACCATTCAAATATGTAAAGTATTAGGAATGCAAGCACAACTCCTTTTACAAGCCATCATTATAATAACAGATATATATTACAAAAATTTTAAGACACATGAATCAAAAGATACCTTTGGCTAAACGCCTTCCCTACTGTACACTGACTATTCACAGACGGGCAAATCTATATGGAGATTATGGTACTGCAGGAAACCTGGAATGCTTTGAATCTACAGCTGAAGATGCCTCTTCCTTCCTTTGGGAAGGTGCAGATGAAACTTTTAGCTCACAGCCCGTTAGTGGTGCTTTCTCCCCACATCTCGGCAGCACCTTCCCAGCGCCAGCTGCCTACCAGAGGCACAGGCAGAGAAGGGCTCCCTTCTCCCAGGAGATGCTTTCCTGCAGCCCAGCAGAGCGCAGAAGGGCAGGTACTAACAGGTAACATTTCTGTTTTCTAACATTTTTCAAAATGCACTCCTCTTGTGGTGTGGAGATTGTCTGCTCCCAGTTTGGTGAGATTATTAACGGGGAACCAGAACCCTTCTGGAGCAGCACTCCATGGCTAATCCCCACTGCCAGCCAAGAAGAAAGGACAGCAGTGGTCTAGCAGAACAAAAATACATTTCTCAATTTCCTCTGAATTATTAATTACGGAACTTTTTTTTTTTTTTTTTAAACATTCATCAATTCAAATCTACTCCTTCCAAGTCTGGGATATTTATAAAACGGGCAACAACGAAGGAAAAATCCAATTAGCCAGCAGTTATTACTGCTGTATTTATAAACTGTTCTACCCACATAGCTGGCATACTTACCACATTTGCTCATATTGATAAGTGAATAAAATGATGGGAGAAAAAAGACTGGCCTTATGTTTTCTACTCATTATCAAATCTAATGCTGCAAGCCTGAGAACACTTGCCAAGAGGAATGGCTTCACGGGCTGACTTGAAATGACTGATGCATTACAGGCATCGAAGGGTGACACCATTCTGGCACCCGGTCCTTGCCCATCGTCCTCCGTGAGATCTCAGCTTCCATCCTTGCTTCCCCTCTGGGGAGGAACGTGGCTGATGAGGAGTTTACACAGATCAGAGGAGAAGTGGCTTGCTATCAGATCTGAAGCCCTAGCAACCGGTGCAGGCTGCACATACAGCTCCAAGCCGTACGCGTTCCTACAGTCCTGACATCGATTCGGGCTGGATTTTCCAGCATCTGAGCAGTTCTACCAAAGCATACATGGTAACTCTGCCTGTGAATAGGAAGAAAGAAATATCGCCCTGCATGTGTTAATAATACTCATACAAGGTGGAAGGAGATGATGTTTAGGATTAGAAATACCAGAAGATGAGCTTGCTCCAGTAATTGCAGCTCAGCTATGTTGTAGTTCCCGTACACTACCTGGCACATGAATTGCTTTCATTTCCACTGCAAACAAAGAGTAACCAGGTGACATCTGTAATTTAGCAAGGAAAAGGGTAGTGGAAAAAACAAAATATATGCAATAAGCCCAATACCACATAAATATTCCCAGCAGCTGGAATAATGCAACCATTAGGTACCTGATCTTTCAGTGCTAAATGCTAAGTATTTTTTCCACATTTCGATTTCAATAATAAAAAGAGGGAAAAGGAAAATTCCAGGTAGATTTGGTCCATGTCATTGTCCAAACTATGGTGAAACACCGTTATATGTTATATATTCACAAAGGTACTTAGAGTGCAAAAGCTAACACCAGGCTACATACCTCCGGGATTCTCCCCCCTCTCTGCCCACTTTTTTAAATACACACAATTACGTACAGAGATAAGACAGCCTAACGTAGATGTTAAAATTACTATCTGCCTCCCACTGATGTACTTTAATTTACTGGTTACATGCTACTTTTAGCAGCTGTTTCAGTGTCTTCAATATGCTTAAAAATGCTGCTCTAATAGGAACACCGAGTTTGTCGCAGAAATCTACAGAAATGCTCACTGATAATGAAGAAAACACGCTTAATTTTTATGAAGAATTCCACGTTGACCCTGAAGAGGATTTGGGTCCTCTGAAACTCTAAGAGAATCAGTCTCTGAGCGGCATAGGTTTCTTGTATAGCAATGCTTCACCACACCTCACCTAAAACCTAGGAGAACCCCACACACACCAGTGGGAAGGGCAGAAAAATGGCAGTGCTGTAAAATGTTCCTCTCCACAATCGCTTACAGCTTCCGTTTCTAACTGTCTTCTCTCTCCTACCATAGAGACAAAGACCATGATTCATTTCTGCTTTACTTGTTTTGCTCCGATTTCACTCCACTGTCTCCAATTACTGGTATAAAACTGGAAAAAACCTGCTGCTAGGGCTGCCCGGAGACCGGAGTTCGATAGATACTTCTGGTTCTTTACAACATCCTTTGGAAAAAGACACGCTTGGAGCCTGAATCATCGAAGTTATAAATTTCAGACTATAATATTCATTAAACAATCTTCCCACTGGCACACAGCCACTTGAGAGAAATGTTTTTAATATCTTTAAACTTTTACTAGTTTACACATAAAAATCCTCTGCATCTAACTACTTTCCAGTGGTGAGCAGGACTGTTGTGGCACATCACCCAAGAAAGCCTTCCAGCTACCAGAAACTTTCCATTCTTCAGCCTATTTATGCTGGGAGATCTTCACACTGGCATACTCCAAACTTTACTGATTCACCACCAAGAGAGAAGCCAAAATCAGTGCAGAGGCTTGAGAAAGAGCTCCAGATGCAACACCAATGATTTCAGCTAACAAAAACTGGCAAAAAATATTAACAAATAAAACTACATATATACATACATATATATTTAAATAAGGAGTGTATACATATATATATATTTAAACGAGGAGTAGGGAGACAAAATCAGCCTTTTCCATACAGGTGAACCCTACGTTACATTTTAACATGCTGGGTTCGTTCCAGGAGCTCCTTTCACAACACTATTTTGTGGTTTGTTCTCTGAATCACTGGAACGTGGCAACTTCACCTATTGCCTCTGAGCAGTGAATTGTGAAGAGCAAACAAAGTCCCGGGGTTCCTTCTTGTTTGCATTTTGCTTACACATCTCTTCATTTCCCAAGGCATCTATTGTTGAAAGAACTGCCTCTTTGTGACAGTGATTAACAGCGGTTATGCAGCAACATGAGCTCTCAGTAAGCACAACCTGGGTCTGGGGACAAAACCAGAGACAGCTCAGGAGGCCACTTTATCTTTGTGAAAAGATCTGCAGCCACAGCCCCCCCCAGCAGAATGCTCCACACCTTTCCAGACAGGGCTACGACTGGGAGAGAAGAGGTAACAGATGACAGCACCATGTTTCTAATACTATTTAAACTGCATTACAGTAGAACGTGGGACTCTTTGACAGCTCAGGGTTAAAATGCGCAAGCCACTTCAGCAAACATCTTCTGAACGACGGTCACAAACCCCAGAGACTTACAATCTAAACCGTGGTTCTCCAAGGAACTCGAGACACTGCCAAGCTCTTAAGCAGGAAATCAATCACATTTTTCTTTTTCTTTCCTTTTTTTTTTTTTTTTTNATTTTTTTTTTTCCTTTTTTTTTTTTTTTTTTTTTGAGATAACAGAGAATTACTTTGCTAATCTGGTTTTTTTTTTTCTTTTAAAATGGAATATTAACTTCCCAAAGGACTGCTGATGTTCTGCTTCCATCCTCATTCTCAACCAGAAATGCCAGTGGGAAAATTACTGTGCATGAACAGAATGAGGAATTTCAGTTTTTATGTTCATTTAGGAACATTTCTGTGATGACACGAACTGGAAGTTTCCATGTGGGCACCAGCCATTCCATTATCAGGTCTAACTGGAGACCGGTAACACAAAGGTGTCTTCTAACAGCACCCTCATCATCCTGGAAAATGGCTGAAATGCCACTGCCTGAGTCACTGAAAGAAAACAAAGCAAACTCGGGAGGTCTTTGGTCATAGAACCTACCAAGCATTTGAAATTTTTTAATTTCTGCCACTCTAAACCTTGCTCCTACAACCCGAGATGCCATTTGAACTGTAATTAGTGACATCTCACTGTACGTTCTCCCTATGTAATGGCTCTAAGGGAAACCGTAAATCAGCCCCAAATAGAGCTTAAGAACTCTTCATCTTCACCATGCCAGCATGCTTCATTCAAAATGTCAGCAAGCCAGACTGAAGAAAGATTAATAACTGTGTTTTTTTTTTTTGTAGAAGAAGCAGTGTAGATGTACCTGACAGCTGCCTATTACAGCATTTAAGAACTCCTAGAGTGTTTAAAAGGGAGCTGTCAAAATATTTTTCAGAATATTGTTATTTATTATTTATATTCTAAACAGAATTTGTTTGTTGGCAAAATATATCCTTCACGAGGCACACAGTAGCTTTGTTATCAGAGGATTTCTGCTAATAGATTGCTTTTTAAAAACAAAACAAATATGAGTCAATGACACAGCTAACAAGAGACTTGTCTTCCTCAGAACAAATCACTCAGCTACATACAACAAAAAAAGCTAAACCTTCCGTCCTTTTTTTTTTTTTTTTTTTTTTTAAATTGAGCACTATTTAAGTACAACATCTCACAAAACATATGAGAAAGCGGGCTGAAAAATGTAACAAGGTTAAAGAAATAAAAGGAGACATACTAACATGGAACCAATATTTCAGTTCATAGAATCATAGAATCACTAAGGTTGGAAAGACCTTTAAGTTCAACCCATCACCACTGTGCCCACTAAACCATATCCCTCAGAGCCACATCTATGCGTTTCTTGAACACCTCCAGGGAAGGAGACTCCACCACCCCCCTGGGCAGCCTGTTCCAGTGCCTGACCACTCTCTCAGAGAAGTTCTTCCTAACATCCGACCTGAACCTCCCCTCCCCTGGTGCAGAGTGAGGCCGGTACCTCTCGTCCTATCACTGTTACCTGGGAGAAGAGGCTGACCCCCACCTCACTGCAGCCTCCTTTCAGGTAGCTGTAGGGAGCAGTAAGGTCTCCCCTGAGCCTCCTCTGCTCCAGACTGAACAGCCCCAGCTCCCTCAGCCGCTCCCCATCAGCCTTGTGCTCCAGGCCCTTCACCAGCTTCGTTGCCCTTCTTTGGGCACGCTCCAGAGCCTCGATGTCCTTCTTGTAGTGAGGGGCCCAAAAGTGAACGCAGCACTCGAGGTGCGGCCTCACCAGTGCCGAGTACAGGGGGACGATCACCTCCCTGATCCTGCTGGCTGCACTATTTCTTACACCAGCCAGGGTGTCCTTGGCCTTCTTGGCCACCTGGGCACACTGCTGGCTCATGTTCAGCCAGTGTCAACTAGCACTCCCAGGCCCTTTCTCTCTGCACAGCTTTCCAGCCACTCTGCCCCAAGCCTGTAGCGTTGCTTGGGGTTATTATGACCAAAGTGCAGGACCTGGCACTTGGTCTTGTTGAACCTCATGCAACTGGCCTGAGTCCATCGACCCACCCCGTCCAGATCCCTCTGCAGAGCCTTCCTACCCTCAGGCAGATCAACACTTCCTCCCAACCTGGTGTCATCTGCAAACTTACTGAGGGTGCACTCAATCCCCTCACCCAGATCATCAATGAAGATGTTAAACAGGACCGGCCCCAGCACTGACCCCTGTGGAACACCACTGGTGACTGGTCACCAGCAGGATTTAACTTCATTCACCACCACTCTCTGGGCCCAGCCATCCAGCCAGTTTTTTACCCATTGAAGAATATACCTGTCCAAGCCATGGGCTGCCAGAATGCTGTGGGAGATAATGCCAAAAGCTTTAGTGAAGTCTAGGTATGACTACATCCACAGCCTCTCCCTCATCCACTAGGCAGGGCACCTGGTCACAGAAGTAGATGAGGTTGATCAAGCTCCAGTTACAGCACCAGCACCAACTCACCAGTCTGTATGCATTTTCCATATGAAACGTTACAGCTTAAGTTTTGACCTCCAATACAAATGTTAGTGAAATCTCCCACTGGTATCAAGAGGTTCCAGAGTTAACTCTAATGCTCTTTTGGACACAGAGGTTTCTGCATGTCTTCTGAACTCCCCCTGTAACTCTGAAACTATTTCTTCCTCTCATACAGAGTTTCTCATCTTTCTGCTCTTTCCCCCACAGACAGCTCCATATTTTAGCAAAACATTTAGCAAACACAGAAACACCCCACTGTGACCTTTGACAGCACTGGTCTCCATCACCCAGCATCACCAGAAATACATGTCTTTTCCCAAGGCTGTGGTATGCTTCCTCTAGAGCAACTGTATGCCCTACAGGTCGCAACTCCCAGCCTGATGCCCAGAAAGTTTTGCTCACCGCAGACCGCAGGATTAGGGCAGGCAACAATTGCTCTTCTTAAACCTGAAGGGTTTATACATCCTAGGCAGCCTCTGAGCTGTTCTGGAGAAACAGTGCTTTGCAGTCTTTGTTTTTTGCCAGCTCAGAAGAGAAGCATGGCAACAAGTGTACCCAATGCACAGCAGAGGAGAAAGAAGAGCGCAAAACCATGCTCTACACCAAGGCTCTCCTCAGTGAGCTTTCTGGTTTCAACAGATGAGCCATCACAAGCTAGCACTAGATCCATGAGACATTGACACTTGTTGCCACACTACAGGGCCAAGAGTTGCATTTACCAGTTTACAGAGGCCTATCAGTTAAAGAGGAATACCAAATTCAGCGCAAATCAGCACTGAAAATGCTGATGAAATGAAATCCTGATCACATTTGTGCAGCCCTAAGGTGGTTAAGGAAATAAACCACATTTGACTCTGGAATTATGCAGTGTTTACGTGGGTCACAAACATTACCCTGAGTACATTCCACTGCACAAGATTTTAATGGCATCTTTGGAGCCATACCAATCCAAGAAGTTGTCAAGTGTTCTCATGGAAGTTAAACTTCATTATTTTTGTCATTATTTCACACCACCAACTAACCTAGGTGGGAGAAAGGGAAGTGGCATACTGTTCCTCCCACAGCAGATGATAAGCAATGGTGGAAAAATATCTTTACTATGTATCCATGGACACTCGTTCAGTCTAAGCACTCTTTTATAGCAGAAAATACTAGTAGATTAAGGCAACATATGCAACTATGATCTTAACCTGTTTTAAGTTATAAGTGTTTAAGAAAATATTTATGCCAGAACTACTTTTGTTACATCCTTTGTATTTAAAAAATAGCCAAACACATTCCTGCCACAATAAACACTTCATATACAGATGTAAATCCAGGAACTGATTTCCATGAAAAGCGATAAACCCTTATGAAGAGGTTCCTTAATGGAATTACTTTAGATCTTTTTAGCAGTCTGATCCAGCATAACTAAAATAAATAAGCGCATATATTATACATGTCAGGCACATTGCCTTCTCCAGAATATGAGCAAGCATGACTCCCAGAGCAAATCCTTTGTAAATGATTAGTACACATCAAGCATAGCTTAAGTACCTTGGTTAAGCTGTTCTTCCACTTGCTGGAATAGACCAGCACATCCGACCTGGGATGAGTAGTTCTTGCTTGAGTGTATAGCGGTTTTTCAGCTTTTTGTTTGGAGTTGAGGAGAGAAAGGGCTACCTTTGTCGACAAACCAAGTGGATTGGGATTGTTGGGACTAATGGTCCACGTAGAATAGGCAGAAATCTTCTGATCATTTTGCAGCAGATGTAATGGTTTCCTCTTCAAAAGATAACACCAGGTAAAACTCGTTGAGGTCTTCAGGCTTGGAAATGATAATCTCTGCATTTCTCCTGCATTCATCACAGCCAGTGTAGTCAGGGGCTTTGTTTGGCCCTGGCTGTTGATTTGCTTGCTCTCACAACTGTTACCTGGGGACCTTTTTTCTTGACTGCTGCTTACAGCCTTTAGAATAGAACTCTGACTACTCACTGGAGACGGTTCAGATGGTTTTCTAACTACGAACACTGGTGATGCTGAAGATTTAAGGTCTTCAGATTCCGGTGATTCCTTTGGAGTTTCTGAAACACTGGTTTCAGACGAATGACGGTCTGGCAACAGCACGTCTGAAGTACCAGCTTTGCTGCTTTTTTCATGCTGTGTTACACCATCAGGATCTACGAGGTGATTTTCGAGAGGCTCTGTGGTGCAAACCTGTCTCACCAAAACTGGTTTCTTTTGCTTACTAGTAGGGTCATTAGAGCGAACGTTCAGTGAATGCAGTGGTCTAGCATCTGTCACGCAGGCAGCTCCACTCTCATCTTTAACACGTTTTTGCTGTTTTTCCATGGCAATATCTAAACTGTTGGCTGGGGAAAGCATTCGTTTACTTGAAGCTGTAGCTTCCTGTTGAGGGAAGAGTCCACTAACTGGCACTTTCTGAATAATATTCAAAGAGCTCGACAAAGGTGAATTTCTGGTTCCACTTTCTGGTAGTGAATTTTCAAACTCAAATGAATTTGGCAACGTCCTCTTATGATCTTTGTGAGATTTTGGCAGCTGAGTTTTGCCTTCAAGTGTTGGCACTGTCGCAGCATTTGTTTTGCAAACAGCTTGGTTTACCTGATCCTGAGTCACTAAAATGTGAGGAAGGGGCGTAACAGTTGCAAAGCCGTAGGATGGCATACTACTGTGAATACGGACAGGAACTACAAAAGAAGGAATCTGATGTACCTGACTGCCACAGTTATTAGGGATAATTTGTTTTAGAGGAGGCACAGAGTATGGATTAGACATATTGTCGGACAGTTTAACCTGCAGCTCAAAAGAGGACATGTTCTGCTCCACCCCAGTGTGACTTGGGACAGTCTGACTTGATAGACTATTCTTTAACAATTTTGAAGAGTATGGCTGACCTATATGTAATGTTTTAACTTGGAGTTGATACTTCGGAGCAAAGCAATCCTTTTTCTCATCAGGATGGCAAGAAAGCGTGTATGCATTCACTTGTTCTCCTTGGGCTGATGTTTTGGTAGAGGTCTGGGAAGGCTGATGCACTGAAGATGTCTGTCCTTGATTATTCAAAACATGATCTAGAGGCTGCTGAACTGAAGACATGTTTCCAGGATTACAATTTTGAATAGCCGAGTGAGGCCTAGGGTGAGTTTGTGAATGCTGAGTACTTGAAGGAAACTCCACCAAGGAATTACTGGAGGTCTGCAGCCTGTGAAATGGCACATCCATAGCATGAGATGTCTGAAACGAAGAAGTTGATTTAACTGGATGACTTTCTGGAGCAATATTTAAAGATATTTGTCTTACAAATGGCCCCCTCCTTCTTTCTAGCAGAGGCACATGCCCAGTAACGCCATTTCCAGCTGACAGTTTTGGAGCAGCTATCTCTACGAGTGAGGCAGGTTTTGAAGGAGATATGCTTCCACAATCAAAAGACTTACTCCTGTAGTCTACCTCCATCGAGGGCTGCGTGCAGCTGATCTGCTCCGATGCGGCGCGCCTCATTTCCCTGTAATGAGGGCCGGGCATGCCCAGCACGTGAGAGCCAGTGGGAATCATAAGGAATTCCGTTGACTTACTGACAAGCTCTGTTTTGGAAGGATTGTCCACCTTTGAAATTTCATCTTTATCGAGTGAAGCTGAGAAACTGGAGGCGTGGGACAAACTACTCTCTCGACTTAGACTTCTGGAAAGCGTGGAGTCAATGCTGGATTCAGCGGATGAATGCTCCATTTCAGCCAAGCGAATTCTTTTCTTCTTTGGGGGAAGCTTTTCTGTTGGCAATTTGGACAGCGTTTCGCTGCGCTGCGGCCAGTTAAATCTTTCTGTCTTTTCCTGATCGCTGCATTGGCTTTCTTGGTCCCTGTCTGGCTCTTCTGTGACCAGTATTTCAGGAACCTGGATGTTATGCTGGCGAACAAGTCTTGATGGCTGAAGTGGGGTGCTTTTCTCATTAGAAGCTATTTGGCTCCCCTGCACTTCCCCTCTAGGTGCTTCTGATGACAGTGGCTGATGATGCTGGGGAGTATTCAGATGAGAGTGTCTGTCCTCTTGGACTGCAATTGCGTTCAAAGAGCGGTGCTTTGCAACCTTGTTGGGCTCTTGAGATGAAACTGGCGATGCTCTTTCAAAGGACTCTGATTTCTCAAATGAGCTATTTCTGCTCAGTGAATTGGTGTGCTGTATTACTGAAATGCCAGTGCCCTGTCTTTTCAGCTCCATCTTTTCTTGCATAACTGAACTTGTCTGCTTTTCAGTGAGAGGAGACATCTTTGTCTCGGCAGTCAGATCAGTACCTCGAGCCACAAGCTGAATTTGTGAACTTCGAAGTAAAAGGTTGCTTGGCTGTTGTGAACCTACTACTGTTGCACTGTGTTTTGACAGACTGGGAGAATTTGCCGGCTTACTTTGGCCTTCAGCATTTTTTGATTGTACGTTCACATCATTTTGCTGTGGGTCATCGTCATCTCCAACACTTTTCATTTTCCTTCTTTTCCTTATTTGGGGTGTCTGTTCCCAGACACCAGTTGAAGTAGTGACTCTGTAGTGCAGAATTTGAGGTTGCGTACTATTTGGAACAGTTTTATGTTCAGGCTCTCGGACTGCTGCTTTAGTTTTAGGTCCATGCAACTCTGAACAGTAAAATTTCTTGTGGTTTTCAAAATTTTCCAGTTTTCTATACCTGTTTCTGCAGGTTTCACACTCAAACATTGTTCCTCGTACCTGAGGGGACTTCTTTGTTTTCTCTAAATTTGATCCCTGTGCCAGGGACTTGCTCCTTTGCAATAAAGATTCGTTTGGTAAATTACATCCCAGGTAACCTTCTTCTACAGATCGCGCTGGTCCAAGAACTTGGCTTTCACCAGTAGAAGAATCTTCTATTGCTGCCTGTCTAACAAGGGTCCGAGGATGTCCACCTTGGTTCAGTGGAGTAGCAGGTCCAGATACAAAAACATCATCGTATAAAGAGCCAATTTTATCATCAAATGACTGACTGCCTCGAAGTGGGTGAGAGGGAGGTATTACATTCGGAGGTACTGCTGAGTAACTGGTAGTAGGCATGGAATTACTTCGTGTTATGGGCAAACAGTCAAGGGATGGTACAGAGAGAAGAAAAACTTGCTTTGATTTCTCAGTGGGTGTGAAAGGAGACTTTGGTATATCAGAGCTTGAACTAGTTCTTCTTCCCATGGGCTTTAAATCAAACTGGAAAGAATCCTTAAATATGTAGGATTTTGGTGAATCTATGCTTCCTCTTCTCGAAAGAGATGTTCTTCTTGGTTTCACGCTATCTAGCTGTTTGTCATCCACAACGGCTTCATTATCAGAAATTAACTTCGAGATACGCTCCTCCAGGGTTTTTGTTGCCATGGGAGGTCGCATTTGGCCAGAGAGAATCAAGTTTTTCTCAGCACAGACAGTTTGTACCACTGATGCTACCACTCCACTTGTTCGTGGCACAGAGGGCAAATTCTTACTTGAATCTTTTTCAGAGGTCAGCAGTCCTCTTACGAAAGGAGCTGGTGGGCTCATTGTTTGATCAGCGCTTTCAGAACGAGAGAAATAACCAGAATCAGTACTACCTAAACTTCTAGGGCTCAAAAGACATTTTCCTTGCTGCTCCTGGGAACAATCCGTTGCCTGCTGTCTCTGAAGCTGAGCATGCGCAGCTCCCACCGCAGATCCCAACTGCTCCTCTAATTGACCCGTTTCTGTTTTCTGATGTTGCTTTATGTCACTTTCCTTGAGTGACGCTGTATGCGTTAAATTGGACTGAAGACTTGTCGCTTTAAAATCTCCTTTTCTCTGTGCTGCAGCAAGGTCAGGTGCTGGATCTGTTACTTTGGGGCTGTCGGCCCTTAATGGAGAAACATTTACAGGGTGAACTACTACTTTTGGTAAAGCTGCCCTTACTTGTGGTTCTGTATCACGTAATGTAGAATCACCTGGTATACAGTCTGGGTTGCTTAGTGGAACAGGGCTTCCTTTCCGTAACGTTTCTGCACTTGAAATGACTTTCGCTATTTGTGCAGGTTCCAGTTCTTGGTCATCCTGTCTTTCATCAGCAGTGCCTTCATCTTCACTTTCACCACTTTCCTCCACATCCGAATGAATGCTAAGTGCTTTGTCTGAGTCATGAGATAAGAAGAGACCACCAGCATCTGGTTGAAGGACAAGTCCAAGTTTGATAGCGTGCGCATGAGATTTCTTGTGCTTGTACAGATTGCTTTTGGTTTTAAATGAAAACCCACACGTCACACACGGATACGGCCGCTCTCCAGTATGGGATCGGATGTGCTTTTGGAGAACACTGGGCTTGGCGCAGGCCCGATTGCAGTACTCACAGACATACTTCCCTAGCTTTTTAGGCTTCTGGTCTTTCAGGAGGTTACATATTTGCTCTACGCCATGGTTTACAACTGATGCGATCTGGGTTGAATTATACATGGGACCTATAGACAAGTGTGTTGAACTAGATGTGTTAATTGACAAAGGTGAAGATGAACTAGCTACTAACTGGTTTTGAGGAAAAACCTGAGTTACTGTGGAAGACGAGGTGTGAATGCCAGATGAAGTTACTGCTATGCTGTATATCTGCTGGAGTTTGGGGTTTTCTTGGCTCTGCTGTTGCACCACGGATCCAGTGAAACTTGGACACATAACAACCTGGTGATTTTGTTGACTGGTTTTAGTAGCAAGGTCCTGTGCATGAGAAACAGCCTGGACCTGTGCTTGTCCACTCTTGGCTGTTGTTGGTACATGCACATTGTTTAATGTACATGGGAAGTAGCGAGGCCCAGCTGCAAACTCGTGCTGTGACAAAGCAGGCTGATTTTGGACGCTTGTGGTATTCGACGTGAGACTAGAAGAGGTGCTTACAGTCTTATTTGGTCTCAGTTTCTCTAACTGCATTCCATAAGGGGGGCACTCCTGTGCTAAGGTGTTCAGTTCAGGCTCCATAGCTTTTAGTAAGACATCAAATGCAGTACGTGTACATGGGGATGACATACTACTGTCAACAAAAGTAATACATTCATTACTGTCAGTCTTTGTTTCACTTGATAAGGACTTGGAGAGAGACTTCTTCTCTGGCAAGCTCAACTGGTTTGCATCAGAATCCTCCACTGCCTGCTTACTCAAGTCTAAGGACTGATGTGTTGCTGAAAGCTTTGTCTGCATCGGTACCTCAGATTTGGTTGATTCAGCACTTATCTCACTACTAAGCACGCCCCCGTTTTGTTTGGTACACTGGTTTCCATTTTGCACAGGTAGGTGGTCCTGTGCTGTGGCATGGTCTGTGGCATCCTGAAGAACTTTCAGTGGTGGAGGTTCTACATTCTGTTTAACCTTGGCTTCCGCGGGGTTTCTCAAAGGCGATTTTGGTATTTTTTTTAGATGGTTTTCAGTCACGATCTTTTTCCTTTTCACACCCTTAACTGTATCTGGATTTCCTCTAGTACCAGCATCTGTGATTTCTGTTAAAACACACAAAAAAAAGAAAGAATATTAAACCTGGATAGTGCAGTACACTTTTATTTATACCATTCTATCATCTCTAAGCTTCAACTGTAAGAGTAGTTCACAGAGTAAGCCCTGGGGCAACGAGACTGTCCTAATCTCCCACCTCCAATACTTCTTTAAATGCATCTTAGCAAAGGCCTACTTTGTTTACATCTAGCAAGGGTAATGCCTTCTGACTAATGTTGTAAGACACTGCAAAAGTAATTCACTGTAGGAAAGGCTTCAAAAAAAATGTATAAAAGAAAGGCTACTGAAAGAATTAGTATTTATAGCAACTCTTTTTCAGAGAAAGTAAGAAAAAAAATCTCTCTTCTGCACCTGTTCAAAAATTCAAATCATTATAGCAGGAAAATGAAGAACCAAAGCAAATCCACTTTCATGTCATGTTTGTCACCTTTTCTGTCTATATGTTGCACTAGTCAAGGACTGTAGACAACTTGCTCATGGTTATATTTGTAAGTAGATTTATCACGGAAATGGCACAAACCACCCACACCATCTGTCAAATACTGTACTTCAGAGCTCCAATTACTGAACTTCAATAGCATTTCAGATGAGCAACTACTGCACATGAATAAAATCAGTCACACTTAGATTATTTTTTATTTGTGCATCATGAAACAAAATAAACTAAATTAGAATTATTTCATTACTTGCTACACTTGTTGCTGATCTTAAACAGGTATGCACAGGGGGCTCCAGGAGTGTAGTGAAGAGCAAACAACTTGGAATATTATTCAGCAGAATAATTTTGTAGTGAGTCGTTATACTTGTAAATACGAGACAAAACTCACTACAAAAGACAATACATATAGACCAAATTTCAGTGTTAATACTTACAAAGCTACATTTTAACAGATACCTGACATTACCTTTAAAGATGATGTTGCTGAGAGAAAACAATCTGTCAGTAGTTATTTTCAACCTGCTTCCTAACATACATTCAGTCATGGCCACTGTCTCAGCGAGCTGATACTGGCAGTGACTGCAGAGGAAGCCAAACATTATCTGTTTTTCAGACTTTGTCACTTGATGCGACAAGAAGCCTGAAGCCTCTGAATTTTGGGAAGCAGTACTGAGTATCTCCATGTAGCACAGCTACCTGCACACAGACGTACTTAGGGACAAAGGTTTATGTGCACTTCTAGGTAAGAAAAGCTTCGAGATAACATATAACCGGACAAAATTCTCGCAGTCAACTCCACAGGGAGATACATGGAGAAAGCTGAGGCTTCCCAGCACTGATCCACTCTACAGGCCCCTTTCAGTGGCACGAAGAATAGTATTCCCTTGCAGAAACACCAGCTGGCTTCTGTGTGTGGTGGGAGGAAAGACAACACATGATGTGCATCTGACAAGAGATGCTGGTGCTGATGAATCCAGTGTGAAATTCCTGCTCCATTTAGGGAATCCAGGCAATGCCTAAAGCTTGTTGAGCAGAAGAGAATGCCAAGTGACCAGTGGGAAAAGAAGGGCAAAGAAGATGACATGGCTACTTGGTGCCAGAGCAAAACCCAGCTGGGCTGTGTGCTAAGGCCAGAGCTTGGGAAGTTCAAAGTCCTGTTTTCCACTCAATGCCAATGTAACGTACACGTATATTCACACAGGGCAAATGGCTACTGAGAAGATTTCCTTGCAAACTGAAAGATTAACCAACAGACATCATGCGTAATGCACTGCGCATGGGGAAGTCCTGCAGAACCTGACCAGCCCTAGCAGAGGAAGTTTAACTGTGCAGAGTGAGAAGGCTTTGTCACATTCTGCTTTCACGTAACAGAGATACTAGAATCCCTAGTACTCATCTAGCTCATCTAGCACACCCAGAAAGAAATTGCTGTAGTAATCGTCCACTTAACCATTAAATGAACTTTGCATTTATTGCTTTAGCACCAAAACTTATTCGTATGAGACTGGATTTAGCATATTCAAAGCAGGGCTGTCTTCCATTGTTATATTCTGTACTTTCCATTGCCTCCCAATTAAACAAGTGTCTTCCACTAATAGTATTAGTGGTGAGTTCTTTAAAATTCACAGCCTACTGCAACTGTTTTTACAATAACAACAACAAAAACATTTTACACGAATCAGAGAGAAAATAACAAGGCAATTACATGAAAGGGTGCTTTTAGCCATGGTTTGGTGATGTCTCAGGAGCATGGCCACATTAATTGAGTGTAAGTAATTTGGTTCCTTTCATGCACAGACTGCAGCTTTTATCCTGTCACATTCACGCCCCCTCACCCATCACAGTGCCGTTGTTTGTGCTCCGGAGCTTGCAGGGAAGAGCTGGGCACAAAGGTAAGAGGTAAGAGTGCCACAAACTGCGAGCAACCAAGCAAAGGTGCACAGAGAGGCCAAGGTGTTTCCTACCGCAGTAACTGAACAATCACACGATGCGCTTCTTCCCCGTGCCTCAGGCTGCTAACTACCTACCATGCCCGGGCTGCAACAGCACAGCACAGAGGAACGAGCACAATCAAACGGCACCACAGCGGAGACTGGAAACCAACAGGGCTGAAGGATGTGACGTGGCTTGGGAAATCCTTAAAGACAGTGAAAGCCTACCTTCAATCTACCTCCTAAGGAATTAAAAATATGAATTCATTACGAAAATAAGATCAGTTTTCTATAATCTATTTACTGCTTTATTCAACACATGCCAAACCATAAAAATTGTTTGAAAAGGAAACAAAAACAAAACAAAAAAACAGAACTGTGGAAACAACAAGAACTAGTTTGGGATTTCTGACTCCACAATCTTTTGCAATTCCAGAGATGGAGCCTCAGCTTTACTTCACTATATCGGTCTATAAAATCCTGTTCAATGTACTTTCTTTACAATGACTTTGCAAGGCTTAACAACAGTAAAAGTGCTGTGCTGTACTTCACTCCTTGATAGTTTAGAAATACTTAGTATTAATGGAAATACTCGCCTCATTTTTGCTAGCAACCAAATTTCTAGTGTATTTTGGGGGGGAAAAAAAAAAAAAACGAACCCCTAAAAAAGACTCCCTGACAACTTCTCTTCATATATTTTCATCTTTTTGTTCCTTTTTTCTAGGGGTCCCAGAATGCTGAACATTCCTGTGCCTTTGGGAGCCACAAACTTTCAGAAGGGTGATACCTTGCCAGGGTCACATACCTACACCAACAAGGTGAAACTGAACAAGGGGAACGAACATAAAACACCTTGACAGGGAAAAAAAAAAAAAAAAAAATTGATTTCCTTTTCTTCCTCTCGCTAGCCCACGCTCTGCTCATCTCCCTGGGCAGTCACAAAGCCCTTCTCCCTGTTCAGCCAATGAAGCTGCCGCAGCAATTCCACTTTCTTAGGTGGTGAAGCGGTTTTGTTGCCAAGTGGTGTCACTTCAATCAGATGTCCAAAAAGCATCTTTTTCATCAAGTGTGTGGCATCAGATAAGATTAGGTAACCCAATCCAAGGAGAGAGATAACAATGCCATTGTACATGATGCCTCACTTTTCAGATACCAGAGCATCTCTTTCTAGCTTTACCTGGTTTGCTTTGTTCTGCTTTGCTATCAGGACTCTCTTGTGCTTCAATACGAATTCTGCACTCAAAACATGACATGTTTCTAAACATGACTTTGCTCATCCATAATTTCTCTACTTCACTTTGCTCTGTGCACAGGAAATAGAGCAAAAGAACACAAGTGTGATGGTGCTGATAGCAATTTAGTGAGGTAGCTCATGCAGTAAATAAAGGAGAGGTATACACTATTTGATTTTTTCTTCCTCAGCATTCACTGGTGAACTAGACAGTGCCTTGACAAAATGATCTCAATGGTTTTGTTTAAGTAATTTTCAGAACTGCCTGTCGCAAAGCCTACGTGTTATTACAACACCCACTCTCTTTCCCTCCCTTCCAATAGAGCTACGTGCTTGTACTTAAAGAAAAGGAAAAGAACTGAAGTAAAGCACCTAGCTCCTTACTTTGTCTGTGTGACTCCGTGAAACATTTAGCCAGCGACCACTATCTGCCCCTACAGGCACAATTTTTGTCCTATGTTGTGCTTACTTTATACCGCAGTTTTTAAAATCATGGCATACAAAGACCAGATTTTCAAATCAAAGTACCTAAACTTCAGATCCTAAACCTGAACTTCAGCCCCCAGGGAACTGCAAAAAAAAAATCAAATCTCTTCAGAAAGCCTTTAAATATTAATTAATTAACATTAAGTCTTACACAGCTAAAAGGTTACTGATGATTAACAACAGCAGTCAAAGGTAGAAGGCTCTTCAAAAGAGACTATTACTAAGGATCTTATTCTGATTAAAGCTAAGCTTCCCGGTGCCTTAAAATATTCAAAGTATTCCTATACTTGACATCTGATGCTTATTTAATTTTGATTTCATTGGAACTACTGCAAAGTCATAAATCACCCCACTGTTTCCATGCATAAGTAAAAGAACATGAGTATAAGATAATGAAGCAAGTCTAATAACAAATTTAAGGCCACCAGAACTTGCATTAAATGCAGCAGGGCATAACTAAACTTTCATTATTACTTTTTTATTATTAAACCACCTCTTTAGCTTCGTACATGCAAAGTACTGCCATAAATATTTTTGCTAAAATTGTAGCATTTCCAAAGTGTTAAAAAATAAAATAAAAACCAAACCGCACATGTAACTACAAAGCTGTTCTCAGTCAACAGGAAAATGTTTGCCTATACCAACGGTTGTCCTTTTGTTCACATCAGCAAATACTGGACCATTCCATACAGGGTGGATAGGTAGAAGCGAGCTCATGATTTCATACTCTCCATAAACATGTCATTTGGTTTTTCTAAGAGACAACACTGAGCTCTGGGCTGACATGTAACCCAAAGGCATTATACTGGTTCTCAGCAAGGGAGAGGTTCTCCAATCCTCTTTTAAGGGTCATTTCAAAAGAAGCTTTCATGCAGGAATGACTGTTTAATTAGTATATTTGTGTTTTATTAATTAAAGTAGTGAATGTCCTGCAAACGCAAGCTCCAGAAAAGGTGCAGCCATGCTAATATGATATCAGCACTCATCTGACTAGTCCCCTTAGCCCCAGTGACAGTATTCATTTTTACAAAGTCCAATTCACTTTTAGTGCTCTCTGCCATCACAGACTGATACGCCTATCATATCAGTGCATCTCAAGTTCATGTATTAAATATAACTGCAGATAAAATTTATATTGATATAGACACAAAGAAATCTGGTGTCTCTACCACTACTTTTTCCCCAAATTTAAAAACTGGTATTCCAGGAGATAACTCAGGTGAGAAGGAACCTCAGCAGGTCTCTTATCTAACATCCTGCTCACAGCAAGGCCAGCTTTAGGATCCAGCCATGGCTTTGTCCAGTTGGGTCTTGGAAACCTCCAAGGACAGAGTAGGCACAGCCTCTGCGAGCAGCATCTTCCAGTTCCTGGGGGTAAAAGCCAGCCTGATATTACAGAAATACTCACAGTGTAGGTTACCAAATGTAAGCAACAGTTGAGATAAACATTGTTTAAAAATGCTTTGTACAAACTGTAATGTTTAAACCGTATAATCTACTGCTTCCACTAACTCTATACTAACATGAGTGAACTGTCACTTCCAAGATATCACGTGGGAAACGGAGAAGTTGCTGTAACCTTGGAGAAAAATCTTGAAATATTAAACCTGCCTATAATTTAAACGAAAGGAGCTGGTGTGGGAGCGAGGAAGAGGCCCCTCAGAGCCCACCTCCCAGCTCTTCTCTCACCTCACCGGTGCCTCAGTTGCAAAGCTACAGTAAGGCTGGAAGGACTGACCAAACCCAGGCTAAACAGACATATAAATGTTCCACTCGTTACAAAAATTTCTTCCCCAAGAACCAAGAATATATACAACCCAGCAATTGATGTAAAGCATATGACAGGTTTAAATGTACAGCCACAGAGGAAGGCATACTCTGGGCTGCTCTGCACACACCACTAGTGAGTGCAGAGCAGATCAGCTTTAGACATTGAGCAATAACACCTCAGCACAAAGCAAGAGAGACACCTTTGCCCCAAGGCCCATAGCCTGGACTTACCAGGAAGTTCTGCTGCAATACAGTTTCATCCCAGACCAGAGTGCGGGCCAACTCTTTTTTTTTTTTTTTTTTTCCTCTTCTCTTCCCCTTGGGATAGGCAAAGAGTAAAGGACATGCTGCAGTTCAGGGCCATATGCATGATGGCACCTTTTCAAGTCCTGTGGCTGCTCACGTCAAGAAAACTTGACAGAGGGAGATCTCAGGAGCATAAGGACCCTATGCTAACAAGACCAAGGTCTTCTCTAAAAGATTTGTGCATTTAGCTTCTTGGCTTGAGCAAAGAAGGTTAACAACCAGCATACTGGAGAGAGTCCAATGAAAGGCCACCAAGACGATGAAGGGACTGGAGCATCTCTCCTGTGAGAGGCTGAGAGAGCTGGGCCTGTTCAGCCAGGAGAAGAGAAGGCTTCAGCAGGGAGGATCTCACCAATGCCCATAAATCCCTGAAAAGGGGGGCCCAAAGAGGACAGAGCCAGTCTCTTTTCAGCGGTCCTCAGTGCCAGGACAAGAGGCACTGTGTACAAACTGCAGCACTGGCACAGGTACCCAGAGGCTGTGGAGTCTCCTCCCTGGAGATCCCTGAAAGCTGCCTGGAAGCGGGCCTTTGCACTCTGCTCTGGGTGTCCCTGCTGGAGCTGGGGCTGGACCAGATGGACCCAGAGGTTCCTTCCAAACCTAACCATTCTGTGATTCTGCCATTTTTAGCCATAGAAGCAGTGTGCATAATGAGAAAAACCATCAAGACCAAACAGCAATAAACACCTGATCACAAGTGCTGCAGCTGAGAAATGTCAACATCCATACAGGAACAAGAATCAAATGCAACATTTCAGCACATCTGCAAATCTCTGACCAGTCTTCGAAGTGAAAGCGTGCTATTTTTTTCTAAGAAGAGTTAATTTCCTGCCCAGCATGAAGCATATTAAATGAAACATGACATTTGATACCAATTGAGATTTCACAGCATTATATGTATAAAAAAACAGCAGAGACTGAATCACTGTAAAGTTTCACAGGACTCAGGCACTTCTTTGCAAGACAGACAAAAAACAACACAAGAACAGCAAACTCCTACCATACAACCAATGGTTAATGCCCAGCTAAGCACACAAAGTGTCAATACATAAACGTTCGGGAAGGGTGTGCACTAGAGTTTTCATTTAAACATGCTGAAAAACTTGAAAATATTTGCTATGTTTTGTAGCCCTATGGTGTTTTAAGTACTGCTCTGTATTCCAGCCATTTGATAATTACATTAAATTTCTTGATCAGAAGCCTTAACACTAAACTATAAAAACTAATCACTGCTTAAACGCTCTCAAGGTCGAGCACATTGACTGCTGGCAGGCAGAGAGACAATGTTACGATAAGTCACCAGCAATCCCAGCCTGAGAGGTTCTTCTTTGCTGGACACTCCAAAGACATGAAAAAAGATGCGATCCATCCCCACAGGCAAGTGAATGTGCTCCCAGTCAAAGCCTAAGCAGAAATCAGTTATCCACAGAAAAACAGACATGTTTAAATATAACCAGCTAGGGAAGGCATGTTGCCAAAAATGCCTGGGGGACAGGTATATACTGGCGGAATACTAAACTTCCTGAGGGACATTCTGGAACTCTTTCTAGAACATCAGGCAATGTAGTGAACAGCTTCACAGTTAAATTATCTGTTTACAATTTAAGGATTAACAATTGTTACTGATAAATTAGGATTTGGCTAATAAATCATTAGAGTGACTTCTACCCTCGCACACAGAAGAAAAAAGGCTATTAAAACAGAATTACAGAGCAGCTCATGAAACAGCAACCAATTTATGGGTTATCAGCAAGCAGCAACTGCTATCTGGTCAGATGAGATATTGAACATAAAACTCCCCAAGCATGAGTCAGAAGGGAATAAACAGAAATGAAAGGAACAAGATGTTAACTACACTGTCTTTGCACATAATGATGTTCAAATAGAAAAATCTCCTTAGTCATATTCTCTGCATTTCTTTAACATCATCTTCCATTCGAAAGGCGGGGATCAAACTGAGCAATTTCCACACTGCCTGTGGCAAATGATGAGCAACGAAGAGCAGCAAAGAGCTCAGACCTAACAACCATACCATCTAAAAACACAGAAAGGAATAGGAGCTCTGGCAGAGTAGGAAAAGTCTCACACAACCAGTCCTTCTCCTAGGACCAACAGTGTTGTGCACTTGACAAAACCAGGTGAAGCTGATTAGCTGGAAACCTAGAAACCAGGAATGCCCTAACCATGAAAGCTCAGTCTTGCGAGCTAGAGGTGGGAAGGATGATCTCCCCCAGGGTGGGCTTGCTTCGGAGGTCCTCAAGGCTGTGCCCACTGAGCTGCTCAAAGCTCTTTCCTTGTCCCATCCCCACGTGCCCTTTTCCATAGACGTGCATATTCTCTTTTTACCCTCTCTCATGTACACACACTTTTGGAGACAGCTATGAGCTGTGTAGGCTATCAGGTCAGCCTATAGCATGCAACTCCCAGACAGGGGTGTACTGTATCTAACTCACCACCCATTTTCATATCATATTTTTCATTTAGTAGGAGACCAAAGGAAATTAACAACTCCCTGAGCTGAAGGATTATCTGGAAAGTACAAAAAACACAGTCATTACTCATATGCTAGAAAGACTACAAGGAAGCTAACAAGCGAAAAAATTTGCATTTCCACAGCTGGCTTGCTCCCAGTTCACGTCTGCTAAAATTAGCAACCCAGTGCATTTACAACGTGCGCATAGGTATGCCACTTGAATTGGCTCAGCATCTCCCACCACAAAAACGAGCTCATTCTGACCTCAGATGTAAGAAACTTGCAAGAAATCCTTCTAATCACTATAGCTGGGTCAACCTCAAGACGTAACTGGCTCTGAGTACATAGCTACTAATTCAACAACATCCTCTACCATGCTTTGGAATAGCCACTGCCAGAAAGACTCTCTTTCAACAATTGTTTTTGAATGATAGTTCCTATAATGTCCTTTTGAAAATGGTACTTGCAGGTTGGAATCGCTTTTGCTGAACTGTCACTCAAAAGATTTGCTACACTTGTCAAGAAAAGTCAAAATACTATTACTTTAAGCTCACATTAATGTTTTAACTCCTAATAGCTCCAAAGGATGAAATGTTCAATTTAAAACTATATATCTGTTTGTCTACCTGTCAAAACAATGCCAGTTCTTGCTGTGTCTAGCACCAGCAGTGGATTTACCCAGAAGATTCCAGCTGCCAGCAGTCTAAACTAGAAGAACTAGCAAGCAAATTAACAAACAGAAAAAAAAAAAAAAGAAAAAAAAAAGAAGTAACAGATACAGACATTGACTCGCAACCCAAGAGAATTATAGGAGCCAGAAAACTCCTTGGTTTAAGCTCATATTCTAATAATGTTTTTCAGAGCAAAGAACATGTAAACATCTCCATTTTTATCAGTTTTCTGCACAGGCACAATGGGGACGTTAAAATGTACTTAACTACCAACCACAAAAACAATGAAAAATGAGGATGAACGATAGCAGAGACTATTCTTGCTCCCACAGAAGTCAGCAGAATTTTCTCACTGTCCTTCCTGGGCACAAAACCATGCACTGCAAGTGCCTGAAGCCAGAAAGAACCTTCCAAGCCGTCCTTGTTATCATTAGCAGAATGCAATATTCCCTGTATGCAGAAGCCCCAGAGATCTTAGGAATACACAGAACTTCATGAAAATGCGAGATCTTGTATGACATGAGGTACAGACACCAACACTTCCTGCATCAAGCCAATCGCTGCTGTCTGAGCTGCTGTAAATATTTAAGGAAGATAATTCAGTCTTGATTTAAAGCCTTACAGTTCGACACAGGCAGAACAATTTAAATAAATTACCTCTCAGACACATGTATTGACATCTTTTAATGGAGATCCAAACACTGTGAGATCAGACATCAAGAAAATACACAACCGAATCGAATGAAACAGCATTGCCAGCCGTCATTTTGAACGCTTGGAAAGTAAAACGTAGGTAGGTAGCTCTGGTATACGCCAGTGGAAGAATAAAAAGGCTAGCTAATCCTCTCACCAGCGTTAAGCAGCAAGCAGGACAGTGCTGTAACCTGCAACTTGTGAAGATTATACACTTCCATTTAGAGCAACTACATCTCTAGCCCATATGGTTGCTGAAGATAAGGACAGAAAGATGAAATGAACCGAATGTAACTCTGGATCTCAGTTGTATTGCTTGTCCAAAAAGCAAGGCGCAGTTTCCCACAAACACAAAATGGAAAGGAAGTAGTCGGAGCTAATGATAGTACATTGGTACCACCACAACAAGGAATCCAGAAACCTCACGCCTGCAAACCAACCTGAAAAATTCAGGGAAACATCTGCGGAGGAGGAGACCACTCTAAGATGGTAAATCAGACTGCTTGCTTACTCCCCATTTCCAGATTTTTGTTCAACCTATCCCCTTTTTTATTCAATTTCCTCTTTCCCTTGAATATTGGGATGAAAGAAGCCAGTCCTGACCACAGCTGATGAGCTCTGAGGCAGGGTGCATCACCAGCACGCAGTGCTCCCACCTGCTTTTTGGCAGGAAGCAGGCTGAGGAGCGCCCGCGGGGAGGGGAGAGCAGGGATGGGACCTGGCTACTCCTTCGAGGCCAGATGGTAGGCGATAAGAGTCAGCTGTAAGCTGGGACATGGCAGCATAAAAAGGGCACTCAATCTTACAACACATGCAGTATTTTGATTAATTAGAGAGAACACCGGTATATTTTTAATACTGTATTTGAGACTCTCTTTATAATTTTGTCAGTAACACATGCATTTAACAAGACGGAGGATAAGGAAGGGTTTTGAAGGACTCAGAAGATACCAAAATATGGCCACAGTCCATCTGCAGCAGAACCTACGTTTCTGAACTGACGTCTCATGCTTCCATTTACAATGCCAAACTTCCTCTCCTAAATCTCAGTGCAGTTTAATTTACTAGAAAAAAAAAAAAACATTCCGGTTAGAAAAAAAAAAAAAAACAGCAGATGGGCAAACAAGGTAAAGGGCATTTGATTTCAGTTGCCTCTCCTCCATGCCAATATGCTACTTTGAAGGGGCTGTAAGTGTGGGAGGGGAACATATGTGCATGTGGATTGTGCATCTCAGAGAGTGTTTGCTGCTGGTAAGTAAGCTCTTCTTTCCTTATTCTTTCTTTCCATGGTAGTTCAAACAGCATGGCAAACTGGAAAAGCTCTTCAAGAAACCTGAAAGTGATAGGGGGAGAAAGTAGAGCAATGTGGTTGATAGGCAAACGACAGACTTAAACACGTGCTAAATTGACCTTTACATAGCTTACGGACAGACATGATCCACTCAGGTGAGTGCTCCAAAACAGGCACTCAAATCTACCAGAACTGATGAACCGGGGAGGACCAACATAGCGCACTTATTCTTTTCTGCTATTTATGACAACATCTTTCCTGGGGGAGAGACCAGGACTGCTGTAACAGAGACGGCCACCGGAACACAGGCCCTGGCCCGTGCTGTGGAGCGCAGACCTTGAAGTCTCATGCTTTGAATAAAGTCAGCTGCAGCTGTTGAGGCAAGCACGATAATACAAGATCTCTGACTGCTAATAAAACAGGTTGAAAACAGGCTTCTCCTCGAATCTAGACAGAGACATACCCACCAGACCTAAAAAGGGATCAGGAGAGAAGCCTAGCAGGTGGCTACGTGCCATGAGAGGGACTGGAAGTCTGAGTTCAGGATGGATTTGTTACATTGCACACAGATAGCAGGGAAAGTCAGCAAACTGTTTAGAACTATCTGTTGAAGAAACAGGTACAGGAAGTCTATCCATCTCAGGAGAAAGTAAAAAAAACCTAGTGGAAATTCAAACAAGAACAACAGCTTATTCAGAGGGAAGAACTTATACCTGGCAAACAACGACGGAAGCCTGCAAGTCTAAACTGCAATGAACCTGAGGAGCACACACACAGACCATCCCAGATCACCTCTGCCCTCTTGCTCTGAGGTCACAACAAAGAAGCAGAACAAGGGAACCCCTGTTCCCTGTGACCCAGCCATTTATTGTTGATGCTTTTTTCTGCAACATGGCAAGAAGCAGTTATCCAAAATGTATTGAGTCCAGAACAGTACTCCTAAAAGGCAGAGAGCCTGTGGGTTTGGCGGGTAGTGCAGAGTATACACCAGGCCACATCAACACTGCTGACTTCCAAAGTCTTGAGAGTCTCTGCGCAGGAGGGAGAGATTCAGAAGTCTTAGCACCACTGGTGCCAAGTATCAAGACAACCAGGTTAGTACCACCAGCCCTACAGTAAAATCCTATGACAGTGCTGGCGGAGCTGATGTGCCTAGGACCCAGACTGCCATGATAAGCAGAGAACTGCTGCAATGGATAAAGAAGAAAAATGCTTACAGCGCTTCACACTGGACTTCAGTGGCTGAACTGGTTCTGGGGATGACCAAATCAGAAGCCTCTGTGGTAACCACAAGGATCTGAGAGGACTTGACTTTACCAGTCTGGAAGGGAGAAGACAGAGAGACTTTCTTGGGATGGATTTCTTAGGAGTACAGCCAGTGGCAGATCAAAGCCAAAGCAGATTCAGCTAACTGCTTTCCAGCCCATGACACCCGCTGGGTCCCACTGCAGAGAAAGCTTTCACTGCCTTCCCAAGGAGAAGTTTTCTGTCGTTGAAGCTCACCATCCCTTCCAAGTTTTTAAAGGACACCACACAGAGCGCTCACAGGGAACAAGACTTTCACTGTCACATGGACAACAACCACAGGTAAAAAGAAGCAGAACTTCTACTGAAAACTCACAGTGGCAACAGGGCAATTAAGAGAAAATGAAATGATGCAAGAATTATCAAACTTACACACTAACACAGCAGGAAGGAGGGTGGAATTGGCCCCTAAAGAATATGTTTCTGGTCTCGAGTTGCAGGCCATTTGTATATCCATAACCTGAACATATTTGCCGAATACCACTCTAAAAAATAAAAAAACAACTCTTCCAGTTGCAACTTCATACTAAATAACTGAAATCTGCCAACTTCAAAACTGTGTCTGCTCATTTACTGTCTCTGTGTTTAACAGAAATCTATTTCAATTTGCACTTAATTGGATTATTACAGCTAATAGCAAAATGAGATGCATTAAATACATATCTTTTTGCAGCCAATTAAATTCATCTTAAATCCCACACATGTATAAAGTTATGACTGATCGGTGTACAGTACTAGTCAGCAGAAAACCCAGCATGATTAAACTTACGAAGGATTCCTCCCTACAAGTATGCTACACGACTGACAGCTCCAGTACTGACAGGGCAGTAGTTAACTTGTGATAAATCCCACAAAATTCCATCCCCTATTCATTTCACATAGGAAATGAACAAATACAAACAAATCTAAAGTGATCTAGCTTAAATGAAAGAAAATAGAAATGAACAAAGAAGAAAAATATATTACCATACTTCTGTATACACTGGAATGTGATTTAAATATCTTATGTGAACATGCTCATAATTTTACTTGTTCCGCTCAAAACATGTTTTCCTTTTTTCAGTGGCTTTCAAACAAATTATTTAATTTGCTTTGCAAATAATTAAATAAACCTATTTAGACACTTAAGTTAAAAAAATGTTTCTCAGTTGAAAAGAAAAAGGAAAGAGTAGCCTTATAATCTCAGTTATTTCTGTATCAGTTTTACATGTAAAAAAAATATATTTTTCAACTACCAGCCACGTGAATTTACATTAGGAGACAAAAATGAAGCTATGATCTTTCTGCCTTCTAAGTCCCTGACAGGTGAGTGCTATCATCATGCAAATCTCTACAAGCCAAACCCCTGTTGGAGCACTCCAGAGTACTTTTCAGAGTACAGCGGAGAAGGCTTCTTCCTTTGGGCAGAATTATAAAGACATATTGGGGCACAGCTGAGAACAAATCTCTGAAAATAGAGGTTAGCTAATCTTCAGCTTGAACACATCCATCACACAAAACAATCCAGAGCAGCTTTACTTCTGCAGGACCAACATCAACAAGAGCAGACTAACTCACAAACCAAGCTCTTATGTTTGGATGAAAATGCTGCTTACCCACTATACACAAAACAAACCACATCACACATCTACTTAGCAAAAAGCTTATCTTGCTGGAAACTCTTTGCTAATGTTTAAAGGGCTGCTTTTACCACTTAGACACATTTTTTTTCCTCTTTCACTTTTTACAAAGGCACAGAACAACATCATAGTCCTGGTACCCATTCAAGACAGCCTGCATCAAACATTCCCTTGAAAATCTAACTCAAACATGGGTCTGGAGAGAAGAAAGCTGAGTGGGACATGGATATGGTTTATGAAATCATAAAAGCAGCAGATAAGGTGAACATAGAACTTGTATTTAAAGAGTCATACAAAGCTTGAACCAAAGGACACCTGTCAAAACTAGCAGGAAATGAGAGGGGGAAAAAGATAAAACAACATACTTTTTAATGTAACTGGTAGTGAACTTCTACAATTTGCTGCCAGAAAACACTGAAGGCAAACAGCTTCGAAAAAAATGGAGTTAAATGCAGCTGGCGACTGGTCACCAGTGGTGTTACCCAGGGGTCAGTGGTGGGGACAGTCCTGTTTAACATCTTTGCTGATGATCTGGATGTGGGGACTGAGTGCACCCTCTGTAAGTTTGTCGACAACTCCACGTTGGAAGGAAGTGTTGATCTGCCTGAGGGCAGGAAAGCTCTACAAAGGGATCTGGACAGGCTGGATCAATGCACTGAGGCTAACTGCACGAGGTTCAACAAGATCAAGGATCAGGTCCTGCACTTGGGTCACAACACCCTCAGGCAACGCTACAGGCTTGGGGCAGAGTGGCTGGAAAGCCGTGCAGAGGGAAAGAGCCTGGGGGTGCTAGTAGACAGCCAGCTGAACATGAGCCAGCAGTGTGCCCAGGTGGCCAAGAAGGCCAACAGCATCCTGCATCCTATCCTTCATAGGCCTCGCTACAAGAAGGACATCGAGGCTCTGGAGCGTGCCCAAAGAAGGGCAACAAAGCTGGTGAAGGGCCTGGAGCACAAGGCTGATGGGGAGCGGCTGAGGGAGCTGGGGCTGTTCAGTCTGGAGCAGAGGAGGCTCAGGGGAGGCCTTACTGCTCCCTACAGCAACCTGAAAGGAGGCTGCAGTGAGGTGGGGGTCGGCCTCTTCTCCCAGGTAACAGTAATAGGACAAGAGGTACCGGCCTCACTCTGCACCAGGGGAGGTTCAAGCTGGATGTGAGGAAAAACTTTGTGTCAGTGGTCAGGCATTGGAACAGGCTGCCCAGGGGGGTGGTGGAGTCTCCCTCCCTGGAGGCATTCAAGAAATGTGCAGATGTGGCACTTTGGGACATGTTTTAGTGGGCACGGTGACGATGGGTTGACGGTTGGACTACATGATCCTAGAAGTCTCTTCCAACCCCAGTGATTCTATGATTCTACGATTCTGTGAAAAGAATTCATGGTAACAGGTCCATAAATGCCCAGAAACTAAGGGGACAAGGCAGACATCCCAGCGTCTGTGGACAGCCTAAGGGGAATGGACCACAAAGAACGGCCATGCTGAGGTGCTGGTCCTTAACCTGCATGTCCTATTGTGTGTGCTGGATGCAGAATGCTGGGCCAGATGGACCCCGCTGAGTATTTATGTTCTGTAATGCTTAGAAACTTTTGAAATCCACTGTTTCAAAAGGTAATAAATTTTGATTCCAGGACAGAGTATCAACAATGTCATTCACAGATGTGCCACAGGTCAGAAAGACAAGTCACTACTGTGATAGCACTGAACGTCTACCCAGAAATGTGGTACTGACACAGGAAAGTATGGGATGGTGGATCCAGCAGCCTGAGAGAGGTGTGGCTGCTGCTGCGTGCCACCAGGCCCAACCACTAGCGAAGCTGAAAATGTGTTCCCAACAGGCATCAACACAAAAAGCACACATATACATTGCATACATACACACATGGCTGGACGCAGATTTGAGCCCTGGAGCTGTTCCACTGAACCTCCCCATGTGTCCCATCCCCAGGCAGCACATCCTTAATCCAAAAGGTGACCTGCAGAGCTGCTTCCCATGGCTCACGGTGATGGGTTTCACACCTGGACACTGGGGCTCTGCTAGGAAGGCCCCAGGAGGAGACTGGACAGGGTCTCCCTTCTCCGAGTCCTTACTTTGGGTTCCCACCTGCCCTCATACCCCTGTGGTCTCTGGGCTTATGGAGACAGGCCTTCCATGGCTCTACAACGGCCCTGGGTATAGCCTTGCCAGGGATTATTTGGGCTCCCTCTCCCCATGCTGTCTCTCTGCACTCCTCTGTGGGTGTGCAGATGAGCTTTATCACATAAAACCTAGCAAGTACTCCTGCAGCCAGCCAGCCTTGAAATACAATGACTTTCCACCAGCTTTCTAAGCCCTAACACACAGATTTAATCTGTCACAGGTCATCTGTTTCTTAAAATAGCCTGTGAGGATCAATCCCCTTCCAGCATCTGTTAGAAATCATCACATATTGCTTGTCATAAACCAAATATGGTTATTAACGATTAGGTAAATCACATTATGAACCAAACTGTTAGTACAAGGCTTTAGTCAATAACTTGTGCAGTCTCTAACACTACAGCTTCAGCAGCCTTATCAAGGTCAACACAGCTACTCAAGTGGTTAAAACAAAGCTTTTGTGTCTCAGCAAAATTGGGGTGTTACAGATCACAGCACCTGATCTGCAGATACACATTCCCTGGGCCTCGTCCAATGCTCACAGCCCAGCGGAGTCTTCTCACTGAAGCACGAAGGCTCTGCATCAGCCTGTAGAATCACAATGAGATTTTTCTATTTCATTTTGTTTTTGTTTATTACCTCTCTGTTGGTCTTCTTTTCCATTAAGTTGTTTTTGTGCTTCTTCAATTTTGTCTGCAAGAAAAAGAAGTCATTATTGAAATATATGATAATAAAAAAGAAGCGAGTTTTGAGAAAGTCATTTACTGAAGTCTGTCTTGAACTAGCTGTTTATATTTAGGAGTAATACCATTCACACGTAATACTGCCATATAAAATTTCAGAATGTTTTACCAGCAAGGCTATTGACATGTTAAATTACACGGAACAGCAGAGAGAAAAGTGATGGCATCAGATCTGCAGTCAATAGCTAATCCCACTGTAGTTTCGTACCATCTGTAAGAATTTATGCAGTCAGGGGACTCCTGGAATAGGTATTATCACACGTTACTGAGTGTTTTAATACATGCACAGAGTACTTTAATAAGTTTTTGAAAAAATGCTGTTAGAACAAGGCAATGCAGCATTAAGCACAGTGACACAAACAGCAACTTGGGCTTGATACACGGAGTGCAGGAGACAGCGCTGCCACACGGGAGCAGCGGGGGATGAGCTGCAGCCCTGCGCCCACTACTCAGCATTCATGCACAGCAGGCGTAATGAGCAGCCTCAAGCCTTCACACTCCCTGTTCTCAGTAAAACGTCTGCTGCCCCCAAACTCACCAGCGTAGGAGAAGGAACTGCGTCTGTGCTGCTGTCGGACAGCAGACCCTGCTGGGAAGAGCAGCCTTGTTCTGTGTCCCTTTACGTGTGCAGAGCAAGAAGCAAGGGGTAGATGGCATGAACAGAAACTCCAGACCTCTCTCTTTTGGGTAGCAAACCCTCCTTTGAGGGCTGTCAGGGAGAAGAGGTCGTGTTGATGAGGAGCACAAGGAACAGGACATGACTGCAGTTATCCTCAACCTCTCTGACAGCAATGGTACAATTCAGGAAATAGCAGGCTTTCTCGATGCCACTGAGGAGAAGGATGGCTCTGCACAGCCCTCACCTCTCTCTTCACCAGGGTGGAGGCTGTTATTTGCTCTGACCATTTATTCACCATTGTTATGCAATGCCAGGTTATGGTCCCTTCCTCGACAGACTAGAAATCAGTGGTTTTAAATGAGTTCTTTAATATTTATGAGCTGAACCACTAAAGGATGTTGGAACCATGTGTTCACAGTTAAAGCCTGAAATTGTTTTCCCATTGTTTTCTCAGCAGAACTAAAAAAATCACAACCAAACCAAACCCTTTTGAGAGATTTCAGGACTGAGTTCTCCTCAGCATGCTCCAGTTCCATGTTTCTGCCTTTTAAACCTAGCTCCAGGTTCTTTTTCCCACTGAAGCTCAGTAATTTCTCTCCTGCATGCAGAAAACTCAACAAACCAACCCACACACATGGCTACAGGGCAGGCTCCCAGAGCTACAGTGAGCTGAGCTGCTGATGAAAAAGACTACCAGCACAATTTTAAAAGGCAAACTTCTTCCTTCTGGGGTTAGCAAGACACACATACGTATTTCAAGCAAAGATTCTTTTATATACTGCTTCTTCTGTACCAATTTGCCAGCTGCTGAACACAGACATAAGCAATTCAAAAAGAGAGCACCCCTCTACCAGCTCACCACCAACCTGGTTACACAGCCTCAAATCCCAAGTCTTCACTGGTTAAAGTAACAGCTTCCTTGAGCCAGCTACAGCTGATAGACTGCATGCAGCTGTAATTTTATTTTCTCACTGAGAAAGGGTTGTAAGTGACCATTTCTAACAAAAACAAGACAAAACAAGTGCAGGATCTTTAATATAGGCATGCCACCAATGCTATTAAAAAAAAAAAAATGTATACAACAAACTTACACAGTTTTCCCACAGATTATTTTCTTACAGTAAGGCAATGGAATAAGCTACTTTCAGAGTCGCACCATACCTGCTGAACTACATGAACACACAGAAAAAACCTAAACGTTGATGACTTAACCTTGTTAATGGAGCAATGAGATTTACAAAAAAAAAAAAAAAAAAAAAGCAGGAGGCAATCAAAACCTGCAGATTGGCTACCAACCAAACTCACTTCGTCTGTGTTTAGAATTATATCTGATGCATAAGGGACTGTTCACCTCTGGAGAGGATGTAGAAGATTGTTCACCAAAATCTGTATGCAAGCACACAGACAAATGCAATTCCGTTATTTAAAGAATTATCGGCATACCACACATAAATCGCACAATAAATTCACATGTTTAAATTCACAATCACTGTTTTACTGAGAAAAAATATTTACATTTTGGAAGCATGCTACATCAGATTGCCAGAAAGATGAAGAGCTTTGATCTCCTAACCTGAATTCTCTTATTTCAGAAAAGAAGAAAACAGAAAAGAAAGATTTCCCATCAGAAATTCCCAACCACTCCTGCCAGACTCACTCCAAACAAAGCACTAGGAACAGCACAAATAGTAACTAGGTAACTACATGCTTGGATGCTTGGTATTCAGCCAAAACATCTCCTACACTTCCGCATCTCCCCAGATGCTCTCCCCAGTGAACGACATCTATTGCACCGGTGTTTTCCTGCCTGTACAGGTGTACTGGTGTGGTACGGGCATTAACAGGGCTCTGCCTGCTTTCCTTGTAATGACCCTGGTCAGACGGCTGCCCCGGCTCACTAAGGTGTGAGGCATGCTTCACACCCCAGTGCTAGATTTGGGTCAGCGGCTCAACAGCCCGCCACACGTTACAACTACAGACGACGTACTGGCGGCTGCCTCCCCAAATAGTGCGTGAGGGGTTTAAGCTCCAAGCACAACTGAGTTACCCCGAAACACTGCAGAGCGGGAGGGAGCGACGTGGAGGTGAGCGAGTCACTCAGCGAGGCTGAGCCAAAGGATGGCTTCCCTCCATTCGCCTGAAAACTCACAGGCATACCCAAAATAACTTGCTGAATAGCACAGCATTTATATCATTTAGTCACTTCCTTCCCTCTTGTCTCACTGAATTAGCCTTAGGTGAAACATTTTAAGGCAAATTATTTCAGACAGTGTACCATACTCTTTTGTAATTGTATTATAGATTCTGAATACTGTTGAACAAAAATACCCTACACAAGGCACATTCCAGCGCTGCCAGCAGACATCCTGCTGGAGTGGCACGCATCTAGAAGCAAATGCGTGACAGACACACTCTCATTTGGGGCGGGATGCTCTTCACCGAGCGCTCGCTAGAGGGGAACGATGATGAAAGCAAGTCATCCTGCGTCCACTGCGGGAAGAGACCAAAGATGCCACTTCACGTGGCACGTCATGGAGCCAGCTCTTGGTTATCACAGGCAGGTGCATACCACAAAAAAGCAAAGTATAACGGTAATACATAAAAAGTATAATGACACAACATGGGTACAACAGGGGAAAAAAAAGTCCTGACTGCCTGTGAGACGCAGCAATTCCCAATTAAGCCTGGCTGTAGCTGCAGGCGCCCACGAGCAGCAGCCCGGCACCAACAGCCCCGCCCACTCCAGCTGTCTGTCTGTCCTGACAGCATTCGGCCCGTTCCCCTGCAGCGAGACAGTGAGACATTTCAAGCATTCCGCACTGACCATGCAACACTGAGCGCAACTAGCTCAGGAGCACTGCCCTGCCGCCACCATCACACCGAGCCCAAACGAGCAGACTTGCACTTCCACTGCAGCTTTTGCAGCAAAGCAGCAGCTTTTCTTACTCCAGCAGATGTCTGCTAGCATGGAAATACCAGCAAACTCCTCAGGGATTTAAATACATAACGTAACCACGCTTTCTAGGAACACGAGGAAGGAGATGTCCACGCAGGAAAAGATGCTTGCTGTTCACATGCTTCCTGCTGTGGACGATCCTTAGGAGGATACCAATAGTGTGAGTTTGAGATGGTACAGCTGTGGTGAATGAAAAATAAAAGCAAAAATAAACAAAAACTTTCACCGACTTCACATTCTCTATTTTTGATATTCACTGAGGATATAACCAAACAGATTTAAATACACACACCACAAATAAAATCTAGTTTTAAAAGACCTTGTTTTTTGTTGATCTTTTTTCTTTTCGAAGACATCCATACCTACAAACATAAATGTGTTTACATCTATTAGAAATGCATAAGGAATTTTCATTTTACACATTAGAAACTTTAAAGGCCTTTCAGTCAGCTAAGAAAAAAAAAAAAAAAAAAGGTTCAGGAATTTCAGCAAGGAAAGCAAAAATACTGCAAAGTGTGACGTTTGCAAAACATAATACCAGCAACTTCTGACAACTTAAGCTGCAGCAAATGCAATCTTCCATTTGTGGGTTTGTTTGTGGGTTTTGTTTTGTTGTTTTAAAACAAACAAAAGAATCCTACATTTAAACCACCAGGATATTTTACAAGGGGGTGAGGGGTGGCAAATGTGCATTAAGCTTAAGCAAAACACCCAAACACAAATATTTTTCATTGTATATATTTGCATAAATATTACTGTAAAAGGTTTTGGCTTCTTGATGAAGACTTAAAACTTCTGCTCTTAAAAGAAGTTTCTTTTATTTATTTTTTAATCCATATAATCTATTTCTCCATGGATAATTGGAGAATTAGCACTTAATATGGTGTAAACCTGCTACAAGTAGACTACTGTACCAAAACCTAAAAAAAAAAAAAAAGTAAAGTCCTATTTTGCCTAAAAGGCTAGGTTTTTACAGTCAAATATTTAACCAAAACAGCTGGAAGGAAAACGTCAGCATTCTTCCCCTTCAGTTAAAGCCAAGAACAACTCTCAAACCTTTTGCCTGAGTCATCCTAAAAATACCTCCAGTAAAACAACTTCGGATGACAAGTTCTCTTTCTTCATCAGGTGACATTTGCCTGCTTTGTGTGCGTTTCAATGGACACAAAGAAAGACGCAAATTTAGTTCGGACAATGCAAGGCACATCTGGATCACTAGCAGAGGAGAAAACTGCAGAGACCAAATGCTCTTTGGCTGAAGTGCATTAATGCAACCACACCACACGCATTGGGAAGTATTGCTGAAAACAGAATGTCAGGTGGGATTTTTGTGGTTTGGGGGGGGAAGTCACAGCCTGAGAATGGACGCTCAGCCAGTAAGCGACACGAGGCTGAGGTGCTGTGCGGAAAGCTCCACCTTCTGACTACTGAAAGCCATCAGGCTAAAACCACTAGGTCAGTGTTTTGCATTTGACTGTATGAGAATTGCTACTGTAAACATTAGAACACCACCAGGTTAAAAAATACATTAAAATAAAACGTCCCAGCACTACACGAACCTTGCAGACAGGCTCTGAGCATGAAGAAGAGCTGAGATGGTTCCATGGAGGGACCAGAATGCATCTCCACGCCCAAGCCGAGCAGTTCTCCACCTTCCCCAAAGGGAAGCCTTGTGCTTCAGGAACTTCTGCCCCTAGTACTCAGCCCAGGGTGCAGGGGTCAATGGCTGGACCGAGCGTGGACTGCTGCCCTGGGTGGTGGCTTCACCCTGCCCCAGCGGGCAACAGCAGGACGCGGGGGATACCCACCAGCTCCCCCCTCAGCAACACAGGCATTGTTTAGTCCAAACATTAAGCAGATGAATCCTAAATGTTAACTGGCTAACTGTGATGCATCCTAAGACTTTCCCTAAACAGCTAATTAAAAAAAAAATAAAGAAAAAAGGAAAGAAAGTGCACTAAAGTGAACGCAGCAGCAAGCACTGCCGGTAGGATGAGAGATGGAGAAAAGGGATGGAGAAACAAAACCTCCCTGGTTTTCCTTCCACTCAGAGGTGCCTGCCAATGCTGAAGAAGCCTGCCCTGTGCTTGGAGCAGGCAGGAGGGGCAGCAGCAGCGGTGCTGGTGCAGGATGAGCTCACCCCTGAGCAGGTAGGTGGAAGAGCTGGCAGAACCCTAAACCAGTTGCGCCGAGGACTCCTTTGATGGCCCAAATTTCCCACCGCTGCCTTCCTGCTGCAAAATTAAAACCTGCAAAGTTGGCAAACAGCGGCGAAGAGACATTTCACAAAACCTATATGACATTCAAATTTAAATCTGCTTTTAATTAAAAACCATTCTTCTGTCCCCAAATGTTTCACTTCTCTCATTTAATGAGGAACGCTCAAGATTAAAAGAAAAAGATCAGATGAGGCAAAAGCAGTCCGTAAGTCTTCCCTTTGATTTTTCAGTGTGGGAACCTGACATCTCCTGGCACTCGCTCTGCCTCACGGTTTCTCCTTTCCAGCTTGGGGCTTGGAGAATATCAAAGCCCTGGGGCTCAGTAGGTCGCCAGCACTGGGCTGAGCCTGGCAGCTGATAGCAGGGCTGATCCCAGCCCATCACAAATGCAAGGGGAAACAGATTACATCTCAGTCTGTCAGACGGCAGTAGTTTGGAGGGTTGCTCGTGCAGCTGTAAGATAGGGGAAAACAAACGATCTCCTGAAAATTAGGAAATGTGAATGTAATACTTAGCAACTAGCAGGAAGATGCAGGAGCAGTCGTCATTTTAAAATCTATTAACTATTTTTTTTTTAACACATTTTAAATGAGATATAAAACAGAACACGTTCTACTAGTCATTATAACCTTGACTGATGACCTATTTGATCACCTTTTCAGGAAAATTTTATGCATTTTCATTTTAATATCAACTTTGAATGCTCCCTTGCCATATATAATTATTTGCATCTAAAAATGAAAAACTGATGACAGAGACTTTACATAACCCCCTTAAAACAGAAGATAAAAACCCTCCTCTTATTATTTTTCATTAAAAAAAAAAAAAAAAAGGCTTGCCTATTTGAAAACATATCTGTAATCTAGAGGTTGGAAGAGTTACCAGCAATGGACAGGTATGCGGTACATACAATGAAACAGCCAATGTGGAGGCTGTATATAAGTTATGTACCTACCAGCTCCATCCTTGCCATCGGACACACACTACTTAAGCACGGCAAGGACTCCTGGTGAGACTGACACGGTGTAAGTGCATAAATCACACGTGCACTTCGCATATGAACCCAAGCTCAGTCTCCATCATCAATTTCTGACTGTGGAACCTCCAGATTTTTTGGACATGACTGACATTTGTTATTGCGAGGCATTTAGACTTAGGAAACGTTGAGCACTTGAGGGCTGGGGGGAAGGATTTGGGGATGACTCCTTCCAGGGCCAGTGGCAGAAGAATACAGTGTGCAGTGATGGTAACTGTGTCTCTCCTGAGAGACAAAAGCCTGACACAGGAGATAATTCATTTACCCATTGTTTCAAACAAAGTGGGAACACAGGTACTGATTGCATTTACATAGCTTGTAATCAGCCATCTAGCAAAATAATTACCGCATTGCTGTGCTGATGGCTGGAGCACTGTTCTGCGCTGACTGCCAGGTTCTACCTATCTGCCTGGGACAGGGTGATTGCTATCACTGCAATCTGCTTAATAATTATTTAAGAGCCTCCAGGGCATTCACTATTCCAGACTTAATTTTGGCTTTATGTTTCTTCTATACTTACCCCAGTATCAGGGTTAAAAGTTAAAATATTAAAGCCAGCCACAAGTTACTTTAGAGCTCACCGCCTTCTCCAGGCTGCTGCCATGAGCACCTGTGTACCCCCTGGGCTGAGACATGTTCCTCTTCCCTGATGGGTTTACTGTCTGTTAATCTTATGCCCCAAAATTGGGAAAAATGTGGGTTTTGTTTGTTCATTTATTTAAGGCCTGGCACAGAAATTACATAAATGCCAGTGAAACCCCTGCAAGCATTTAAACAAACAAGCACACAACTTTTCTGCTCACCAGAAACATACATAGAAATAACAGCACACGGGGCCCGAAAGATTTCCTTACTTTCCATACTGTCTCAAAGACAGATTCTATACCAAGGAGCTGAGCGAGCCACTCCCCAGCCAAACAGGGAACAATTTTCCATTAATCTTTCTGGTACTCTAAAAGCACTGGTATTCAACTTCAAGGCTGCTGCAGGAGGGCTCACCAAACACAGCAAGTACCAGAACTGGTTCAACAAGCACAGCAACATCAAGAGCCCGCCTTTCATCACCTGAGACAACAGCTCAGAGACTTTCTTCAAGTTCTCTGACAGGTCAAACTGCTCTTTAATTTCTCTTTCTATTTCTGGAGGTCCTCAAGCACTTACGAGGCAGAAACCATGCAAGCAGATAAACTCAGCAATCGGGAACCTTAAGCACCAGCAATTCTGTTTAAAAACACCTTAATTTTCTTGAGATTAGCATACTTTAAAAATGATCTCTTTACTGAGAGCCTGAAATCTTGATTGATAGAAATGATTGAGACAATTCAGTCTTTAGTAGGACTTTAGATACTGAGGTTTTTATGATCGGATATTACATACATAAGTAGCATCATTAGCTATGAAAATAAAAACAAAAAACAATTTTGATGAGACTCTAAAGGAAAGAAAATAATAGTTACAAAAAAGTCCGCTACAATTAAAGCCAGAAGTCCAACCCAATATCTTCCCTCCAGCAGCTGCCAAGAGCTGGAGTCCAGAGAAGAGCACAGCTAGGCAAGGAGTAAAGAACATAGGATGTGAAGCTCTGGTGCAAGCCCAGGTCCCATAGATAATTCCTACACTAATTTCTCCGTGCATGCTTTGAATCCACATGAGGTTTTCCCATCCATGACCTGCTGTGGAGGACCTCCGCAGCAAGGTCCGTGCTGCAAAGGACTGACTGCCTATCAGGGCTGGCCTCCCCCTGCCACCTCCCCATCCATTACACCTCCACCTGGCATCCAGGGCCCCCCCAAAGTTCTGCCATGCCCTGAGCCTCTTGCCCTTCTCCTCCCCATCATCTCTTCTCCAGACTGCAGAGCCGCATCTACTTTGTCATCCCTCATGCAAAGGCTGCTTGCTAGCCTTTTGTATGATCTCCAGCTTTCACAGTACTATTTTATGCTCTTTGTAGGCGGAAGTGAGGAAAGGAGATTAGGAGAAAGATGTCAGAATCAATCCCACTACTCAAGATGAAGGCGCACCACAGATGCGCACGGTGACAGATATGTTTTTCCTCTACAGCTGCCACAAACATTGCTAATGTTTTATTTGCTTTTTGACAGCTACTGAATATACAGTTGACTTCTCCACACAAATATATGACCCCAAGATCTCATGCCTGAGTGTTAACTAGCAACTCTATTTAAATCAAAAGTTAGAATATTTTTCCTGTGGACATCACTTTGCATTTATCTGCACTGGATTTCATTCGTCCTTTTATAACACGGCTGCACAGCAACTTAATTGCATTTTGAAATCCTCTGCATTTCATTTTGCATCTTCACCTTTACTACCATGGCCAAGTCCATCAAATCAGCAATGCTGTCACTTCACTATTTGTGCCCTGCCCCGGATCACTCACAAGAACTGGAATTGACAGATGCACGTTTTTATTAACTGCAAGAATGACAGGCACTCTTTGTCTGCAAAGGAACAGGTATTGACTGCAGAACGGATAAAAGATCAGCCTTGATGAATTTACATGCAAGCGGTTTTGGGGGTGTGTGTGTAGGGAGAGCTCACTCAGTACTCTACCTTCCTTAAAAACCGTGCCCTCTAATGTCCCTTGTCCCTTCATCCCCAGCCATGCTGTCCATTCTGTCCGCCAGTTCTTACCAGAACTGCAGCATAAGACATACATCTGCCTTGTAACTGGGCCAACTCTTAACACAGTTCGGGGCTTTCTTGCAGACCAGTGTTCAGTCGTCTCTGCTCCACTCCTCTTCTGCCCGACCTCTGCATTGTTTTGAGTACAACACGCCAATACCTGCTTCTCCAGAATGAATCTCAACTTAAATTCTATGCTATTCAGGAAATCTACTTTGAACACTGCTACAGAATCACACTCACCTTCCAATTCAAAACCCCTCTTCAGTAATAACTACATATTAAATGCAGAGTCAAAGCTCTCCATTACTCAAACTAATGCATCTCATTTATGCTTGTTTTTCCAAGAGCTTAACAGGTCTTAATGTTGCATGCTGAGGTGTGTGAATACAGTCTATCATACAACACTCAAAACACCCAGAATGGCATCAGTGAGTCTTACTGCTAAAACACTAAAAAATTCACAATTAAATTCTCATGCTAAATCTTGTTCTGTGGCCTTTCTAAGCTTATCTTTCTAAAGCAATCTATTTTTTTTTCCTTCCTCCCCCCCATCCCTTTCTCTTTTCTTTAATATGATGAAATGTTATGAGTTGTAGCTTTCAAGTAGAAAAACAACAACAGATACTGGACTGACAAAAAGCAAAATGCTTTGAAAAACTGGTCAGGCTAAAGGTGATGTAGGTGCAGGCACACCTGAAACACAAAAACTGCTGTGCCTTTGCTTGATGTTCTCTTGTCAGCAGGGTGCTCCAGCCACCAGCATAGGATTAGTCATTCTAAGAGGCTTACAAACAAATTCGCCATGGGGAGTTCACGTTCGCTTCTCCAGGCAAACAATTAGACTGCAGATGGGAATTCTGAGGATGAAAACGTGATATGCTGTTCAGGAACACCGTGTGGGAAGCCTGGGTATAGGGATGCAGACACCAGCGAGCCAGGGGCTATCTGGAAGTGTGGGCACGGGAATTCCCACAGACCTGCTGGGAGGATGCAGGGAGCAGCAGTACAACCCACGGAGCCCTCCAGAGCCCTCTGGCAACGCATTTCCAGGGGCAAAACAGCTCCCAAGGGAAAAAACACAGCTCAGGCAGGAGGAGGAAGAGGGAATTAATCAGAGAAAATGAAAATCAAGTCGTGGGCAGATTAGCCTAAATCGTCCAACTTTGCCAGACACTTCCCAAGCTTCCACTTTGGGAAGAAGGGGGCAATTTAGCAGACAGGCACAAAGGAAATCAGATACATCTGGGAGGAGTTCCATGCTGCCTGATTCAAAGCTGAAAGGAAGTAAAAAGGGATTGTAGATTCACCAGTATGCTCCCAGCAAATCAGGATGATCTGAAATCACAAACGATGCTGTAGCTTTTTTAGTTTGCTACCTTCAAGAACTATTATAAATGAGTTCTGAAGTTATGAAGCCACTAATTGCTACTGAAAGCAGAAATTGCATGCTGGTCTTGCAGAACGCCCACACCAGACAGCAACAGGTCCCCCACCACAGCTCTCTAGATCCATTCAAGCTGGAGGTTTCCTTGTTTATGGGGCTTGATGGGAAGGTGTTTTTTGTTAAAAATAAAATAAAATAAAAAATTCTGTGTGCCCTGGACTCTAAACAGCGGCAAATCCGAAGGGGGGGAAAAAAAAAAAAAAAAACACAGAAATGCTCTCTCTCCTCCTTCTCTCCCCAAGAAATACAAGAAAGTAGGCTGAGGAATCTTTTTGGCATTCCTTCTTTGATGATCTCTAAGATACCCTTGAACAACAAACAAGCTCTCGGGAAAAAAAATTCTGGAACATTGATACTGCAAGTTTAGTTCATGAATTTATTTTTTATACAAAAAAATATAGTTATTACAAGAAACTAAGAAGGCTTCATTTAGTAAATAAAGATAGGAAACAAGTATACTCATATACATTACAGCTACTTAAGTGCATTATTAGTATGCTATTTCAAATAGTGATCTGTTTTGAAAAAAATGAAGCTAAAATTCTACAGATCCACTCACATTATTTCATCCTATAAGAATCGCAGTTCCTATTCCCATAGAACAAGAAACCATTATAAATTCTTACAAACCAAGTAAAATCTGAACTGAAACACAAAGACTCCTCTCCTTTTCCTCTCCCCTCTCCTCTCCTTTTTCCAGACATAATGGTGAAATTTTCTTTATCTACTTGCAAGTTTATAAAGGCAATTAACGAGCTGCTTCTCAGACGCCTACAGAACGATGGCACTATGCAATCTGAACACCACCCCATGAGCTTTTTCCATTTTTATTTAGAATTCACGCTTCGTTTTGCGTTGTCTGTCTGAAGACGAGGGGGTGGTGAGGAACGTGTGGCAGAAAGCCACAGCAAGCTGCCACACACCCAACTCCACGTCACGTTGGAAAGCGAACAACAAAGCCTGCAGGAAGCTTGCTCGAAGAGCCCAGTGCCAAAGTGTGCAGCCAGGGACATAAGTCCTCAGGAAGAGCTTTGTCCTTCAACAAGAAGATTTTACCCAAGTTAACTCTGCGCCACAACAAAGTAGAAAGACTTGCACCCAACTTTACTAACTCATTTACAGTAAGAATTACTATTTTTGGAACAATGACTTCTGGAAAATATGGTGTGTGGGAGAAGAAATAAGAATATGCTACTTAACTAAAACAATGAAAATTCAGAGTCAGTGTAATGGCCTGGAACTATTTTTTGGTTTTGTTTTTAATATGCTCATTCAGGCATTTTCTTGGTAGCATTAAAATTCATCATTTAAGAAACAGCCTCAAATGTCTAAAACTATTAAGCTTTTAAATGACACTTTTCCCATATATACCTCAATGTGCTTATTTCGGGTTTAAACATGAGACTTTACAGAAGTATTTTTCCTTGATTTCTTAAAGCAGTTTGGCTAAAATAGATTTCTGCTCAAACTTCTCACATTTCCAGCCAGACAAAGGACAACTGAGACAGAAACTGTGCATGGTTAATTAAAAAACAAACAAACAAACAACAACAACAACAAAAAAACACATCGGAAACTTTGCAAGCACGAAGAATGGAATGAGGAAACGAGGAGAGGAGGAGAACAACCACATAATTTCTTGCTCTTGAATTTCTCTTCTCTGAGGAGGCTGACACCTGCCAGTATGCCACTGGCTCACCAACCTTCTCTAATCTGGAGTTTTGGTGAAGGGAAAAGGCTCAGCCAACGTCTCACTGTGAGCCCTGCTAAAGTACAGAGATGTTTCACAGAATCACAGAACACCCCAAGCTGGAAGGGATCCACAGGGACCATCGAGTCCAACCCCTGGCCTCACACAGCACCACCCAAACCCAAACCCTGTGTCTGAGAGCGGTGTCCAAACGCTCCCTGAGCTCCAGCAGCCTGGGGCCGTGCCCACTGCCCTGGGGAGCCTGTTCCATGCCCACCACCCCTCTGGGGCAGAACCTTTTCCTAACCCCCAGCCTGACCCTCCCCTGACGCAGCTCCATGCCGTTCCCTCGGGTCCTGTCGCTGTCCCCAGAGATCAGCGCCTGCCCCTCCGCTCCCCTGGGAGGAAGCTGTAGGCCGCCATGAGGCCTCCCCTCAGCCTCCTCTAAACTGAACAAACCGAGGGACCTCAGCTGCTCCTCACACCTCTTGCCCTCCAGACCCTTCCCCTTCTTTGTAGCCCTCCTTTGGATGCTCTCTGACAGCTTTATGTCCTCCTTAAGTTGTGGCACCCAGACCTGCACCCAGTGCTCGAGGTGAGGCCGCACCAGGCAGAGCAGAGCGGGACAATCCTTTCCCTCGCCTGACGCACCCAAGGGTACAGCTGGCCTTCTGGGCTGCCAGTGCACACTGTTTCAAGCAAACCTAAGAAGCATTACAGCTGGAGAAAGTGAAAAGATGTTGGGAGAGGAAAAAACAGTCTCTGGCTGTCAGTTTGACATTCCTCCTGACGAAACATGGCGACAACATGGTGAAGACAGAGATGCATCATTTTCCACTGATGCACACAGCTGGCCCAGGCCTGCAGCAGTGCACCAGAGAACCAGCCTGGTAAGAGATCTCACAGCAGATGCCTTCTGCCACTACAGTTTGGGTGCTCTACTCCTGGACTTTCTTGACAAATCATTAGCAATCACCTGCCACAGGCCAAGTCCTGCTTCCCTAATCATTATTCTTCTCAAATTGCTCTTCCCTCTAATACTTCTGTCTTCTCCAAATTCACTTTGTTCATTGTCATAAACCCACCATATACTGCAGGAGGTCAGAGGCTTCTGATGTCTCTGACACGTCACATGAGGGAGGACCCTGGGTTGCACGCAGACAGTGTTTCTCTTTCCTTTTTGGGTTTTCTCAAAACACGGAGGCAAACATTTTGCTCCACATTGAAATGGGTGAGGGAGAAAGAGAAAGAATAAAAGCAGGAAAAGAGATGGAAGTACAAAGCCAATAAACAGAGTCTACACTGTAGAAATTACACTTTTTTTTTTTTTTTTTTTTTTGCCTCTTAAGAAGATCACAGATCATCTTATACTTTTTTAGGTCTCTACTTAGAAGCCACAGAAAGCAAAAAAAACACTAACCACATGATTTCCTATTTCTTTCTCCTTGTAAATAACCACTAGCCATTATTTTACTGGTAGCAAAAGTTAAAGATCTCACAGAGGATGACCTGATGCTTTCACACCTTTGGCAGTCTTTCTGTCCAGCCTCTCATTTTATGTAGTTACAATTCATAATAGCAAGCCAAACTTTAATGCTTATATACCTTAGATGCCTTATTGTATGCCTTAAGATAAACCAGTTTCTTAGGTAGTCAGCTACTTAGCTTTCGATTTCATGCTTTAGAAAGAATTTTAAGCACATAATACCTTCCCTCAAAAACAAACAAACAAACAAACAACAACAGTACCCCCACTCAGATCAGTGTATGGTTTGGCTGTTTAAGTATCTTACTTCTTTGTTTTATCTCATTCAGTAATTGTTTCCAAGTGTATTAAACTGTGACTGTTTTCTTTTGAAGAACTTCCACTTTTATTCAAATTAAATACTTAGCAGGTATTCATTATCAGCTCAAGCCAGAACTCAGTAACAGAATCTGACCTTAATTACTAATTATCAGCTGGATGAAATTTACACTTTCACACTCCTAGTAGATAATTTTGAAGATTTTGGTGGCTGCAATTTCATTAGCTCACGCATTACAGTAAACAAAAGATCTGGATATCGTTACTCCAAACGTAGCACAAAAGCAGATAAACCCAGTGGTGCTCATTAGAAAACCCTTCTAAAAGCAAGACTGAAATATGGAAAAATAGATACCATTTTCAAATTATTATAAGGATATAGTTCTCAGTATGCAAATAATTTAAGTACCTGACTTAATCCATGATTTAAATGCAGTCTATTACATGACACCGCAGGAGCCACCTCCTCATAAGACAGCAAGAGCAATGCGTCCCAACCAGTACATTAGGAGCCTAAATTGCGAATTATAAAAAAAAAAAAAAAATGTTTCTATCTGGAAGGCTGTCTTAGAAGTATGCTATGGGAAAAAAAAAACACGATCAAAGCACTGAAACAGGGAAGGAAATAAACAGGTCAAATCCCTTTATCTGTTTAAACTACTCACATAATTAATTTACAACCTGTTGGTATACGGCACTGAGGAACTGATCCACAGTTCTTGGTGACTCTCTGAAAACAGCCACATAATGCACAAAGTTCACTTGCTTTTTGTTGTTTTGTTTTTAATAATTTTTTGGGGAGTGTATTTGCAAATCCACAGAATGTTGAGTTGCATTTGGAAAAAATGTAGACAATAATGATAGAATATTGCAATGCTATGGTTGAGGACCATGTTCCATGCTGGTTGCCTCATCTTGAGAGGAAAATACCAGAAACAGAAAAAGTTCAAAGGGCAGTCAAGTTACTCAGGAGCCTGCAGAAGAGCCTGCATGAGAAAAGTCCAAGAGATCACAGCACTTTAATTTACAGAGAGGTGGAAAATATTTGAGTTAATACAAGCATCTAAAATAATAAATGTTTCAGGGAAGGTCAAGCTGAGCACTACTGGAAAAAAAAAAAAAAGAGACCAAATCGAAAACTCATAAATCTTATTTGTAATATCAAGACGTAAGCCTTAGCGGCTGAACTTCCCACAGGCTTTGTTTAACCAATTTATCTCAACTCTCATTTCCTCCCTGCTATCAGGCAGATAGTTATAATATATGTGTTTTAGATTTAGCTTTCCCACCACAAATGAATTCATTGATCAATTCTGTCTGCTGACACTGAAAAGAAATCCTTTTAAACACAACAAGATATTGGCTCTGGGGCTTTTGTCACAACACACTGAAAGTGTTTACAGGAGAATCTCAACACTCTTATTATTAATAAAAACATACGCCGGTAGGGGCAAACAGTGTTCTTGATAGAGATCAATGTGATTTTCAGAGCACCACCCAGCTACTAATTGCATGTCATGAAAGGTTAAAAAACCAAAGCAGCAGCAACAAAAACACAAAACATTGCGGAACATCATGGTCTGCAGCCATTTCTTGCAAAATTGCCCAACGAAGCACTTGCTATTCTCCCTTGGAAACACCTCGCCCAGGTCATTGTTAGGACACTGATAAATCAGCCTAGTTTTGCTTTAAGGAAATGAGGAAAGAGTTAAAAGTGATTCTGACTGCTTTAGACACTGACATCCTTTGTTTTGCTTCAGATGAAATAACATTACATGCGTGCGATACGATTTAGACTTGCAACAACAACTAAAGCTATTCTGAGAAACTACCACCCAAAAAGAGGTCACTGCAGATTTACAGTAAGTTTGCCATAGCAAAGTTAGGAGAATGTTGTCAATATTACCAAAAATGCTCATCTCTGTCTGGTTTGGAGTGACCAGACTGTAATAATCAAAATAATAAAGTAACTTGTATTCAAGCAAAATAAAGAAGCAAAAAAGCACCAACAAAGATAGCAACACAGCCTTTCCTATTTTCAGCAGTGACTCCTCTGTCTCTGTTGGCAGGCTCATCGGAGATCTGCAATATTTTACCCTGTATAAACCCATTCACAAGCCCATCTGTGCTGAGTCGGCTCCTGCGCTCTGCCTGGAGCCCCACAGGCAGCGGATGGCTCGGAGGAGCCCAAACCCCACATTCTGCCACCCAGCCCTACCCAAGCGAGCAGTGGTCAAGGGACCACGTCAAGTGAGCCAGCGGTAACTTGCAGCTCAATGCTTGGTAATAACCGGGCACAAGAGCCCCAGAACAGCCACGTACAGTACACGATAGGACAGAAGTTAACACGCCACCTGACTTACAAGGCTCTCAGTCCGCGTTGATCTGAACATTCTGGAGATGGTTCTGACTCAAACTAAAACTAAAAGTAAAACGAGGCTCAACAGTTTGCAGACTGAAGTGCGACCTCTCCTTCTACATATGTGTACAAATGCACACATTTTTAAGGGCATAGAAAGAACTGTAAGAAAATAGTTCTCACAGACCACAAAGCTACAAGAATTTATACCAAAAACTGAATCTTTCTCCCTCTTTCTGCACAAACAAACCCTCTGAAGTAACTGACTGATTGTCAATGTGAGCAAGGGCAGCTTCTAAACAGAAATAAATTTCAGCAGTCAGAATCCTAAAAGAATTGAGGTTTCTTTAAAATTTCTTGCAGATTTTTACAGACTGAAAGTCACTGCCTTAGTCTGTGGAAACATAACATTTTGAAGGCACCACAAGGCTGCTACCACATACAACAGTTTCTATCAGGCCATTTAAGAGCAGACGAAGAGTAGGCTGTCTCCAGAGAGCATTGCAAGGGTGGCTTGAGGGAACTGGAGTGGATGAGTGGGAAGGGGAGCTGGTCAGACAGCTCTGGGTGGTCTGTTTTTTCCTGGGTTTTCTTCTTTTTTTTTTTTTCTTCCAAGTTTTGCTATGTATTTATAACCACATAAATATAGTTCTCTCAATTTGTGAGAGGCACTACAATCAGGCAGATCTAAGATAAAAATAAAACTCATTATCTACAAGGTTGTTCTCAAAAGTCGACTAACATACTGGCATCATAAGAAATTAATTCATCAGTATATTTTTGACAAGCACAGTATTTTTCTCTGAAAGGTCATTTTTCTAAATTAAGCAAAGTATTAAGTATCGCCGCTGTTCCACTGCACATCCCGAAGTTAACTCATGAAATGTTTTCACAGTCAAAGCAAATTACATTTGAAATAAATACAAGAAATATATGGAACAATTTCATATTCATTTAAATCAGCCATATGTACTGCAAGCAACATAAGTGAACAGTTAGGCTTTGTTCATATGTTTCATAACTATGATAACTGAAAATACTCACACTTGTTAACACAGTATAGCCTGGATTTTTTTTTTATTTTTTTATTTTTTTCCCCAAATGCTTCCTTCTTTTAAAACTCCCCTAAACCACACCAATAAGGGTGCAACTTAGAGCTGGACATCATTGTCCTCTGCTTAGGATTCGTGTGAGTCCTCCCCACTGCCCTGGGTATCTGATGCACGGTGCTGTCCCAGGCGCTGCCCCTACACCCGTCCTTGTCCTTCCCCTCTCCTCTCCAGGCAGCGCTGGGAAGGCAGCCAGAGCTGCTGCCCAGGATTCCGTGTCCAGCTCCCACCCTGACTGTAGGAAGAGCTTACCCACGTCCTAGCAGCAGAGCCCGGTGCTGGGCTGTGGAAAATCTCACCTCTCCCCTTCCGCCTTGGGGAAGGGAGACTGCGACTCACAACACTGGCGAGAAGAAGCAGCTCCTGGGATGAAAACTGTGACTCCTCCGACGCCAAGCAGAGACGCCAAGGACAACTCCTCTCTCTGACGACACACAGCATGAGGGCTGCTAGAGCTTCTTTCCTTTCCAACCCACTGGAGTTCTTTGGCGATGAGTGAGTTTTCTACAGCGTCCTCCTGCCAGGCTAGGGTTACAGGAGTGTCTTCACTTATGTAATGTAATTTCTTGAGTACACAATTACCCAACACATCCAAGGCACTCCAAGGCACTTTTTTTTTTTTTTTAATTAAAAAAAAGAGTTTATTTCCAGTTGGAACATTTTTTCAAACACAGGTCTGTAAGCAATGCCATGGGAGTGCTCTGAATGTGGTGCACTGAGACCCTCAGTATCCCAGTCAAATATAGGCTAATTTCTTGGCAGTGCCTCTCTCTCTGTATGGGAATGCAGGCTGAGCTCCAGACTTGTGAGAGACCTTGACATTCTCAGAAAGCTCCTCCATTTTCACCCCTGCACCTTCTTCTTCCTACGGCAGCTCATCAAGTTTCAACTGAACGTTCCTGGAAGCCATAAAAGACAGCTAGCTATGCCAGCAAGCCCCACCACTAGAAACAAATGCCCTTTCTGTCATTTCAGAGGAAAACAGCACCAGCCGTCTGACTAACCATCCTAAATGAAATCCTTTAAGTCATTTTACAAGAGGAAGAAAGCTGCAAAGAGCACAATACCAACAATTAAAGGAGTATCTGCCCATGAAAAGCCAATGGGACATTGTGTTGGGAAGGCAGCAGCAGCCAGGGCAACACAGAATATTCAGCTGCAGAACAGGCAGAAAATTGAACCCTGCATTTCAATAGCCATCAATGAAGTCAAATACAGATCAGCCTGCACTTAGACCTCAGAAGCCCTACTACAACGATGTGTACTTGTCACAGTTTCCTTAACATGCTTTCTCCCTCCTGAACTGGTCTTCAGCTGAAGGCCATGCAAAAACTACAGAAACCTTTGATTTTGGGTATGTGTTCAGGAAAAAAACCAGCATGTTCATGCTGTGAAGATACAAATCACATCCATTATCAGTAGATCTCTGCCAAGTGATCAAAGATCTGTTGGATGCTACTTGTAAGCAGAGATGTCCACCTGAGTACTTCGAAGCATGAAGGAACCCAAATCATCCCAATGCTGGTAAAGGTTTATGCCCAAACAGGTCCAGAGGCTTCAAAGGGAAATCGCTGTTGTTTGTAACAGGACCCTGTTTACCGAGCAGTGTACAATACACTACAGGGAGTGGTTAGCCCTCCTTCTCCCAAGAAGTTTAAATTAAATATACCACTAAAAATAGTGACTGTATTTCACAACCATTCCAGATTTCCTGAAATCCACACCTGTGGTCAAGGTCCTAAACACCATGACAAAATCACTGGGGCTGAAGAGGTACCATTCATTCTTTCATCCAAAACACTATTTTTTGTCATTTTAGCCAAAGGTAAAGTGGTAGAATTTTATAAACATCCCGTCTTTGAAGGTATTGTTAGATGTCCCGACTTTATCTCTAAGCTGTCGCAGCCAGCAGGTCTGGCACAACACAGCGTTGAGCCAGGAGACAAGAAGATGCAGCACATCACTGACTCACAGCCTGCTCCTTGCGGTACTCCTCAGCTACTCCATGCTTTGCAGCAGAGGGAAGTCCAGAGGAACGGCTTTGTGTCCACAAAGACTCAAGAGCAACCGTCAGACGGCACAAGAACTTATGGACAGGCAGAGGAGAAACTAAGGGGTTTTCAGACAAGTTAGAAATAAGCATAACTGATTGTTCAGGGGTTAGCAGCGGAGCACGCCCCGATATTTTAGCTGTGTCTACCTCCTTCCTTCTTTCCAGCCCTGTGGTACACCGTCCATCACCAACTGCAGCCAGGACTGCTGCAGGGCTCCTCTTAGCCTTGGAGACAGCACTGGGTCAGCAAGTTGAAGAGACGTTGACAAACATCTATTTGCCTTTGGCATTACTTCAAGTGGAAGAAAAAGGTCCAGTTGTCTGAGGGAAATCAGACACTTCAATGGGAAAAAGAGTAAATATGAAGTTGTCAGGATTTAAAATGCAACCTCCATAAAACTGTTCATGCCATGATCCATGCCACCAAGAAATACGCATCAAAAATTAACACACTATATTCCTCTTCAATGCTGTTGAAATTAAGGGCTACAGGAGAAAAAATAAAAATTAACCAACTCATCATGTTCTTGTTATACTATTGATTGCTGAAGACACACAATGGGAAATGTTACCCCCTTATCATACAATTTAACAAGACTCAGACAAAGCAAATCAGACAAAGCAAATCAAAATTTTATCGACCATATTTAAAATTCCTGTTCAGATTTGAGATGGCTGGACACATTAAGTTTACACAATCTTGCTTTATAAAAATATTATTTCTGATTTACATTTTAAAAGTAAAACTTGAAAACAAACCACGCAACAGTAAAGCTTAATGTTAATGCCAGACAAACCCAGAAGGCTGCAGTAAAACGCACTGATAAACACATTTTGGGACGACCTTGTGGAGGCCAGTAAGAATTTCTGTGTTGTATTATCAAAGAGGCTTTAAGTATTATACTGCAAACCCCATGTAACAAGAAGTGGATGAAGCATATCAAACCACACACTGTCCTTTAAGATTCCCGTATAAAAACTAGGTTTTAAGAATATCAGGTTGGTATGTCAGTACTGGGGAGTAAAATGCATTATATGGAACATTATCCCCAGAATTATCCCAAACAAGGAGACGCATACCCATGAAACCAGAGCAAAATGAACCAAAACATGTCACGTTGAGAAGTGCGCTGCTAAGGTACACGCACATTCTGAACTGAGCCTTATGAACACTGGAGTCAATGCTCATTATGACACCACGGCGTTTCAAAACCCTAAATAAAGTTTATTTAGTGATCTATTGGCCATTTCCTTCCATACTCACATTACCAGAGGCACAGCGAGCACTGTTGGGCTGCACTAGCTGGCCAAGTTTCTGTAGCTTAAAAATAATGGCCTAGGCTGGGCTGACTACAGTGTAGCTTCCCCGGGAACACTGCAGGCTGCTGTGCTGACAGGAGGATGCTGCTTAGAGGAAATACACCGAAACGTGTTTTCTGTCAGAAAACACCCTACCAAAATCTAAGATGTTTGTGGAACGTATGAATCGCTGAAAGTTCTGCACTATGAAATATTCTTCCAGAATGGATACTGTCATCATTTCCCAACCAAAAAAGAAGTTTTAAAAGGTATGATTCAATGCTCTGTTTCACCTGTTTGGTTAACACACATGAAGAAAAGCCACATGGACTTCAAGAAGTCAAATTCAAAACAAAGTGTTTAAAACTTATTACAATTAAATACTCTGAATTAGTACATATTTTCATTTTGAATTACAGAAGCACGACAAGGTTTGAGTTTGAAATTTTAGTTTTCACATTAAAAAGATGCTGTAAGGAAAATAAAAGCACATTTCTAAAAGTTATGTCAACAATGACCTGTGACTGATTTCAATGTTTTAATTGCAGATGTAGGAATAGATTCCAAATCTGCTATTCTGATCGTCTGACACACCCAGAAGAAAGTTTGGCACATGCTGACCAAGCGTGGATTTGACATCTATTGTTCACTCGATTCAGTCGACAAATTCACTAATGTTCAGAGGATTCGTTCTGCAAACACTCCAGTTTTCAGTGGCTTTAACAGGGATATGCTTTGCTTTCCACACAAACAGCACCATATGCATTGCAAACCTACAAACCTGATGAAAGATGCTGAGAATTCTGGGCTTTTGCTATGTTGCATGTACCTGTCCTGCACACTTGTAAGCGGGTAACTCTGTGACACGTGATATCAGTGAGGTGAAGCTGATATCCCTTCCCCAGCCCCACTCACACACACTGCTCCTCCTACACCCAACAAGACTCCACCACCCGAGGACCCTGGACAGTGAGCCCACACTCTGAATTCAAGCACCTCCAAAGCAGTGGGAATCCCAAGTATCAGAAAACTGTTAACTTGTTCATCGTGCTTCTTTGCCGAAATTCAGACCGTGCTCAGGCCAACTGCAAAGCTCAGTAGGATTTTAATAGCACCAGAACTTCATCTCACAGTTTTATTAGGAAACCAAACTCCCTGGCACCGTCCCACGATATCCATCCATCTGTGGGAACTCCCTTGTTATTACTTCCATTCCCCCATGGCAAGTGACTCTGTAAAGCAGCCAAATTTCACACAAAGGTTTGCTTCTTCACAGCTCCTCTGGAATCCCAGGGCGTAGATGAAAGCAAGGACTTGGCTGCGTTGGAAAGCGTCCAGACATGGAGCAATGAAAGCAGGTAGCGATATGCCTACCAGCAGCACAAAATTCCCTTTTTATTGGAGGGCGGGGAAGGGGATGCTTGTCTTCGTACAGCTCAGGGAGAGAAAGGCAGAGGAGAACATGCAGGATGAGGCTGGGGAACTGCACAGGGAATACTTACGGGGGGGAAAATGCTGGTCTCAGAGTTAAGGAACTTGTCTTGGAACAGGCAGGTTCAGAGCTGGGGCCAACCCCAGCCTTCCCGCGTGTCTCTGCTCCAGCCCACAACAACATTTCCACGCTGCCCTGATTTATTGTAATGATGAGTTATCGTATGTTTCTAAGGAACGCAGCCGCTGCAGAGATGAAGTCTCATAGAGATATTCAGACAGTTCATTGCCAAGAGCTCACATAAAACATGCTTGAGTTAACCCACTATATGCTCTCCTGAGCATTTTCTCATTTACTGCTGCCTTTTGCAATAGCGTGCAAAGGTTTAAAGGAAGCTTGAGTAGTTGCTATTTCATCACATATCCAAGGTGGGGGCATGACCTCCTCCTGCCCTTAAGAACTCTTAAGACAGGGTTTGCTACACAGCCGGGCTTCAAAGGCAGCCAGTGAGTCAAGGTGAGCAAGCGCTGTTCTCCTAAAAAGCTCTGATTTTCAGCGTGGAGCTTTCTAAAAATCAGACCCTGTGAAATTGTCTTAGACCGGACCCATGCAAAGTAAGCTGTCCAAAGCCATTTTGCAAGAACACCTGACTTCTGTGTGCACCTCCTGGATACAATGTAAGCTAATTACTGCACGCACAATGCATAATTAGTTAGAAAATAGCCTCCTCTTCCAACCTGCAGCAATTAATTCCAAAGTCAAAAATCTTAATAACATAGTTGAGGATTTCCAAAAGCACTCTGTCGCTGGTGAGGGGTTTTAACCGATTTTCCCACAGAAGCCAACAGTAAAACTCCAGGCAATTAAAACAGCCTTCATCCAACTCAACTTCCAGGCGTTCCCGACGAGCACACTCATATCTTCCAGGTGTGGCAGCAGCCTATTTCAATCTTTTTGAGAATGATCTTTCAAGATAAAACTTAATTATGAAGTAATAAAAAAAGGACATTTATCTTGCAATGGCAATAAAGACCTCATACGTAAAGGTGTGTTCAACCGGAATGAATTTTTACTGCACCCAGCGTAAGCAGGTTTGTGACCACTCTCTTGCTAACATGTAAGACCCAGCAAATCCAGACACGAACAGCACGGTGCACCCCTGAAGTACCTCAGCTGGACACGTGGACCACATCACTGCTTTAAAGCCCAGCCTCCCCCCGGCTCAGTTAACAGATGCTGCCAAAGAGGTGGGCCAGAAAAGGCATCTCCCAGCCTGTAAGTCTCCCTGTGGTAACCCTCTTTCTAGATGAGAGACAGCTTGTAGAAGCTCATATTTGGTAAAATATGCTGCACGAACTTACCCTGTCAGATTTGATTTTACAAAAAGATTTCTTAATACATTAACGGGAAGACTTGAGCTTGGGTTTTCCTGTGGCGTCTCCCTCACAACAAATCCCGCTGTTGCATTACAGGCGCCTTCTCAATGTCTTTTCTCAATGCGAGCCAGGAGCGGATGAGCCGATATTAATAGCCGATTCTCTACAACATACTGCGTCCTGTCATCCGTCATCTCCAGCGCCATCAGCACTGCTGGGATTAATAATCAAATCATGGTACATAACAGACAGAGGAGCACAACCTCTTCTTGATTTAAAGCATCATGAATTCCTGTGTAATTCTATTGCCTGCACTGGAGGTCTGTCATTTGTAAATAGCGCACAAGCACTAATTCCCTGTGACAAGCATACCTATACCAGGACGAAGATAAGGGCGCTCGCCAACACTAGCTGCATGCCACGGACGTGCTGTTGAGACATTTGCACATCTGCGCACCTGTGCTGAGGACCCTTCATAAATCCCACAAGCTTCAGCTCCAGGAGGGAAGCAGATAACAGGGCATGTGTCACTTCCTTCGCAGAGGGAAGTGCTTGCTGAAACCCTACACTGTCAAGGTGGCTGCCAAAACAGCAGCAACTAATTCCTTCAGCTGTGTGTGCCCAGCCTATCCAAAATAATTTTCAAGTCAAGCTTCCTCCATCTGCATTTGTTTTTAGTTTTGCCAAGGTAACTGAGATTAACTTAGCGAGTTTCAGTCTGAACTACTTCGGGGTCAGGGGAGACAGGAGGGAAAGAAAGGTTAATGTGAAGGCGTATGGTTGCCTTACAAGCCTAAATAAATAGCTGCTAGTGATGCAGGGCAATGCTGCCTTTTAAAATAAATGAGTGTTAAATCTCTAGAGCTGAAACAACCAAAACGTGAGTTACTTTATCTCTTGGAAAGTAGCTGTCAATAGTAATGAGCATCAAATGCAAAAGCTGGATTACACAAAACAGGAAAAAAAAAAAAAAAAACTGCTTTCTCATAGAAATGCAGCTGAAGCAGTATTTCCAGTACCCAAAAAGAACATCTGTATGCTATTCCACAGCCAGCTGTAAACATCTAACTGCCAGCACCTGTTCCGCAGGCTCCTTCAACAGGTCGCAGGCCTGCTTCACCCATCAAACGACAACAGCTAGCTGCCTCCTTCTTTGAAGCTTCAAAAAAGCAACGATCGGGAAGGGCCACAAACTCTCCGCCACCCCGTGTGGCTGAAGCACCCCGCTTCCCTGCCGCCGCGCTTCACTGCCCATCGCATCTCTCTGCCGTTCCTCACACAGCCCCGAGCGCGCTGAGCTCTCACGTAACGATGCTGCAAAAATTCTGAGGCTACGCTCCACTCTGCTGCTCTTGCACTTAGGTCTCAGAGGTGATGTTACTCAGCCGTACGTGCTGCAAGCTCTGACTTTGGCATCTGTAGGATGCCTACGCACACACCTGTGGCAGGTAGATCCGATGATGGAAACAACAATGCTCTTCTGGAATGCCTTCGTACAACAGTCAGCTTCCTGACAATCAGCTTGTTGGGATTTTGCTTCCCCCCTCCCAGCACAGCTTGGGAGATAAAGATCCCGCCGCAGCTGTAAAACTGATCACTAAAGCTGCATTACAGCCTGAGGTTAGGCCTTCCCTATTTATATAGCAGTGTCCAAGCTTTAATGCTTAAAAATTCTTCCAGCTCGTTTTTGTCTTTTTCCTACAAATAATATCACAACAAGCAAAATGCTCGTGTATGCTGGCAGAGCCTTTTCCCCTGGTAATAGCCTGGAAGCTAATAACTATTTTAGAGCCATTCCAGTGCAGCAAGCGGCTGTTGTTGGCTGTTTATGTAACAGGGAATTAACCCCCACTGACACCTTTCAGGAATTCGTACCCAGAGCGCACAAAACGCGCCTCGCAAGAGCTCAGTGGCGTGGTAAGCGCGAAAGCCGCCCCGATTTGGAAGGCTGCCTTTCAAAGCGAGCACGCTCAACCTGCCGCTTCAGTCATGGAAGAAATTACTCCCTTAATTGCAGACAACAAAAACAACAGGGTTATAACTAATGTACAGTAGTGCTCTGTGGGTGTCATGCAAGCTCATTTCCCAGCAGCGCACTCTCTTACACCCTAACGCCTTTCTCGCCCCACCGCTGGAAAACAGCTTTAGCATGTTAAATTCACTTTGTTCCCCGCCCCCCACACACACATTTATTTTCTGGCAACGAAGCAAGACTATTATTATTAACCAGGGCAGGGTTTGTTCTCTTTAGACACATCTTTACAGCAGAGCGCTCTGCAGCACAGCACCTCCCCTGCTTCCTCCCAGACGAGCCATCACCTTTTCCCAAGTTAAAGCCAAGCAGGGGACGCGTGGGGGCTCCGGAGGGACTGGACGGTGGAAACGCCTGCACCCGGAGGCACCGAGCGAGCGCGAACTCACCGGAGCAGGCGCTGCCGTCTCCCTCCGCCATGCCCTCCATGCATGCTGGAGGGAAGGGGACTGAGCTCGCCCAGCGCACGGCAGCCGGAGCCAGGAACCTCCCCGCTGACAGCCGGCCCGGCCCGGCCCGGCCCTTCCCTTCCCGGGGGCGGCCCCCGCTCCGCCGAAGCCGCG
>VXAV01001222.1:149871-168400 GCA_013399715.1 Alectura lathami
TGAGGTCCCTTCCAACCCAAGCCATTCTATGATTCTATGATTGAGGTTGACTAAATCAAGAAATATTTCACATATATAGGGTGGAAAAAGGAAGCAAGTCTGAAGGAACAATGGAAGATGCAGAACACTTAACACGACGCATTAGGAACAAAGGCATTGCAGAAATGTCTTCGAAATTTGGCATACAAATGACTGTGCCTCTAAGGGACAAAGCATAGCTCAGAGAACAATGCTGGTGGCTTCAAAATCATTTTGTATTCTCCCGCCTCTGGACTGCTCCAGGGCTTGGAGGGGCTCTGACATCACCTGGATGCCTGGAGCTGCATTTTATGCTGAGTTTTGTGCACCAACCATCATGTCTTAAGGGTAGGAGGACTGTGATGTACTCCCCCTGTCTTCCACATCGTGGCTTGCAACAGGAGTCCAGAGCTGATGCATGTTCTCCAAGCCCAGAAGATTAGAGAGGCCCTGTTAAAACCACTTGAGCTTCATGAGAAAATGGAAAGGGCTGCAGCCTTGATGAAGATCTCAGCCACTGTACTTACATGCTCCTTTGGCTCTTCCTTTTACTGGCAACACAGAGAGTGGCAGGGTTTTAAGAACTGAAGCCCTCTGAGAGAATAATTCAGACAGCACAGAACACTTTAGCGCTTGAATTACCTCCATACTTCTCATTTACCAAAGCCTTGTCCACAGCACATGCATCACTAAGTTACAGGAATTCATTCTGGACTCGCATCTCATGCAAAGCAACTGTTGCATTTGCTAAATAGAACAGCTTTTGACAAACAATTTATTAGAATCATTACTGGGCACATACTTCATATTTTGAAGTAGAGACAGCCTTAACTGCAAAGGTTATTTCCTCTCGTTGTTCCACAGAGGTGAATTAGGATTGTTACAGTACTGGGCTTTGCCTGGTGGAAAGTTTCTATATGTTTATATATTCCACACATGCACATGTGCTCCAAAGCCCAAGAAAAATAAACAATGTTAAGCTGTGTTCATACTTTTATTTATAACTGTCACAGCAATCCTCACTTTTTTCTGTAGTAGCCAAAAGTTTGAGTGCATGGCAGATACGGCCTTTGGCTTGATGAGATGTGTTTGACAGGGTAACAACAGCTGGTACCAAGTGAGATTTGTATTGGCTAGCTACACGAGATGTCATGATGAACTCTTTTGGAAAGTACCTAAGAGCCATGCCTCAACTCATTTTGAAATGAGAAAGGCCAGTTCTTTCTGGTTTGTGTAAGGTTATATACCAGGAAACCACGGAAACTTCCCACATTAGTAACTAAGATATTCTTAGCTCCATAAAAGTATATATTAGGGTATGCATGCATAGACAGAGCTGTTTTATTATACACAAAATGGAAAAAAAAAATTGAACTCTGAAAGATCTGGTAGATGTTCCACAGTAGCTGCTGTGTCAGGAGGCAGCTAATATGGAAGTTACCTCCCATTTCCTAAATAGAAAATGCACTACTACCAAACTATTGAGAAACTAATGGCCAAGGGAAAAAAAAAAAAATGCAGCTCAGATCAGAAGTGCTGACCATCTAAAAATTTCCACTGATCTTACCAGAACTAACAGTACTGACATAAGCATCTAAAGTTAATTTGGAAAAAAAAAAAAAAATGTTTTTGAAAATGTGACCTTCTTCTGCTTGAAGCATTACGCAGTTATGAGTGTATTAATAAAGTCTTTAATCACATCATAAACCCTGGCAGTGTTTGAAAATTTCTTAAGAGATTTGACAGAGGAATCAAAAGGTTACAGAAACCTCACTTCTTAAGTTCCTGACCTTCACAGCAATATAATCACATGGAAGAAGCGAAAGCACAAGTGACAGATGAAAGAAGGCAAAGAAACACATTTCAAGTTCCTTCCTTTTGCATTTTTAAAAATCATAGTCTACACCAAGTTCAGAAAGCCCTGGCTCAGGACTGAGCACCTGAGGTTAAGAACACTACTAAACGTCAGCCCTTTGTGATCAAACCCCCGATTTTGTGCTGCGCTGAAGCTAGCAGTTCCTAGCTGAATTAGCTCCCTAACTCAGTGCTACCCAGGTTGGACAGCACAGAACCGTAAGCAAGTGGCGCAATTTACTGATGAAGATGGAGGAAAACCTGTTCTACCCCAGCCCACTCCTTCCCTGCCCAGGTCTGCTCCTCACCTTTCCCAAGAGCCTCCAGCAGATGATATGGGGAGGGCAGGGGGTGTAATGACAGTAGCTAGAGGTTCCAGCCATACAGCAGTGTCCTGCCCTACCAGTGAAATACACAAGTGCAGCAAAGAACAAGTTATTTCCCCAGATTTCTAGCAACTTAAATCCAACAGGAGGAAGCGTGCTCAAGAAAACCTCTGAAGGGGATTTTTCCTTCAGCTTTTCTTATGCACAAAGTACACGCATGTACAGCAATATTCTTGTTTTCGTAGCTCTGGTATTTGTTTTCCATTAGGCATTATGAAACTTACTTAAGAAAATATGTTTTGTGGGTTGTAATCCATAGCTTGTTAACCGCTATATTCATTTAGGGACTACACATATGTTTTTTCAAATATAGACATAAGGGGAAGTTAAAATCATGCCAAAGAGCATTGGTTAGTTCCCAGGAAAGATGGCATCTAGAATTTGGCAGCCTTCAGACATGGGAAGAGCACAAACACAGTCAGACTCAACAATTTCAAGTAGCTTCTGTGTGCCATTGCTTCTGTATTGCTGATCCCAAGCACTTACTATGTTACAAGCACAATGGATAGCTGCAGAAAGAATGTGTTCCTTTTGCCACTCAATGAAAACAGCTATTTCTATTGACACTACAGAGGAACTCTGGGGGGGGAAGCCTTCAAATAGGTTTAAAAAGATGTAAATGAAAATTAAGAATTTATTCTACAGACTGTGATTGCACTGTGAAAGGGAAATCAAACCATTCAATGTGCTTCCTTCAGGTTTAAGGAAATAATTAAATACTGTACAGACCATAATATTTAACTTGACTCAGTTTCTGGAAAATAATTAGACACACAGGGAGTCACATTCAAAATTTTGATCTAGTCTACATGAAAACTATTCAGGGGAAATACTAGCTGATATGTTGCCGAATCCCTCTGCCAATACTCGCTGATTATCCCAGCAGTCCTCCCTCCTATTGATGTATGAACGAAACAGTCAACTAATTCATTAAACAGGAGGTGCTCGTTACATGCACACTGTTATCAAAAGCACAAACTACACTTTTTGTTTCCTTTCTCTCAGTTACAGTAATTTCAGAGGCTTGCAAAACAAGCTGACTCAAAATTTTCAGCTTGAGATCCAATGCTTAAATAACACTTGGGTATTGCCTCTTTCGGAAGCCTAGTAAGACGCGCACAAATGCCATACACAAAGCCTAGCTACACACAGCTAGCAGCTACTCTCCATTAAATATTCTACTTTAAGAATGGGTAAAGCTGAACAGACACAGAGCACTGTTTTGTCCCCAAATAAGCATGTCCATGGAGGTGGAGCATTCCCTGTGTTTTACATTCATACCTCCTTTAAATTCAAATTAGCTTCCAAATGCAAAACATCCCCATTTTCTTTTTTTTTTTTTTTTTTTTTTTTTTTTTTTTGTCCTTTTTAAAAAGAATTTTTTTTACNTAGCTACAGAAGACTTGATTACACATCATAAGGAATGAAAGCTGCCTTCTACTCAGCTGATTCAGCCGGACATTTTCAATCTTACAGTCAACTGAAAGAAGCCCCCAAAAACATGAAGGTGACCTAAACATTTTCATCAGCATTTCCCACTCACGTGTATTTAGGAATACAAATAACTGCAGCGACCATGGAGTCGAGATTTGAGAATCTTATTTATAATCCACCACTGCGATGGCCAGGGCCCCCAGAAGTGACTGAACATACAGCAGGCTCGTAGTTAAACACAATTTACAAATATCATCCTTCAAGGCCAAGACTGTCATCGATTTAACACGCCAGATTTGGTCCTGAAGTAAAACTAATGGTGCATGTTAATGTCACACCTAATCACCATAAAGTGTTATAGCTCTAGAAGACACAGCGATAAAACTCTTCTAGCACATGATGTAACCAAGCCCTTAAGAGATAAAAACACAGGAATTCTAAGTGTCCTCCTGCTCATTGGGAAGACTCATTCCCAGATTAAGCTTAAAGAATGACACACCACTGGGATCTTGGTTGCCACGTAACTAACGACGAGCAAATAGGGAAAAAGAAAAAGCTTCGAAAAATATCAGCAGAAACATGATCTCAATTTGTTTTGTTTCCTTTAATTCCACCTTTAGAAGTGAGTACTATAAAGAAAAAGAGCACCTACACAGATATGGACCCTCAGGTTTTGGTAGCTATAAACACCTCGGACAGAATACTAGAGAAATAGGTAGAACACTGGACGCGATGGCAGTCTCCCAGTCTATATACTTTGTTGTTAATGCTGTACATTTTTTGTTTGTACTCATTCAGTAACGAGCAAATTAACCCACCTCTTGGCTGATAAAACCCCCAGTTTTTGCTTGAAGTGTCTCCAGCATCTCCAGCCACTTTGCAAGATCACATTGAAGACTTGGGGTAAAAAAAGATGGCAGGAAAAAGAAAGATTTTTTGCCAAGCAGAACACATCCAGTGCCTCCCTGGCGACGCACAGACAAAACCAAGGCAAGCCATGACTCTGGGAAACGTCTGCTTTTATTTATTTTTTAACAAGCCCTCCAAAACACAATGCAGAGACCCATCACTCTAACTGAAGAGAGCTGTATACAGCATTTTACTCCTTTGTCAAACAACATTCAGCATAGCAAGGCAATATTTCCAGTATCATCATCTTCTGACATACTTTTTTTTTTTTTTTTTTCTCTCCTGAGCACTGCTTTCCCTCGCAGTCAGAAGCGTTCCACTCCATCCTACACTGCGTGCTCAGAATGCTAATTACAACAGGCAGGTGGATTTACCTTCAGGAAAAACAACGCCTAATGGCAGCAGCTTTTCAGAGCCCACGACCAGGATCTCATTTGCTCTGTAGTTCCTACAGCCGCACTGAAGCATTGCTGTTACACCACAAGGCCGGTAACTCACAGCATCTCAGGACAAGCTTTCTCCCGCCTGTCCGTTCTGCCCGTACCTTACACAGCACCTAAGCTGGCAGCAGGTTCATAAAGGGCGAAGCTGTGCGGATCTGTGCAAACCGGACACTACTGCACTTACACATTACTGCTGCTAGCACTTGTCACACGGTGCTGCCAAGGGAACGGGACATATTTCAGTTCAGCAAGCTTCTGAAGGCCTACCCCAACAACAGAGTGCAGTCAGGTATTTTTTTCCCCGTCTTAACAGCGCAACGGCTGGATATCCATGCCCAGTACTATTCTGTGTGATGTCCTGAGTTATACCACAAATAGCTTTTGCAACAGAGGCACCATGCACACAGCTAAAACAAACTACTCTGCAACAATGAATGGGGACTTTGTTGTTCAGGTCTTTGCCAACTGCATGCATCATTGTTGGTTCTGCTAATGCTGAATGAGGACAAAGGATATATTCTGTCCTTCGCGGCAGCATAACAGTGATGATGCTATAAATTAAAGAAAGCACAACACACTGACAACAGACTCATTACTGCTTTCTTACTCTAGGTTCCAACACATAAATGTAGCAGAGTTCCTCACATTGTGCTGAAAATAATGGAAAACAGGGATAAGCATGGGACAGTCTTTTCACAGCTAAACAACATAGATCCCACTTCCTCCATCTGGATCCAGTTCTGTTGGGTTGTGTTTGTTTTATGCTGTTTGTTTTTGGGGTTAACTTTTTTTCCCCCACTCAACTGTCTATCCTTGTTCTTCACTTTTTTTCCCCCTACGCATTTTCAGAGTTGCTGTTCAAGCTTATCAGTAAATTTTTAAGAATTTAAAAACTAATATTCTCCAGAACAGGATAACCTATACTCCTATGAAGATGTACACCATGGTCCCTAGTAATGCCGTATCTCTCTCTCCACCACCTTTATTTCAGGCAAATACAAAAATCAGTGTTGCAGAAAGACCTAAGGAAATTTCATTTATACATAGATGTGGACGTTTCTCATACTGGTAAGTAAACTACACTGTGGTGATCCCTCCATAGCCCCTTGACATGCTCCTGTTCCCTGTCCCCCTCTCCCACAAACATATATATGACCTGGGCGGTCTTTCTACTAGGTGTGACCTCAATTATCATCACAGTATTGAAGATCACCTAGGCAGAGCGTTCAGAAAGCACACATCTAATAAAGCTGCTTTCCAGAGAACACTACAAGCCTAGAAATATAGGTACGTATAAGGAATAACATAGGACAGACTCAGTGCTGATGTCCCAGGAGAAAACCCCAAGTGTGTCTCTTATGACTGGCAGCCTGACAGCTCATGCAGACTATTACAAGCAGAAATACAAATTAGACCAGTCACTAACAGGAGATGTGGGCAAACTGGACAAACACTTGCCAGAACCAAGCACATATAGGATTTAGGGCAGAGAGGGAAATGTTTTCCTTTTTATGTGCTCCTAAAGCAAGCAGAGAAGTTGAGATGAGCAAAAAGTTGATACGCAAAGGTTTCCTAACACAGATGAAACACATAGCTCATTCCACAGCCTAAGGCAACAGTCTGAATACTAGACACATACAACAAAATAGCAGGGTATAATGCTTCACCTCTTTCTAAGCTTAAGTACAGCATAGACTGCTTGCAAATGCACGCAGAGTGAAAAATACAGCTACCCATGACTACACCAGCTGCTGGAGTAAGTACCACCTGAGTTACGTTTAAACTGGATTTGTCAGTCTGCAAATATCAGACCACAGTGGACTCTGAACCACAGCTCCTGACCTGAGTGCCGAAGGACGCTGCTGACAGGTCCGCAAGAACCCCGCAGACGCTTCAGAAGTGGAGTCAGACATGTCAAAATCAAGGCAAAGTCTCTGGAAGTCCCCAAGGGCTACCAACATCTCTCATACTGTTGCAAATTATAGACAGATACTGATGAAAACAGTCAGCTGAAAGCATCACTCATCAATTTATTTTCCAAATGAATAAATGATTCAGGAGAGTGAAAAAGCACACCTTTCCCACCAAGCAACAAGATACAAAGCTGGTGGAAACATCCCTTATAAACAGCTTCCCTAGGTCACATCCATCCATGATCACTCAGACCGGGATCTTTCCTGTATGGCAGAAGCAGGAAAAAGAAAAATCAGGGGTTTTAATGCTGCATAGATATGCCTGTACAACTACTGGTTACAAACACCAGCAGGTATCTAAACTCAATCTCGCCATTTTTATGCTGAACGATGTATTCCAGATCAGCAGCCACTCACATTTCTGTTATGTTGAAATTCTGTTATGTTTACCTTTCTGAAAATGAAGCATTTCAGGTTCCCTTCTACAAGATTTTGTACTATTTTAGAATGACTTTTGCATGCCCTGGAAGTTCCTTTGCTCCCTTCAGCTCTCACCTTTTAAATTTTCCTTTTATCTAACGAGAATACTTTGAGAGTATTTTGGCATTGCTTTTTTTTTTTTTTTTCCTTTTTTTTTTTTTTTTAAAAACATTGATTTATTGCAACACTCCACTGAAAAAGGAGAGCACTGATACAAAATTATTTCTTGAAATCAATTTGCACCTTTCAGTAACACAGTCCACACACCTACCTTAAGAAGAAGCATGACAAGTTTTGTTTACATGCCTTAACTTGCTCATTTGCATTCTGTAAAATATTTTGAAGTCATTAGCTGGAAGATACTCTATCATTTATGCTACACAAAAACAAACAAAAAAACCCCCACTCATCCTGCAGCAAACAGTCATTTTCTGTCACTGATCTTCTGCATGATTCAAGTGCATCTGGATTTCTGGTAAGAGCATATGACCAGCAATAAAAATTATATATAAACAAGCTCAGTTTGGACTCCTGTGTTCATCTGGGAAATTGTCAGTAGAAACTCCCTCCTTCTCTGTAACTGCATTACTCAACAGGCTGCGCACAGGAATTGTTTGTGGAAACAGTTGGTATTTTTAGGCCTGGTCCCTCAATGGGAATTCCACGCTTAAGAAAGGTACCAGTTGTGCCCTCAGACTGGCCCTTGTGTCCTAAACTAAGGATTTACGTGCACGGGGCAGAGGGCGAATAGCTCCATTGTAAGGTGGGACTTACAGACGCGCCTAAGCGCCTGCTGCAAACAAGTCAGAATTATGCTCTTGACATGAGTACACGCGTCTCTTTTCTGTAAGAGGGAAAAAAAAAAGCCTCAGCTCAATACAGGACAGGAGTACACATTAAATGAATCAATATTGAATAAAAAGACACAAATATGCTTTTCTAATTTCCAGTAGTTCTTCTAAGCTAGATTTTAAGGTAAGACACTCTGTACATAACTTTTCATGGTTTAAACCAAACCAAAAAAAAAAAAAGCCAATAAAATTTCCTCTAAGGAAATATATACAAAGCATTTCCAGGGGCCTTAAGCATGAATGGAAAGTGATAACCAGGAAGAAGCAAAGACAGCTCAGCTGCAATATTCACCCACCTCCTCCTCTCCGCAGCAGGCTCTAACATCAGCAGCAGCCACAGACAGGTATGGACAAAGCTGTGCTTCCTGAGTCTGTTTATCTACTTAACCACAAACTAATGCTTTTTTTGTTACAGTATCAAGGGTTTTGTATAGGGTGAGTTTCAGAGCATTTCTTGACTTCCTCACCAGCAGAGCAGCAGGGTTAGCATAAGCAGGATGAAATGAACACTGTAACTTGGAAAAGCATTCCTGTATAATGAATGATCTCTGAGCTGTAGTTTCTGAAGAGTGAAAAGGGGTGGGGTGATTGGATCCATCTCTGGAAAACATCTCAGCTTTTTTTCCAATGGATTTTTCACATAAAAGTCTGTGTTGTTATAAATGTTTGGTATAACTTACAAGAGCACCAAAACAAGAAAAGCCATGTGAGTTATCAGGCAGAGATTTACAGGGGGAGCAAAGGAATAATGCCCCAAGAGAGCTGCAGCCCCCTCATCCTTCCCACTAGCAGACTCCTGTATGCCTTGCTAACAGCTGGGCAGCAAACGCCACAAAAAGCCACAGCATGCTGCAGCACCTTCAGCCTTCTACAACTTCAAAATGCAAAGCTAGCTGATAGCAGTTCCCACATGGGGATTTACATGTGAAGCAGGAGGAGCAAAAGAGGCATTTTAAAACTCATTTGCTAAGCCTCCTTTTCTCACACAGGCAAAGAATCAACCGACCATGACTTCGACCACACAGCCACACTACGTTCCTTAGCGCTCCTGGGTGCGAAGATGGCAACGGTGATGGAGAAGAGCCTTCCCCGCCTCTACAAGCCTGCTCCCTTTATCTTCCCACGAGGATCTGATACCTGTGACTCATGTTCTGTGGTTCCTGGGCTAGGTGAGCGCCGGTCCCCAGGCACAAAGCAAAGGCTGCGGCCAGATGGGAAGCCCGCAGCCCACGCTCGCTGGGGCCAGGCTCCCGGCACCAGCTTCAGAAGCTGAATGAAGAGCACGAGCCCGCCATGTGCATTCAGAGAGATGTTTGCCACATTCACTTCCAGAGACCCCACCCAGCTGAAGAAATGCCAGAGCAGTTGCAGAGACATGGAGGGGGACCCGGGCACTACTGAAGGGAATTAATTCTCTGCGGTGAGACATCCGGCTGTTAATTACTTTTCAGCATGAGCCGAAGTCTAACCGTACCTTCGGGCACTTCATTTCAATAATTCATTCACCATGAAGGGCCTTCCTCAAAGGAAGGCAGTAAAACCCTAACATGGTCAAAAGGAAGAGCGTGCCAAACAGTTCTTGGAACACGCAGCGCTTTCCACCCAGTCGTGCCCCACGCTTACACAGCAAAAAAAAGAAAAAAAAAAAAGACAGACTCTTATGGAGAGAGAGAGACAGCTCAAAAATCTCAGGGAAGTGTTCTGCTGGAAAACAACAGGTCAACAGGGAACGCTGCTACCCTGGGTAGCCAGGAAAGACCTGGCTTCAGCACAACCCTAAATGACCACTGCAGGGTCTGATCCAGCAAAGCCCTTGGACACAACAGCTCCTCAGGCTTTGTGGCTAGGAGGTGTCCACACAGCTTGGTCAGCCTCCCTCTTAACTCTTCTGCATCTCGGCTTTCTTGCCTTCACTGTGGATGCAGCACCAATGCTTTATTTTGTAAGGCCAGCTGAAAGAAACGCAACAACAAAATACAGGAGCCCAAGTGACAGCTGGAAAAACGTTAGTATTGAATTGTTCTGATCTTGGACCACTGCAAGGATGATAGAGAAAAATGACAGGCTGAATGCCTAAGCCAGTTCTAGTTATTTCCTTCATTTTTCTCTGGCAGAGACAGAAGATAGCAGGCTGCGTGAATGGTACTGTACCAACAGCCATGTGACAGAAAAACACAGCGCATCGAGTAGTTTGGATGCTACATAAACACTGACAACTGCAAACTACTTATTTTTGGTACTGCTCATGTATAAAAACATTCGAGGCAGGAGGGGAGGGAAAAGAGGAGAAAATGCCTGCAAAACAAAGTTGGCAAGATCAGTTACAGACCTGCTTGCTATGAAAGACGATTGTTTTATTTGTTGTTTGCATGTGTTTTCTTCCTGCTCCTTCACAGTTCCCAGAACCTCTGCCAGTTCACCAAGAACAACAGAAGCCCTTCTGTGCAAACAGCAGCAGCCTCTGCTCTCAGAGCCCAGGTAGAAGGTAGATTCCAAACCTTCCACAGCGCATCAGAAGTAATGCAACAAAAACATACCTGGGGGCAGGGAGGAGTCTGAGTAGTCAGAGGGCATAGAGGTAAAACCAAGTGTCCTGTGGAAGACTATACATGTAAGTTACAACACTTGAGGGGGAAAAGAAATAAAATAAAAAAATAAAAAAAGAGTGAGGTTCTCATACGCAGGACTTCTCTTTCCCATATTAGTGCAGCTTGCTATGCTTCCTTTTGGACAGCCTCAGTGAGTGGAAGGGAAACCATGGCTTTTCTCATGTACCTCACCTCCCTGACACTATCTCCATGTGAATATTTCCCTTCACAGTTCAGTCATTTTGCCTAAAGTTCTTTGGGGAACTGCTCAGTACTTGTGTAAGGTGCTGATTTTTAAAAACGAATCATTTAAGACACAGAAGATGAGAAGCAAACAAAGCAGAAAGCGAGGGAGGGAGGGAGGGAAAGGCTTTGGGTTTGCCTCTCTACAGGATTTGTTTTGATACAGTATCCCTGTTGCATGAATTTTCCACATGCTTTTGTCAGATCCACCACTTCAAGCCACAGAGCCGCCCCACGCTCATTTTTCCCTGTATGCTTACGTGGCAGGCCAACCTCCCTGCTGAATCAGGCAGTCCCCCCAGAAGCCAGGACCTGCAACCCAGGAAGATGTGCATGTTCCCTTGGCCGAAAGCCCCAGCTTCGCAGCACGAGCAAGCCAGCACAGCAAGCCCCCATATTCTGATACCGAACAACTATCATCAGAATCACTGCTCTCACAAGAAAGAATAAAACCATATCAACAATAGTAACTGCTCTGCATACACAAATGAAGCAAGTATCACCATGAAGATGCAGACTTAAATGAGTAGATGCTAAGTAAACCATAACATCTCAATTTTTTTATTTTTTTTTTTAAACATGCTCAACTTTCTTTGGCATTAAAGAAGAGCAGGAGACATTTATCTCATTAAAAACAGCCCTAACTTAGGACTTCAGATAAAACTTAATCAAAGCCCACCCTAGGCTATGTATAATTTGCATACAACAAAACAAAATCACTCCCCCACACAGGCTTTTTGCTTTACCCTTATCTGACTGAGAAACCCCCCAACCAGGTTAAAGCACTGGTCACACAGGTACCACTTCACAGGACTGGTGCGGGGGCAGGTGTATCTGCTCACATCACTGCCTCACATTCTCAGCCTCCAGCACTCAAAAGATCCCCTCCATCCCCCGAGCCCCATATTTCACCAACACAGAACTTCATATTTAGCATGCATGCTAAGCAGGAGGTAAACATTTAAGTAACAGAATGCAGATTTGTTAATCAAAGCTGATTGCTGTCTTTCCTTCTATTTACTGGGGGTTCTTCTGTGAAATACTATCTCAGTTACTGCTGCCTAAACTGTGTTTTTATAGCCTCACGGAGAAAAAGTTGATCTGTTACCCTATCGGCTCAAGAGACACGTTTTACGTCAGCATTTACTAGAAATGCAATATTCAAAATAACTTGCAGGTAAGGAGTACATAATTCTGCACCTACATTAACCCTCTTCTGTCAGGTCCAAACCAGACTTTTCTTCCTTTGCTCCCTTTTCTTTGCATCGGTAAATTTTGAAGTGCTTACAGTTCCTTATGCCCTCACAGAAATAAGTGGTTAACCAGAAGCTTTCAGCTCTGGAAAACACCAACCACTACACGATTTTCAAGCCATTTTCTTCTGCCAAAAGGACATTAAATTTCAGACTCCTCCCTGTTCCTAAGGATTTTTAAATAGCTTTTTATAATTACCACGTCCAGATACAGAAGCCCAGCATCACTGAGCTAAGACTATTGCTGGCCATGTGGTGAAAACTGTAATTTCCCAGCCAAACCGAAAATCGGAATTTTGCAAGCTGCCTTTATGAGCTTTTAACGTCTGACCGCTGGCAGCACACTAAGGTTCCCTAGAAAATACCCAAACAGGTTCAATCTCCCTCACCCTTGATGGTGCAGATATGCACAGAAAGGGAAGCCGCGAGGTGCGTGGGGCACACCAGCCTGCCCGCCACGCACTCCCCTTTATTTATTGAAACTCCCTTTGACAGTTCAAGACAGCAAGCAGGAGCTATCTAGCGTGCAGAACTGGGCAGCGTTTTACTGAGGCACAGAGGCTGATCAGTCAGAAGAAAAGCTGCTGAAGTGTGGATCTTCAACTGAATGGGGAATCAAGAAGTGTTACAAAATAAAAAGGAAGAAAAAACGTATGAAAATTACTGTCAAAGTTGGGAACATTTCAATATTCATGCACTTCTCGCAGTTCTGAGCGTGTCCATACGAGAAATAACCATCCACATGCTTGCTCTTTTATTTTGAAGAGACTGTAGAACTACTACTTAAAATAATAGCCTCAGTTTTCAGATATACTGAAAATCCATTACTTGGCAGTGCTTTCTGAGCATGTTACAGAGAGATATCACGTTCTTCAAACCTCTGAGCCTTGGCTCTTTATCCACACCATATTTCTCTACATCCAGTTCCTTGTTCTGCTTTCTCACTGCACTGTGAGACGCTGTTCCTGAGGAATACACCCTGTTAATTTTTTAGAGCCTCATCATGCAAACTCAGGGTCACTTCCGTAGAAATGTCTTTCTATCTACAACTTTAATCAGTGAGCAAACCAGAACACATCAGATGTCAGCAAAATCAAAGGCCTCTGAAATTTAAGAACAGGAGGAAACATGAGGAAGGACTAAAAAATTACTTTGAATTTTCCTGGTTTTTAAATGCCCACTAGGCTGTTGGTAACTTTTGCACTAGCAGACTGAATGGCAGAGAGGCAACATCCATAGACAGCAAGAACTGGAAGTCACTTTGGGGGGCGGGGGGGAAAAAAGAGTAAGAGAAGAACAAAAGTACACAGAATAAAAATACTAAAAGTATAAACAAAAAAAAAGCTAAACATATAATCTTGTAAAGGAATGCACTACTAATTTATTTTTGAGAAAGCACAGTAAAAGGCAGCCATAAGATACTGGAAAAATGTTAATAATTAAAACCTGCTTTGCGTCAAGGCCATACCCTGCCTGTGAAAGCCTCCCAGGAGTGCTGGGACGTGCCTGGCTCTGCCCGGGGTGCCCTCCCTCCCACTCAGGCAGACAGCATCCCTCGGGCAAAGGCCCCGAGTGGGAGATTCCAGCCTGCTCCAGCTGGAGTTTCAGCGTTTGCCCGGGGAGCCCTCTTGCATACGCAGATGAGGCACTGAGGTGACTGAAAGCTTCAGAGGAGAAGCTGCTAGACTGTAGAGCTTCAGAGCAAGCCTGACTAGCCTGCTTAAAAGGGAGGGCGATTTCAGCAGGGAAGCAGATCTGCATTTAGCAGCCAACAACAAACACTGGCTGGCTCCTGCGGCGATGGGTTTCTTGTCTGTGCGGGGGCTCTTTGGGATGCTGCTGTGATCCCGGTGTGGAACTTCGGTGAAGAAGCTCCTAGGGCAGCCTGCAACCAAACAGCCACTCCTCTGATATCTCCAGGTATCACTCCTTCATCTTATATTCCAGAATTTTGATTTAAAAAAGGGAAAAGCATGTACAGGAAACACTATTTTCAAACATACTCACATATATCTGGACTTCATATACATTAAAACCATTCTAAAGTAATGTACGATTTCATTGGCACAGAAATACACTTTGCTTAAAAGAAATAAAAAACACCAGAGGAAAATTTCCTGAAATGTTCTGTAAATCACTGTCATGGAAAAGGATACTTAGTCTCTCATCCCTGACAAATGTGTGCAATTGAGATAAATCCACTGTGTACACTGCGTAAAGGTTTATTTGAAAGTTATTCAATTGTCCCTGTAATAAAGTTCTCTATTTTCATAGTTCCTCATCTGCCTCAGCCACAAAAGCTTTGTCCTTACACTGAAGGAGGCAATTCTCTTTTAAGACTCAATGCACTAAACTATCACAACATGTGTACTTAGCTCTGCCTCTTGACAACTGAGAATTACAGGAATATTTTGACGTAAGTTGTATTTTACTAATAAAAATGATAGAGTAAAATATTTTAAACACAATTACTACATACACCACTGAATTTCCTTGATACAACCGGGACAGAAACACAAATAGTTCTTTCTGTAAGACATCCTGAAGCAGGGAGAAAGGTAGAATCTGCACATCTGCTGTCTGAGACACGCGCTCCTCTTCACAAGGCACGAAAGCTAGAGATTCCACAGAGGTAATGGAATAACAAAACCACCAGAGAAACCATATTTTACGTGCCGTTTCTAAATATTTCTTTCTTTTTCCTGGCTCTGTATCGTGTCTGCATCGCAATCTTTAGGGTAAGAGCAAGCATGCGATCTCCCATCTGACCTAGCAGCGCTCAGTAGTCAAAAACAATATGGTTCAACACGAACTCCTCCTTCCCACCCGGCAAAATTAGGCCAAAAATCAGAGGAAATCATGCCATGTGCTCTGGATATTCCATGACTACCACTGCTGGCAGGACTCGAGCCACATATTTCATAGGTAACTAGGAACACACACACAGTTGTTTTGTAGCTACGTTAGACCACAGGATCCTGCTCAACCACCAGTTTTCTCTCTGCATCTCTTCCCAAACCTTCTGCAATTCCAGTCTGTGAGAAGGATTTACAAAGGGGACTTGGCACAAAGTTGTCTTTCAAATACAAAGGAATTTGGGGGAAAAAGGTTCACAGGGCATTTTAATGTATGAGTGCACGCTCCTTTTTACCACGCGTTCTCCACTCACTGTTTCTGCTGGCGACCGAAGATATTAAGTGCAGTTTATTACGTTAACCAGATGCAATTATGAGCATCGACAGAATCTGATTAAAGTGACAAGCACACAGACTTTTTCAGCTTTGCCTTCCACTTTCACAGCCTGTGGGTCATGGGTCATTACAAAACCTTTTCATTTTCAGTCACCAAAGGCCACGGGGGAATTGCTAAGTCAGCATATTCCCCAAGCAGTCTCATTCCAAGACAAACCTGAAGGACCTTTTAAAAGTTATTGTACAAAAACAAACAGTCCTGCCCAGCCTACCAAACAAGAGCTTCCCCACTTCCCCCACAAATGCGTCATCGAAGGCTCCAAACATCTGCCGTACTTCCCCCCCTGCCCCCCCCTTCTTAATGTAAATATCCTGAGTTATGGTACGTTTAAACAAGTGGAGGGAAAGACTGCTGCCTGCCCAACCCATCTGATTTGGAAATTTAAAGTCCAGTTGATTCATCTGCTTTAACACAGAAAGGAAAATCTTTCTTTTCCTACTGAGCAGGGAGCCTAAATTTCCCTCTTCATAAGCCACACTGAGCAGAAACACTTGCTACAGAAGCCCAACATACCAAAGAACGAACAAGCCCAGGAAACACATACTTGTAGAACTAGCTCCTTGAAAACGCGTGGCTCTGGAAAGTCTCGTTTATGTTTCCCTGCATAAATATTTAGAGCAGTTTGCAATTTGAAATCAAATTGTCTGATCACAAGAAGTTCAAACAACATGCCTTCTACACAAAAAAGGAATAATTTAAGGTTTATTGTTTAAAAAAAGAAAAGAAAATACAAGCCCAAAACCAGAGGACAATTTTTTTCCAAGCTTCCTGAGTACATAAACTCAGACTACGTGGAGACTGTTCTGATGATAATAAATGACCACAGCCAGAACAGAAGTTTTCACCTCCTCAACAATCGTGCAGCGTTCTGCCAGACAGATGCTGCTCCCCACCACCAGCCCTGGGTGCAGGCAGCCAAGGGAGACCACGCACATCTCTCCCCCCTGCCAAGGACAGGGAATGCATCCCAAACCCCAGGGATGTTTGCCTGGAGCTGTAGGTAAGTACTCACCATGCCATCCAATTCAAGCACCATAAAGTAGGCTCAAGGTCTGAAGGACGCTAGGCTGCAAATTCCTTTGTTACTCTATTTGCAGAGAATTCATTGGAACTAGGCATTTTTCAAATGTTTACAAAGCTCTTAGAAAGTTTGTTTTTTTTTTTTTTGCTAGGTGCAAGAGGAGAGGTGCAATTAAGCAGCACACACAGCAAAGTCTGTTAGACTGATGTATACAGAGTTTGAAAATACTGATATGAGTGTAAACAGAGAAATTTGGAAGGTTTAAAGCAGGAGATTAATTAAAAAGTTAATTTGAGAAAACGTGAGACCATAAGCCTTTGCCCTTTTTCATAACAGACACTCAAGACATCAATGATCTTGCTGTGAGGAGGCTCTGATAACTAAGCTTCTCTAGCTTATCCACGATTTTGTTATTTATGTTATTTTCTAATGGTTGTGTCCTGGATTAGCTGTTTAATTTTTGTTGTTGTTGTTGTTGTTTTTTTTTTTTTTTTTTGTTTTTTTTTTTTTTTTTTAGGGAAGTTCACCACCTACCCAGGACATCAAAACGGTTACATTACATACACAGTCACTGCAAACCAAGATCTACTCTGAGTTGCAAGAATTTTAAAAAGTCAGATTCTTCTAAATGCTCATAAGAAAGGTTGACTCTCATAAAATGCAGCTGTTCTTGAGCTCAAAAAACTTGACTCAGTTTCATCCCAGGGCCAACTGTCTGCCGTAACAGAAATGTTTGAAAGAACAACTGCTAAAGTCTTACTTTTTGTTTCTCTTTTCACAACTGCATTTTTTCCCCCCTAAGACATTCTAAACACACTGAAACTTGTGCTTCAGCAAATGCCAAATTCTGTAGAATAGACTTTTTAGGCTTTGCTCAATTAACAACAAAGTTACAGGATGCGAACGCAACACAGAACTATACATCTGCATTCTTTCCACTTCACTTTTTTTTCCCCAAAGAAACTTAACTGCCTTATAAGACATCTTCCAGCCCCACTTCGTGGCCACATTTTCACATCTGTATGAATTGAGTCTTTTTACCTCACTCTCCACTCATTTCTTCAAGCTTCAGCCTGATGCTAGCTGCCATGATAAAACTTTTAGTTCACACAAAACAATTTGTTCTTTTCTACCATCAAGAGGACAGAAGTAAACTGCTTCCTCCACTCTTATTATCAACAAGCATCCTTGCAGACACGTCTTAGCAATCCTTTTTCCTGGAGCTCCATTCCTTTGTCTCTCTTCCTAATGTTATTTTAGTTCCCTCTGAAAGCACCTATTTTTGCCACTGTCTGTATCCAGACTCACTTGGCATTATCCCCTTTTTTCTTTTCTAACATTTAGCATGCATACATAACAATCTATACATATACACACACATACAGCATTGACAGTGCCAGCTGTGTTTAAGTTTTTTGTTTGTTTGCTTTTTGCTTGTTTTTACTTCAATCTTAGCCATACTTTGTCCACTCTGAATGAAAAAGTTTCATGCCAAATTTTAGGAGCGGGTGTGTTTTTTGTCTGTTTGGGGTTTGTTTTTTTTAAAACTTTCCTGTTATTAATTAATATGTTAACTAGGAAAAGTTCAGTATCCTTTTGGTTTACCAATATACTAAAATTCTTCCACTAAGAACCTCCATTGCTTCTTAATTTTGCAATTTGCCAATAGAAGAAAATTCTGAAGGGAAAAAATCAAACAAACCAGGAGTAAGGAACAGATCTTGTTATCCTGATTAAAATATACACCTGTCTTTGGGCAATTCAGGCAGGTCAAAAAGCCTGCTGCTTATACATGGCAAATACAGGTTTCCAGCATAGTTTCACAGTGAGGTCAAGCTGGCATACATTAGAACAAGCACTGAAAGGGGTGGGGGGGGGGGGGGA
>VXAV01001223.1:0-37665 GCA_013399715.1 Alectura lathami
CATGCTGATCCCCTTGACTCAACAGGAGCGTCTCCTGGACAGAGGCAGTGTCCAGCCTGATCTTGCAGAAGCGGTTGGAGGGCAGCATCTCCATGTGGACTGTGTCCGACTGAGGCATAGCCGCCCAGGCTTCTGGCATCAGTTCCTCGAGCCAGGCTGTGGATTTCTGCACAGTTTAAGTCACTATCTGCCTCTCTTTTAAAGTGCAATGTATAGAGATTAGTATTAGAATTCTTAACATCAACATGAGTGGGGTCCTGCCTGTCACGTGTTTTAATTTCAAGTCCCCATTGCTTGTAGCATAGTTGATGAAAATCTTTTCCCCATGAAGTAAATGCAAAATCTGTGTGAATCATATCTACATGTGGGGAAGAAAAGCTCCAACTCCCATTAATGTCACTAGAAATTGTTAGAGGTCATAGCAGTCAACACTATTATATTAAATCCGAATGTTGCTACCTTTCTTGCAGCAGTAAATATTACTGCCTGTAATGCCACATGTTGTGTAACTTGTGAATTCTAATGTCCCCAGCAGAGCTCCGCAAAGCTGAGTTACTCTGCAGAATCCATAGCAATCTAAAGCCTTTTCTTTCTGCTAATTTCAAATAACAATCTTGTGCTGCTGCTGTAGCTGCTGGTTTTCTGGGCTTTCGTAACCTTAAGGGAAATCATGTTTGACACAATACTGTAGTTACTGAGAACATTGGCTGTATTACACAGCACACCTAGTATATCAAACTCCTCAAGTCCCTGGATGCGGACAAGAAAATTTTTTAATCTTTGTCCATGTCATGCTGGACAGCTATGTCATTGATAGAGACCACCAGAATTACAGTGGATAGGACAAAACTATAATAGAACAGAACTTGTTTATATATCATGAGGTGTGTGGTTTTTTTTGTTTTGTTTTTTTTTTGGAGTGTGGGGGGGTGTTCCCCCCCTCCACCCCCCATAGCTGGTTATGCTTTATTCTGTGATTTCAGCACTGTTGCATCATCTGTTGAAACAGCTGGTATTTGCCATTGGTAACCACAGGATACTAGAAGAAATAGTCTTCTAGTTTTGATCCAGTTTTCTCTCATTCCTAAAAACATTCTACTTGAAAATAATATATGCTCCACTGTGGCCATTATTCTCATATATGGATCTCCTATAGTGGCAACTTGGCAACTCTGCTCTTTAGGGGACAAGTACCCTTCAAGCAGTGTGAAAACATGGAAGAAGACAAACACGGAGAGTGTTATTGATGGTCACTTCATTCACGCTGACGCATCCACGCTAATAACTCTGACTCTTATTCCTACCTTTTAGGAGATAGGGGAAGAGCTTGTAAAGAATCCTTGACCCTGAGGAAATCGTTTGCATCAAAGTGGTATATTTCACCAAAAGCACCTGCTGGAGTGAAGCGAACTCTGTTACTTGTGCTCCAGGTTAAGCTTCACATGGGATCTAGTTGAGATGAGGGTGGGCATGGGTAGGGGTGGTTCACAATCTGAATGAGGCTTAATGAGAATAGGACCCCCCCCTTTCCCCCCCCCCCCCCTTAGAGGACAGAGTTCCTCATCAGGAAATGCAGAATATTCAGAATGTGATGAAAATTAATTAATTATTCATGAGTAAAATTGTTTAGATTTGGAAAGTGTTTGTGGTTTGGATTAATGGACAAGGTTATCAAAATAGCACTCTCACTTAAACAGCCTGCTAAACTGCTGCAGTAAGGAGACCATCACTGTGTCCCTTTCAGCAGTTATCTGGAGGTAATTGCATCCCAGCTGCTCTGAGTTCTTTGCTGGTATCTCATGTTTTAAACAGTCTGTAAAGCTTTTCTCCTCTTTGCTTTACCAGTTTCCTTACACAAAGCAAACACATGATAGTGTTTTGAGTGATGTAAGAGCACATGACTTTGTTTTGTGTGGAGCTCATAAGTGAACAAGACAACTCCTTACCGAGATTTTTATTCTGTGTAAAGCACCTCCCACAGTACTAGAAGTACCTGATGCCTGTTTTAATGATATCCTTCATAACATCCCTGTATGTGTCCTTATGCCTAGGACCCTTCTCTGTCTCTGGTCCCAACTTTCACTATGGTTTGTATCTCACTAAAGCAGTCTTGTCTGCTTGTCAAAGTTATACTGGTGTATGTTTGCCAATGTATACTCTGTGGTTTTGAATCCCTATTGCTGGAGCTTATATTATCACCACTTAGGGATTTTGCTCTGCTACAGATTCACAGTCCTTTCTTCTTCCTTTCCTTTTCTGACTGAAAGTGTTTTTTGTCCTTTGACCATCTGTGTAAGTTTTCTTAGTTTGTGACTGCTGGAGATCTGCCATCTTTATAACAAAGTCCCTCCATCCAGTAAATCAGCCTTCCTCCCTCTTGTCACCTTCCCCCTAAATAAATAAATAAAAGGATAAAAAGTCCTCAGTTTTCAGGAAACCTTTGAAATACCCACCACCCTTACCCCACCCCATAATCTGCTGATGCAGAGAAACTGTTGTGTCTGAACACATTTGGATTTCCACTGTTTGTATTTCTAGGAATTTGTCATTGCCTGAGTACTGTTCTTCTAGTCTGTCCTAGCCTCCTGACCTTCCCTCTGAATTTAATAAAACTTAAAGCTTAATATTTTTTCAGCTCCTTGAATGCCCTTAGCAATCACTTTTAAGGCATAAGTATATACTAACCATTTTCAATTCTATTTTCTTCCTTTTATATCCTTCCAGCAGAAAATGGATACGACCTTTTAAGAATGTTGATATGCAGTTGGAAATTTAATTGAAACCTATTTTGACTCAAAAGTAGAATATCCTTTGCTGGATATGCTTCTCCCAGGCTAGGTGAGTACTTCCTCTCTTTTAGGCCTAAATTCTGCAAGCATTTGTGCATGTGTTTAATTTTACAAATTGATTTCACTGGGACTGTCCCTGCGTAAGCATTTGAGAAATCAAGGCCTCAGCCAGGTTTCTGATGCTGTATCCTTATTTTTTTGCAATTTCTCCCTACTCCAAGGTGTTCTAGTAAAGTCTTTAAGGAGAGACCAGTGCAATCCTTACAGTTGTTTAAAGTGTGCTTGAGAACAGATATCTGAAAAGACTCTGTCTTGTGTTTCCTGAGGAGCAGAGGTGGGCCTTTTGGCTCTCCAGGTGGCCACCTGGGAAAATGGGGCTTTATGGTGTGCTCCCATGGTCCAGAGTTACTAAGTTAGAAGACTAGGAGAAATAGGTGAGAGGTCTGCTGTGGGAGACTTCTGCTCAGTGCATGATACTTGACTGAAGTGGTGTGCAACAGAGAGGTGTTCCTTTTTTCTGAAGGAGTGTGGGATTGATCCCTGGCATGAAGATAAAAATTTGGACCTGTGGGAAGCAGAGTCTTCATGGAGGATCTCCAAGAGATCTCCAAGAAGAAGAGTCCACAACCCCTCTGGGCAACCTGTGCCAATGCTCCATCACCCGCTCAGCACAGAAGTGCTTCCTGATGTTCACGAGGAACCTCTTGTGTGCTGGTTTGTGCCCACTGCCTCTTATGCTGGCACTGGGTGCCACTGAAAATAGCATGGCTCTTCGCACCGTCGCTTCAGGTATTTATGTACGTTAATAAAATCCTCCCTAAGCCTCCTCCTCTGTAGGGTGGTAAGTCCCAGTTCCTTCAGCCTCTTCTTGTAGCAGAGCTGCTCCAGTGCCTTCATCATCTTGGTGGTCCTCTTTCCAGTAATTCAGGAGGAGAAAGATCTAAGCAGGTTCTGAGTAGATGGGCTCCTGCAGGCTGTGCTATGTGTACACATGGACAGCTAATGCAAGCTCAGTACTGCAGTGGATCACTTTAAAGATGGAAATATATATATATATATATTTTAAATCAGTCATGAAAATATGGCATCTTCTGGGGATGCTTTCAGCCATCCTTCCACACTAAAATCCTGAATTCAGCAAGTTTTTCTGTTTGCAAGTAATTCTGTTTCTTCTTTGAAAGCTGTTTAAAGTAGATGCTTAACTTATGCAGCATGGGAGTAGTCTTGTCTCATTAATTTTTAGCCCACTTATACTTCACACATGCACCAAAAAGGGACGTACAAAAATGATGAATAGCTTGCTTTCTCAGAATACGTCCCTTGAGTTTATGGAGCTCCTCATTTCTGTACTAGCGATAGATCCTGAGTTCTTCCTTTCTGTGTAAGAAGCAGGATGATTATTATGGGAAAATGACAGTAACTGATGAATGGGTAGCTTTATTAAAATTGTTTTCATTATGCCTCTATGAAGAGTGATCTGTAATTTGAGAGCTATGTTGAAGGCTTTAGTCTGGAATCACTCCACATCTTTGACAGGCAGGATTGTTAACACCTTAATTTTAGCTGCGTGGTTGCCCCTTGCTAAATCCATACCTTACTATGCAGTTTTTAGTCTGATCATTTGTTTCTGTTCTCCCTGTCAATTGCCTTTTCGAGAGGCACTCCCCTCCGAAGCTAGGAATCGCCTCTGAGTGCGAGGGCACGCCCTGCCAGCGAGCGGCCGCCGTTAGCTCTCCTCATGGCGGCAGCGTTCTGAGGCGAGGGGGCGGCGCCAGGGGCAGCGGCAGTTTCCCGCCCTGCGGGTGCAGGGGCGGCCCCTGGGGAGGGAGGCGGGCGGGGCGTGGTGTGTCCGAGCTGGGCGTGCTGCTTTTCCTTGGCTGGGAGGCGGTGTGTCGCTGTTAACACCAGTGTAGCAGGCAGGCTGAGGCAGAAAGGGAGATGTGTGGGGGGGGATTGCAGGCTTTCTGGGCTGATGTGTACGCTCAGACAGACCTCGTGGGGAGTGAGAGGCCCTTGGCTGTGCAGAGCTCCTCAGTCTGGATGCCACCTGAGGAGCTGAGGAAGGTGAGGGCTCTTGTGGGTGCAGGTGTGCCCACCTGAATGATCTTCTTGATCTGCTGACCATAGCTGTGAGAGGGCGTCACCAGGCTGAGGTGTATTCAGCAGTCAGAGAGAGAGAGATTGATGCTTGCTATCATGTGGTAGTGCATGGGCAGATAGACAGCCCTGTCTTGGGGCCCAGCCAGGAGAGAAAGATGAGCAAGTTTCCCATCTGACACATTCCAGTCGTGAATGTGTGCAGGGTGAGTGAGACTGGACTCTTGTCTCTGCTTGGGTCAAAAAGGAAAAGCCTCCCCCATGTTCCAGAAGTCCCACTATCCAACAGATACCAAGCTCTGGTGTGGGAGAGAGAAAATATTGATGTCTGCTTGGTACTGGAAAGTGGTGATCACGTTGAAAAAATCTAGCCAAAGACCTGAGTCATGACCAGTGCCACTAAAAACAGGCTAAGGGTCTTAATAATCAGAGACTGTTTGCTCTGAGGTACCCATCTGGAACCCAGACAACCTCTCTAGAGAGGTTCACTTTTGCCACAGTGGTAGCTGCCTTGTTGCTGTATAGCCTGGAGGATGGAGTCACTGGCATATCACACAATGTTCTTTTCCCACACTAGACGTAACGAATTCGTGTTGGGGGTGACAGGCAGTGCTAGTGTTGTGCTTACCAGGATTGGCAGAGATGAGTGGTCAGATGTGGTGGGGAGTCACAGAATCATAGGGATTGGAAGGGACCTCAGGAAATCAAGTCCAACCGCCTGCTAAAGCAGGTTCCCTAGAGTGGGTTGTACAGGAAAGCATCCAGGTGGGTTTTGAATATCTCCAGAGAAGACAACTCCACAACCTCTCTAGACAGCTTGTTCCAGTGCTCTGTCACTCTCAGATTAAAGAAGCTCCTTCTCACATTTGTAAGAAATGAAGATGTTCATAGGGATGAAGGTGCACTTTTTGGAGATGTTTCTAGTAAAGTTGGTAATGATGCTGCAGAAGTATTTGTGGCTCTGAGACCACTTCTAGTGAAGAACAGATTAGCTTTGCAATAGCAAACCTGTTCACCAAGCAGAACTTGTGTTCTGAAGGCTAGAGTTTGCCATCTGTGCTGAGGTTTGTCCCAGCCCTTCAGCCCTGTGTGAAAAGCTCATTTGCTTTTCACATACACTGAAGCCAGAGACTCTGCACCAGAGCAGCAATGTGTTTGGTCTTTGCTGATACAGAAAGTCATATATCTTCTCGTGCCTTGCTGTGCAGAGCAATAGGGGTTTAGAGCAGGCAGGCTCCTGGTTTCTGGAAAATAAGCTAACAAACTCCCCTTTGTTTCCTTTCTTTCTTCTTACTGTTTTTTGGAAGTGTTAGCTTTAGAGCCATGAAATTAATCTCATGAATACCAAGCAACACTAAAGAAGAAGGGGTGATGTGGTCTTGGGAGGAGGAAAATGGAGGACAGCTTATGTCAGTGAGTTTTCATCATGTAATTTTTTTTCTTAATCATAAAAAAAATCCCACAGCAAACAGTAATTTGGACCTGAAATAACTGTCATTGCAGTGCACCTTCCTCTCTTCTGATTTGTACCATTTTTGGCAAATAGTGCATACTGTAAAAAGGCCCTTGCAGCGTTATTAATCATGTTTGGCAGCCAGGCTGCACTAATCTACTGTCTGACAGTACGAAAAAAATACTAACCTTTTTTTTCTTTTAAGATGTAGTCGTTGAAGCTTTTGATACCTTCTTGCTATAGTGAGAAATGCAAGAAAAGTGGATGACTATGGAAAAAGCAGAACTCCTCCCTTCCTCCTGTCCCCACCCTTAGTGAATAGTGCTGGGGCTGTGATTGGGGCCAAATTTACCCTAGTTATCAGGGTATAGCTGGCAGCAAAACTTTGAGGTGTAGCCTTGGTGATGTAATACAGCTTCTTCATACCAGATGGATGGGACGAACAACATTTTAAATATTTTGCCTAAGGATACTAATGATTTAAGAATGTGGAAAGATTCAGAACTTTCCTTGCCTGATTCCTATCAGAAATTTTGAAACAAGGTTCTCAGTGGAAAAAGGACGACTTGCTGGTAAAGGGATTGAAACCTCTTTCTTTCTGTCTGGAACAGTAGCAACACTATTCATGCCTACATCTGTAATGTGTGGAAATGTGATGTCAGTAAGTCAGAACTTGGAGCTAGCAGAAAGTGACTGCATGTGTGCACCTTATTCCATCAATCACATCTTCACAAATGCCAGGCTAAGAATTCATCTACAAATAAAGTCATGGATTTGTATCTAAAAACCTTTAAACTTCAGGTGTTCCTGAAGTTCAGACATTCATTAACTCTTCTGTATTTAACTAGTTGTTCCTATCTGTATAGCAAGGAACAGCTGACTGCCAGCTCTGAAAAGACTTGAAAGCCCACAGCATCTCAAATCTGGTTGCAGATTTTTGGTCTAATTCTGTGACACAGCATGCCAGGAATAGGAGCCAGATCTGTGATCACAAAAAGTCAGATTGCTTATGATGGGAAGACATGCAGTGATTCTTCAATTCATTGATGGCCAGCACCTAAATGCTGTGTAGGTTGCATGGTACAATACAGTGGTACAGTGTATCTTGGGCTGGAATAGTGTGATCTATCCGTCAGCTCTGTTAGTTTCAGTTGGTCCTTTTTAAGGGACACAAATATGTATACAGTGCTACAGTTCTCCTGCCAGGAACATCCTGAGCAAATTGATTTTAAAGGAAGATTTTCGTTTGCTAAATAGTTGAAATGAAACCTAATGGTATGTGTCACTTACTGCTTAGTGGAGAAAGTGGTCAGGATAAAGGCACTTCTGATTGAGGATGTCTGGCTTCTTGAAAATGGTAAACGGTTTCTTAGAGTGTTAGCAATGTGTTCAATGTCTGCCTAATCCACTTTGTCTTTGCACTTAAAATATATATATATATTCAGTGGTTACTATGAAATTAATAAGTTAATGTGAGCCTCTTATTTTACTTAACAAAGAAAAGCTGAGAGTTTTGGAAAAAAAAAAAAAAAAAGTAATAAGATATAAATGAAGTTTGTCCAAGCAGAAGTATTCTTTCTTCTGGCTGAAAGTTTGTGGATGCTAAGGCTTGGTTTCCTATGGTGAACTATGGTGAAGGAAGACCAGCACTAGTAACACTCCAAGATCACACTGCCTTCCTGTGATATGTGGTGAGAAGGGCAATTTCCATTACAGAGGGAGCTCAGTTCTGCAGTTCTCTGGACAGCAAGCACATAAGATATTTTGTGAAGGGAAAGAGAAGTCCCATGGGAGATCAGGAAGGATTTCAGTGATCAGTGATGAATCTCACATGAAGATAGTATGTGATGAACTCTTAATTTGTCAAGAACTCTTAATTTGTCAAGAAAAAAAATGTGACTGTGTTGGTTTAAGATGGGTATAGAGGCTTGTGGAAATTACAGAGAGTACCAGAACAGGGCTGGTTGTTGGACTAGGTATTCTCTAGTGGTACCTTCCCCTCATCTGTGGTCTGTAACAGCAGAGGAGCTGACTTGCAGTGGATTAAACCATTTGTTTCCATCATAAATATGGAAAAGCCACTGAAAACTCAGAAGCTAAGCAAGCAATGGTTTTTCAGTACGGTAAGAAATTAAAGAGGCAACTGACTTGTTTTCATGGACTTTTATATAATGGCTTTAAACTTCATTAATTTAGTGCCATGAAAACCTAATAGAGCATTTTGATATGCATCTTAATGTCACTCTCAACTATCCTGTTCATTGAAATTAGTAATATTTACAATTGGTTTTGCTTATTTGAAGCCTACAAATATCTTTGGTCCTATGTCTTTGTCTAAAAACATTGGCTTTCACATGCAATCATTGCCAGAGAAAATAATGGCTAAGATTCCTAATCCTTTTGTTTTAGTAAATATCACTTGCATGTCTAACATTTAGATGTGTATAATGTATGCCGAGTCCTGTCTTCCCAGGCACTACAGTGGCAGAAGTCTGCTTCTGTGAGGCACCATGATGTGGAAAGTGAATTTTAGTTTCCAGTAGTGTGACTCACTCTAAAATATTCCATGACAATCTTTCTTGTCTGCTAAATTAATAGATAGGTGATGAGCATTAAGTCATGAAATCTCAGGTATTCTGCAGCTGGCTTCAAAGACAAACTAATTTTAGCTTAGACACTTGTGAACATTGGGAAGAGGCCTTTGGGGTCATCAGGCCTTTTCCCACTGCTTTTTGAAGACAACCAAAGAAGTCTCGGAAGAAGTCAAAATTTCCCTTTGCCTCTGTTCATACTGGAACATTGTCTGCATCAGCTCTGCTCTTTCTGTACACATTGAGTGTATCTTTACCACAACACAATCTCAGAAAAGGACTGGGAAGTACATGTTCGGGGTGTTGTATCTAATTGTCGGTGTATAATGTGTGTAAATTTCAGTATTCCAAGGAGTGCAATTAAATATTCTGACTATCATATAAAATATTTACAATTATGTTAGTCAGATAAGACAAAATATTTTTAGTTGAAGATGTTCCCTAGACATCTGCTTTTTTTCTAGCCCATATGGTAGAATGTGTGCCACATCTCATCTGCACATTATGCCATATAATTACTGCCAAAAAAAAAAACCCACTAAGTTACTATCTAAAGCAAAGCAAAAAATCTCCCCAGAACTCTCATGTTTTTAGCACTCTGAGCACTTGAGTTTTTAGCACTTGAATGATGCACCTTTATTACACAATTATATCATGAGTCTTCTGTTGTTCTCTGTTAGAACAAACATGCAGATGCTATTATTTAAGCAGAATTTGGATTACTGTCTCTCACATGAAAGAATAGCATGTCAGCATGGTTCCCTTCACCTGTAATGTATTCAGCATTGATTATTAATGAGCATCTCTCAGTGAAGTGTCTGTTGAGACATAGCTTCAGCCAGATACTTGTTAGATTTGATGAACTTAAAAGCATAATTGCTGTAGCAATATTTAATGGTTATTTATATCATTATTTATAAATGATATTCATATTCTGCTGTCTTAGCTGTTTTCTCTTAAAATGGTGGAGATCCTCATGTATAAGTTTGTCACCAAGGAAGAATGTAATTCTTTCAGAAATTTGATTAGAGTACTTTGACATCCCAGGTTCATACCCTAAGAGTTGGTTGCCTTTTGCTTACACCTGAGGTGCAAGAGTGGATGTACATTTTAATGACAGATTAAATATCTCAAGGCATCATGCTTTAAAAACAATGTAATGTGTTGTCTGCTCTGCAACAACAGGAGTCCCGAGATGCTTACAATGAGCTGTGTGACCTCCCCTCACTCCCTGAAATGTCTTGAGCAGCTATGTACCGTCTGCATCAGGTGAAGTGGTTTTACATTTATACCAATGTATGTTATTCAGGAATTAAACTTGGTGTAGGAATCCAGTTGATTTTAAAGCTACTGATGAAATGTTGCTATACCTAGTGTTCAAAGGATATCTTCTTATAAGAATCTTCTTTCTCCTTTCTGACTGATGCCATCTTCCTCACCATCCCTTTGGAACCAGCTGCAATTTCTGGAGAATTAATGTAGAAAGGCTTCTGCAGGATGTCAGCTCAGTAAACCTATTCTTGCTCTGCTGCTTGTTGGCTAGGGTCTACTTAGTTTCATGCATTCATTCGGTAGGCAAAAGGTGTTAGCATGCAATCATTTTATTGTACGATATTTTCCTGTTCTGATGCCTAGCTGAAGCATGACCTCTGCTGCAGAAATATGTCAGGGAGGATGTATTGTGCTTATTTATGGGGTGAGGATTATTGGGGATTCTCTCTCTGTTTTCATGTCCTGATCTTGAAAGAGGTGAAATGTAAACGTAATCAACCTGCTAAAAAAACATTCCAGTTTTTGCCCACCTTAACCATTTCCGCTTATTTTTCAGGAGTAGCCTGCCCGTTTATTATCGCTGAGGGAGAGGTGTGAAATGCCCCTGGTATTTGCCTGACTCCTGTGAGTAAACCCTGTTGCTATATCCTCTTAATTCAGATGTTCTGTACTGGAAGACCATGACCTTGCCGAGTGTTTCTTAGTTTCTGTCCCTCTTACCCGTCTGTGACATTTACTTTTTCTTGCTGTGATTTTTGTCTGTTCCAACATTCAGCAGAGTTGGGTGATGTGGAATAATTGCACCACTTTTTATTCAGTTTTTGATGCCTCTCACTGGAATTTTTATAGGCCTCTCGATCTGCTGAGGACCTGTCTGCCTTTCCCAAGTGTATAATTATTATTTTTAATTAATATATGCACCCAGGTCTGTCAAATGACTTTGTTTTCTTTCTTTCCCTTATTACAGCTTTTGAACCAGGGCAGTTCTGTTATTCTTTCTCTGATTAAGTTCCTGAGTTTAGTTATGTAGCCTATACGCTGATAGTCTTCATCCACTAAATTTACTACTGACTTTTCTGATGGTGCATTAAAGGTGACATACTTCAGGAACAGCAGAGCATGTATTTTACATTCATCCTACTTGTTTTTGCATTGGCAGACAGTGGAGTGGGTTCCTGACACATCTGGGCCTTCTCTATTCTTGCATAAGAGAAAGCTAAGGATAACCTGAACATTAACCAAATACACAGCTCGTGCTGTGATGCGGATTTGCTACTTTTAGTAGGGCCATCATCCCTACTTGGGACTCCTGACCAGTATGGTCAGATGGCAGCTTGCAATGACTCACAGTTCTGCTGGAAGCTGGCTTAGAGAAAACATATGTACATATAAGTACATATACATGTATAAATATGTATTAAAGCCCCAACTTAGAGAGATATTTGCATTGCTAGGCTTTGAGGGGCACTATAAATGGTATGTTGAACTGGGGTGAACTGAGCATGGTCAAATATGACAATACATTGTAGAAGTCAATGCTGACTAATAAACACAACAAAATAATGCAGACTTTAGGAATGCACGTGTTCTGGTTTTTTGGATCTTCTTGATAGACAAAGGAGCTGGACTCGAAAATTTTGCTGTTGTATTTATTTGGTTCCCCTTGAAATGTCTCCAGAGGGTGTCGGGAAAGCCAAAGGTGCCAGAGCTCAGAGTGCATTGTTGCTGGGTGAGGGTTTTCTGCTTTTTGTTTCCTAGCCTACAGGGACGCAGCCAGCAGTTGCCTGTGGGCAAAGGGACTGACCAAAGAGGAGCAAATACAGCTTGGCTAATGAGCACAAATTAAAAATGTGACCTGATGTAACCTAGCAGAGGGTGGAAGGGTAGAAATTACCGATGAGGAGCACAAAGGAGGAAAGCTTTTAAAGTAGCCTCTTATGCAAACAGTGCAAAAAGCCTTTTTCTTGCCTATATTAATCTTGAAAAATTAGCATTTAATTTCTGTAATTAGCCCTTCATGGATTCCAAGGATACAAGCATACACTTACACACACATTCTCATTTCTTTTAAATCTTGTAGGCTTGTCATTCGGTTGCCAAGGGGAAGAAGAGATTTTAGTCGGAGACGAACAAAAAGCAGAACTTGCTCCCAGGTGTTGGTGAATCATCGGGGAATGAAGCTTTTCTTAATAATATTTGGAGTTGGGGGTGGGGAGCGAGGGAGAAGGATGTGGGTGTAAATTCACTTTTCCTGAAAGGTGCTGAAGCTGACAGCCCAGGGACTGCAGTGCAGAGAATAGTCGATTGGTGGGAACATAGCTGGTTGCTACCTGCCTGTCGTCATTTTGTGGTTAAACCCACAGTGCACAGCTAGCGCTGTGGGGTCCTGCTGCCGTGGAGTCTGTACCAAGGATGTGTGGACCCTCTGGACCAGTCACAGTAAGATGGTTTTGCCATTCCATTCCAGCGAGGTTTACTACAGCCTCCAACACAGTTAGCTCCTGAGATCCCCCTGTCACTCCAGAAATACAGATGGGTTCTGCTCATTTATATCTTGATATCATTAGGATGCACTGTGCACCAGTGTCAGCCAGAGCCTCGTACTTCTGTGATTCCGGTGTGCCAGGCCATCAAATACACATAGTCCAATATGCTCGATTTTCACTTTCCTGCCCCTGACTGAAGACAGGGCCCCTCTAATTCATTACGAAGATGCTCACAGACTGGAGCACCTCTCCTATGGAGAAAGGCTGAGGCTGCTGGGCTTGTTCAGCCTGAAGAAGAGAAGGCTCTGGGGAGACCTCATTGCAGCCTTCTGGTGCCTAAAGAGAGCTTATAAACAGAAGGCAGACTGACTTTTTATATGGTCTGACAGTGATAAGTGATGATAGTAATAAGGGGGAATGGTTTAAAACTAAAAGAGGAGAGATTTAGTTAGATATTAGGAAGAAATTCTTTACTTAGAGGGTGGTGAGGCATAGGCTGCCCAGAGAAGCTGTGGATGCCCCATCGCTGGAGGTGCTCAAGGCCAGGTTGGATGGGTTCCTGGGCAGTCTGATCTAGCAGGTGGCCACCCTCCCCTCAGCAGGGGATTGGAACTGGATGCTTTTTAAGGTCCCTTCCAACCCAAGCCATTCTATGATTCTGTAACCTCAGGTGCTGCTCAAATTCAGCTAGTCAAGATGAAGTACAGTGTGCAACTACAAAATATTTAATACTGTCTTCTCTTTCTCAACCCACCAAAAAAAAAATGCTGATAGTCCACAGTCTCTGGTTGACTGTGCCAAGTCATCACTTTAAGATGGACGCACTGTCCTTTCACCTAGTAGGAACTGAAGGAATTAAATACTTCTGTAGCCAAATGTCAGCTTGGTTAGTCAATAATCTTGCTTCTGACTTTCTCCAGATGCTCAAATACTGCAAAACTTTGCCAAGGAGATTATTTTCTGCCCCTTGTTTGTTTGGAGATCTTGAAGCCTTTTTCTTTCACTTGCACACAGTGAATGACCTTGTCTTTGTCCTTCTGTTCTGTAGTGGATAAACTTCATAGCTTTTACCTGTTAGGGTTTTAGTGTGGTGTGCAGGCTTTCCTCCTGTGGTATGACTGCTATAAAAACCATCTTCCATTTTGAAATATTTCTAAGATTTGAGATTTTAAAGCCAGAAATTCACATCCTCTTTTTTTTTTTTTTTTAACTTTCTTTGGCACGATATCCTCATCCCACCCCTCCTCTCCTCTTGTGCACAGTCAATCAAGACTCCACAGAATCTATATTTCATCTTGGTTCTTTGAGCATCATTACTGGATGGGACATATGCTCCAGAAAGTTGTAGGTTATTTTTGTTGCTGTCCTTATCAATGCACTGCCTGGCTCAGAGCTGGAACTGGAGCCATTCTAAGGCCGACGAAAACTTTGTAGGGGGATTTGGAGCAGTTATTCCTCCACCTTCTAGTATCAGAGATGAGAAGCAGCCTGTGTTGCTTGCTCCCATGTCTAATGGCCTTGCAGAATTAGAAGGAGTAAGTAATTTACCGACGATGTCTGCTTGCAGCCCAGAAGACCAACCACATCCTGGGCTGCATCAAAAGAAGCATGACCAGCAGGGCAAGGGAGGTGATCCTGCCCCTCTGCTCTGCTCTTGTGAGAGCCCACCTCCAGTTCTAGGGCCCCCAGCACAAGAAGGATATTGAGCTGTTGGAACGGGTCCAGAGGAGGGCCACGAAGATGATCAGAGGGCTGGAGCACCTCTCCTGTGAAGGCAGGCTGAGAGAATTGGGGTTGTTCAGTCTGGAGAAGAGAAGGTTCTGCGGGCACCTAACAGCGGCCTTCCAGTACCTGAAGGGGGCCTGCAGGAGGGCTGGGGAGGGACTCTTTAGAAGGGTATGGAGTGACAGGACAAGGGGTAATGGCCACAGACTGGAAGAGGGGAGATTTAGGCTAGATACTATGAAGAAATTCTTTTCTTTGAGGGTGGTGACACACTGGCACAGGTTGCCCAGAGAGGCTGTGGATGCCCCCTGCCTGGAAGTGTCCAAGGCCAGGCTGGATGGGCCTCTGAGCAGCCTGGTCTGGTGGGAGGTGTCCCTGCCCATGGCAGGGGGGTTGGAACTAGATGATTTTTAAGGTCCCTTCCAACCCAAACCATTCTATGATGATTCTATGATTTAGGACTAGAAATGTCACCTGTTAATTCCATTGGGAATCAATGAGCTAGATTAAAACAGTATAGTTTGGAGACAGAGAAAATACAAAGAGAGTACTGCAAAGTTACTGAAGCTTGAATTTTTGCAATTATTCCCTGGAGACAAACACAAAACCTGATGATTCAATATATCTTCATTTTCAGTGAAATATGTTGGATATTATAGAATGAAAACAGCATATTGCTATGAAAACTCGGAGAAGGCAAAAATATGCTTGGACACCTTCTGTGGCATCTAAACTAGTAAGATCAAGGCAAAACCTCATCCACATTAGATGAATTTCATTTGTTCAAAACCAAAACAAATGAATTAAATAATAGATTTTTATTATAAATTCCTCAAGAAAAAGAAAAGGTTATAACTAGTCATTTTGTTCACTTTACTCTGTGACTTGTCCTATAATCTCTTCCCATTAGAGAAAGTGGCTGGTATTTCGCTTGTTTCTTTCTTCTTTTGCCTTTAAAAAAAAAAACAAAAACAAAAACAAAAACACCAACACCAACACCAACAACAACAACAACAAAAATGAGCATGTGGGAGCATAGAAAGAATACCTTCCGGTTTCTGAAGCATTATTTTCCATAAGATTATTATGGCAATAGCCTAACAGTATTTTTGTGTATGTATTTATGCACCTTGACATGAAAGTCCCAATAAAAACAATAGTGAGAAATTCAAACCTGAATCTGAAAGTCTGGGCAACTGCTAATGTTAAACTGAATTCCCTGTAAGGCCAGTGCTGAGAAGAGACTCAGTGAAGCCTTGCTGGAGGGGAGGTTTGAGCATGCAAATTCCAGCAATTGCCTCCACCAGGACTGCTTGAGGAAGGAGTTATCACTACAAATAGTTCAAACATGCCTTGTACAGTAATCTGTGCTTTTCAATGCTCTGAGAAAGTGGCAACAGCATGAGTAGCACATGCGTCTCTCTGTGCACTTGCTGGCTGTGTTTATGTCGTTCTGTCACACGTGCCCATATGTCCTAAAAACTAACTTCTTGACTATCAATGTCATAAATCCTTTGGCACACCCTCCTGGGTGCTCTATGCACCCTGGGAAGGCTGCAGGCTATCTCAGAGTAGGATATCTTAGAGAATGTTGGAGGAGTCCCACTTACGTGCTGTGGGTGACTTACAGTTTGCAGAAACTCCAGTCCTGCAGTGTTGGTCTGCCAAAAGGCTTTGTAGGAAACTGTGACACAACCCTTGCTGCCACATAGTACCACTCTAGTATATCTTTTAAAAAACTCTTGGCCTTTTGCAGAACTGTTTCAGGATAGAGGACATCATTGCTCATTTTGTGGCTGTCTAACCTGCAAACTTTGGGGATTAAAGTTACTTGCTCTCTGGCAGGAAGGGTAAGGATGGGGTTTGAATTAGAGGAGATTGCAGTGTTGGTTGGCTCTTTTGTTGTTATTTAGCTAAAATATGGTAGACTCTACATTTGAATACATATGCAATGTGTGAATTCGGGAGTGCAGGGAAGTTTGACCATTTGTCTTATGGACCCAGCTCTGAGATGGATCAAGATTTTTACTTGGGTGATTGACCTGCTTTATGGCTAACCACTGACTGTGAACATGAGAATCTTCTTCAAAGGTGTCCCCAAGTAGAAAAGCTCCATAAGGAGAAGAATGAAGATCCCCCACTGCTACTGGCAGCTGAGCTTTTGCTATAGTCTGTAGCAGTCATGGGGTCTCACCGCAAGAGTATGAAATTATTGTCTTGGACTTTCTGTCAGGAGCACTGGCTGCCTTGCTGTGTTCTGTATAAATCATGTAATAGAATATAATCAGCTTGTATTGATAGCAGGGGTTGCCATGACCCAGGTATAAGACCTTGCATTTCACTTTGTTGAAGCCCGTAAGGTTCTCCTAGGCCCACTGCTTGAGCCTGTCTGGGTCTCTCTGGATAGCATCCCATCCCTCAGGTGTGTTGACCGCACTACACAGCTTGGTGTTATCCACAAAGTTGCTGAGGTTGCACTCGTTCCTGCTGTCAATGTCATTGATGAAGATGTTGAAGAGTATTGGTCGCAGTGCAGACCCCTGAGGGACACCACTCGTCACTGATCTCCATCCGGACATTGAGCCATTGACCACCACTCTCTGGGTGCAATATAGCAACCAGTTTCTCATCCATCGAACAGTCCACCCATCAAATCCATATCTTTCCAGTTTAGAGAAAAGGATGTTATGGGGGACCATGTCGAAGGCCTTACTGAAGTCCAAATAGATGACATCAGTGGCTCTTCCCTTGTACACCGATTCAGTTACACCATCATAGAAGGCCACTAGGTTGGTCAGGCAGGACTTGCCCTTGGTGAAGGCACGCTGTTTGTCTCACATCACCTCCCTGTCTTCCATGTACCTTTGCATAGCGTCCAGGAGGATCTGTTCCATGATCTTCCCTGGCACAGAGGTGAGGCTGACAGGTTGGTAGTTCCCTGGGTCATCATAGAATCATAGAATGTCTTGGGTTGGAAGGGACCTCAGAGATCATCTAGTTCCAACCCCCTGCTGTGGACAGGGCTGCCAGCCACTACCCTTCTTAAAAATGCATGTCAGTTGCCCTTCTTCCAGTCACCAGGGGCTTCGCCTGACTGCCATGACTTCTCAAATATCAGAGAGTGGCTTGGCAACTGCATCAGCCAATTTCCTCAGGACTCTGGGATGCATTTCATCAGGACCCATGGACTTATGGATGTTAAAGTTCTTCTGCTGGTCACAAACTTGATTGTCACTTACATTGTGAGGGACATTGCTCCCCCAGTCCCCACCTTCCAACCTGTCTGCTCAAGGGGTGTATGAAGAGCAGTTGTCATTGAAGACTGCGGCAAAAAAGTTGTTGAACACCTCAGCCTTCTCCTTGTCTGTTGTTAACAGCCTGCATGTGTTGCTCATTGGGTGGGGGGATGCCTTCCTGGACTTTTCTTCACTGGTTCATCTACCTGCATAAGCCTTTCTTGTTCTTTGCACCTCTTGCCAAGTTCTGTTCCACTTGGCCCTTAGCCTTTCTGACCCTGTCCTTATACAGCTTAGCAGCATCCCTGTACTCCTCCGAGGCTACTTGCCCCTGCTTCCACTGCCTGTGCATTCTCTTCTTGATCTCCTGTCTGACCAGCAGGTTGTGGTGAACGAGCCTGGAATAAAGGCTTCTTTCAGTGTTCCTCTAAGAAGGCTCTGTTGGAGCAACAGAGAGAAGAAAATATTAAGTAGATGACTATTACTTGATAAAGCATTCTCTTCAGATTTGAATGCTCAAATATGCCAGCAGAACTGCCCCTCTTGGATCTTTGCCTGCCACAATGGTATATATGTGAAGAGTATTTACTTAGGACTTCAGCTTTTGAGCCACATAAATTTTCATATTTGGTGCTAGCGCACTGGTCCATGTAGGAAAAAAGAACTAATTCTCACCTTGTTTTAAAATTCATATCAATCAAAATTAAGCCTTAGTGGTATTCCTTTGCTTTGTTTTTCTTTATTTTCTACCCAGGCACAATCAAGTGAAAACAGTGACTGTGTATGTTGCATTCTTCATTATCTGAAGTTGAAGAATTGGGATTGGATTTTTTTCTGAAAGCTGTGTGTTGGTCAAGCAAAAGCCTGATGGTTATCATACAAGTGATAGAGTGAACTTGCATGTGGTGTCACCCAGGTGACTAGATGTTAGACTAGGTTGAAAAGTCACTTTTTGCTTTAACCTGGGGCTCTATCCAAGGTCTAATGAGAACCAATTTCTCATCTTCTCTCCGTGCTCTAAATCAGCAGTAGTTTTGTAAATCTGTAGAGCCAGAAAGCAAAATTACTGTCTGTCTCTTCTGATCTCCACTGTAACAAAGTCCATAATGATTGCCAATGTAAACACATGAACTAAAGGAAACCATTATTAAAATTAAATAATACAATTTTCAGTTAAGAATTACTTACAATGCTGACTCCACTGGTTTTATTTATAAGACCTAAAAGGTATGTGGTCAGTCCCAAATTTTAACATCCTTGGGACTGAAACAGGATTTTTGAAGTACCTTTTGACAGTGTACTGTAAGGTTCTATAGAAAAAACGTGCAACTCCTACCATGAAGTTCTGCTAGACTTACTATCTACTTTCAGTCTTCAAAGCATGTGTGGGTGATGATTGATGTAGATGTATTGCAGAGTGAATATAAATGCCAAAAATATTAAAGCTCCTGCAGTATTCAATTTCTATAGAAAAATGTATCCACTCCCTTTCCTTGCTGTAAAATGCTGAGGTTGGTTTTCAAATATATTGTTTCTGGAGAGTAAGAATCAACACGTGGTATTTTCTTTGGTTTGAGTTTGATTTGTCTATTAGATACTCTGCAATTTAACCAGAATTTGAATAGTATTCCTTACTGAAAACAAATATGTAGGCACAGTTTGTTCATATCTATAATGTGATGCATAGGTGCATTTCTTACACACAATTTGTAGCTGTATTTTAAATGTAGTAACTACTGTGTTTTTAAAATATGCTGTCAATACTAATTTCCCACGAGAAAGCTGTATTTTTTAATAGGACTTTAAATGATTGCCATTATTTTCCCTCATAGCAAGTGGTGGAAGTTTTTGTAATCCACGGAACAGTGGTGTCTGATGCTTCATTTGAGATGCTGTACCATTTTGTCACCTACTTGTTACGGCTACTGAGATCGAAAGCCTTGTTTGTGATAGGTGCTGCACAGCCACCTTCCAGGGACAAGGTCTGTGCTCTGGTTACAGAGTGCAGAGTGAAGCTGCTCTCTCTACAGAGGAGATCAAGGAGAGCTAGGAACAGGGGACAGGCATCCTGCCAGTCCAGGCCAGGCTGTGTTCTTTGTGGGGTGCATGCCTGAGACTTTCCAGCCAATTGAAGAGTGTTCTGTTACAGGCCTTTGCTGGCAAAGCAGTAAAGCAAGTGGTCTCCAAGGGTGACAGATGATAACTCCAAGTGAAAGAAGGAATCTTTAAATAACATTGTTGTAACTGTTTAAATGCTGCCCTTTGGGCAGTGAGTCTGGTAATTCAGAATCAAGGTAGAACAAAGTCCATTATCTGGAGAGTTGGCTAGCTGACAGCTGGTGATTATTTCTCTTGCCTGGAGAAAACTGGGAAAAACATATTCTGCTTTCTCCCTACATTAAAGGAAATGTTGCAATTTGTGTAACTACCACCAAAGCATTACACTAATCTCTGCTTTTTAGTTGCAAACTTGTGTGGGGAGAGAACGATTAGGATAAGGATAGGCTCTACCTGTGGTTGTCTCATGCAGCTTATTTCTCTGAAGGGAGGCTGATGAGCTTGGAAGAGCAGCATCTCTTTGGTGCTCTTTATCTTGACCTGAATGGGAGCATACAACTAATTAGTGAATTATTATAGGGTCTCAGAGAGAAGGAAGATCCTGTATCCTGAAATACATCCTACTTAAGCAAGGTACTCAAATTTGTGCTTTATTTGAAGCAGTAAACAAATAAAGAGAACCAGGAAGTACTTTGCTCTGTCAGGTTATAATTAGCTAGAAAATGAAAGATTCCTATAAATTAGGAAAACTGGAATTTGAATGGAAGTTGTGAAAGAAACAGCTAGAGATAGCAGGTTCTAGAAAAAAGAAGTAGTAATGGCCATAGACTTCTGGGAACAGAAAAAACTGTTAGATTTGACCTTGTATATTAAACTGTACAGGTGAAGGAAAGAGCTATGCTTCAGAATTTAAAAGACCCAATTTCCACAGAATGAGGGAAAGATGGGCATAGGTAATTGGATGCTGTTACTATGGGGTCATGATGGAGACAGGAAGGTTAGTAGGAAGGTAAGACTGCAGCTAATAATGGCTCAGTAGAACATGTTCTTTCTGGAAATAAATATTTAGGGGAGCTGGAATGACTGTGCCTAATAAATAAATTATGCATGGAAAATAAGTTATGAAGGAAAATAGGGCTTATAAAAGGTTTGGGAGGGTTACTAAACATTTAAATTGACCACAGGCACAAAAAGAGACTTAAAATAATGAAGAAAAGAAAGAGTTTTTATACAGTCCTTCTTTAAAAAATCTTTCTGAAATTGCTCTGAAAAACTGGTGTAACGTGATGCTATGTAAGTTGGTTACTGCATATTTAAAGGCAGGTCAAAATAGGTTGGCTACAATACTTGCTAGAGAGTTCTTTGATATAAAAGAACGGAGAACTCACGACATTTTCTCTCCTTGTTTAGAGCAGGCTGCAAGGACCCGAGGAAAATGATTGTATGTTCATATCACAACGTCTTAGAAATACATGGAAAATACTTTTGTTCTATGCTGAAGATACACCAGCTTACTATAAAAGCCTCATGGTCATGGGAGCAACCTCTTAATTCCTTTGGAATGCATAGGTTCTTCTGAAGGTAAACCAAGTCTCCATCTTTACTAAATTAGCTCTACTTTTTCAAACTCTTTGAAACTTTTTACCTCCTTCTGTTTCAAGTTGCTGAAGCAACCATGCTGTTAGTAAAACTTCTGCCCCCACTCATTTGTTTTATTTGTTCTGGCTTTGTTCTGGAGTAGAAAAAAAGGAGACAAAATTTCAGACTAAATTGTGGTAGCTGAGGCATGAGACTGAGATTAAGAAAGAAAATTAGGCAAGATAGTGTCAGTTCTTTCCAGCAGCTGATATGCTAACAGGTTTTACTACTTGTGTTCTCTTTGCTTTGCACTGTAGCAATGAAAGAAAACCGTGGTGGTGTTACTGATTTGTGGTCTTAATATTCAATCTCATGGCTTTAGTGGGGTTAGGCCATTCCCCTGATGCTCTCTAAACAACCTTGAAGCTGAATTCAGTAAGCAGTTTGTCTCGTATATTGCAGCTGGCTGGCAATCAATCCAGATATATCATTTCAGATAGCTTTATGTCCAGGTTGGTTCAAACTGCCCTACTCACAAGATCAGGGGATCTGGGAAGGTTCAACATTGTTTGGACTAGTACTAAGTTAGAAGCTTTAATGTTAACACTGTGATTTCTAGCTTTTCTTGAGCTACCTCTTGTCACCTGACTGGTAACAAATTTTGTCCTAAAGTTTGCTGTGGGGAATGACTCCTTCACTGCTTCAGGCTGTCCCAAGTGGAAGGGGTGTGTCAGGCCCTGAGGTATTCATGGTGTTGTAAACACTAATGGGCTACAGCCTGATGTGGTCTAATTCAGCATAGCTGCTTTGTGAAGCAACATTAACTTGCACTGGCTGAGGGTGTAATCAGGTCACCCCCTACCTTAATCTAGGAACCTCCTCGGTTGGTTGTGATGGCTCCCAACATCCTCCTTCAGCCTGGTCATTATAATCAAGGCCTTGCTCCTGTGGATAATGAGGAGCCAAAGCCCTAGCCGAGGACTGGTAACAATCAAGGTATCATCAAGATGGGTAACAGCCACAATACTGTCTGAAACTGTGTGCTCAAAGAACTGATAGCAGACACCTGGTTCAGCAGGTGCCAACTGAGCATGTGGTAATTACTGTGACTATGATTAAGTCATCTTAGGGACGTGATTTAATTAGAATAGTGATGTTGGGTTGATGGTTGGACTGGATGATCTTAGAGGTCTTTTCCAACCTTAGTGATTCTGTGGTTCTATGATCTTAACCCCATAAATAGTGTGCAGCCCAAGAGCCCCTGGCGCTCTCCTGCAGGGCAGTGGGCTGCATGACAGGATCTCCCCTTGAGCAGCGATGCCTCTTGAGGTTATGCCTGTGCAGAGATCTCTTGCACCTTGATGTCAAGATCCCTTGCTGATACAGATCCTTGGTAAGTGACTAATGGTTTGTTCTAAGCTTTGTTAGCTTTATTAAGGTTATGTCTTAGAGTGATTATGTACACATGATCCCTTCATGTTGACCAAGTCTGGGAGTAGGAGTGGGTCCAGCAACATGAAGGCTCCTTATCTTCATGGTTCATGGAGTTTAGAAAGCAAGGGGGTTCACTCTGAACCTTGTGACTCAATGAGAGGGTCGCCTCTATGAGTGTGTTTAACTCTACCCTCTATGCAATAAATAACAAAGTATACCCTGCCATCTCGAATTTTATTAAGTTGCTGTTTTGTTTATGATTAAGTTTTGTTAAATCAGTGTATTCTACCAAAAAATATATTCCTGCACCTCTCTTATAAGTGAAGTGTGTGGTGTAGTTGTTTCTATCCGTGACATTAGTGCAGCAGAAAATGTACTCATTGTAATTAAAATTACTTCTTTTTCTCAGATAAACATATGCTGAGCTTTGTAGTCCATCCCTTTGTGATAGGAGTTCCTCAACTTTGCTAATTATCAGTGTTGCCCAAATGGAAAGAAACATATGGCTTGTGACATGCTGACTTGAAATCTTTGGAGTCCTACTGGAGAATAATTAAAGTGATTTTGATTTGCTGGTGTGATGAAATACAAGCCCATTCTCTTTTGGCCTTATGTCTAAAAGCTCTGAGACAGCAAGTAACCTTAGCAGGATAGCTGTAATAATTAACATGAGCCAGATTGTTATTGTTCAGATAGCTTTGTTGCTGTTAACAATCATTTGTAATTATGAAGTGACTTTATATAATTCATGTAAGATCTTGAGTTTACCTCTGGAACTGCATGGTTAGTTGGACTTAGTTTAGACTGAATGGTTGAGAGATTCCAGCATTTCAGTTCCTTTTGAAACAACATGGGTTATGATAATGAAAAAATCTCCTGTCAAATGGAATTCTTTCCCTCTTTATTTATGTATTTATTTATTTTACTGATAATGCCAAGGAACATGCTATCCAGTGCAATTTTTCAGAGGCAGATATTTATCTTTGTTGTTCCCTTTTGGAAAGAATTGATGAAAACTGTTATGCTTGGAAAGTGAGGATTTCTTCTTTGAACAAATGGAAAATTTTAAAGTGAAAGCCTCAGACTTCTGACTAAAATATTTAATTACCAATTAATATATTCTCTAGAAAAGAGACAATATTGTGTGTTCATACGAGCTAAAACTGCTTGCTGCTAGGAGAGAGGTTAGGCAGAATTATTGCCCAGTGTAGATAATTCATTTTGCTCTCCTGATGCTAACCATGAACTGGAAATAACAGGGCCTGTTTGTTCATCACTATAAATTTTACTCCTCAAATGGCTGTTTAACAAAGGTATGTGTCACCTCCTGCAGGTTACTGAATATAAACATGAGTGCTTCTGAATAAATGGAAATTGAACAGTGTAATGCATGCAATGGATGTCTTCAATATACACTGCTTAGAAAACTACACTGAATATCTGATGGAAAAAACTCTACTCAGAGGCAAACTGTAGGAAGATCATGAAGAAGGAAGAGCTTGAACTTCTTGAGAAAGTCCTGACAACTAATTTTCAAAATTAGTTTCTGTTCTTTCTTTTTTAAGTAAGCTTTTAGTGATGCTCAAAGATAACGGTATTTGTATCTGCATAACTTTAAACTAAAGCCAAGCCATGGTTTGGTTAGAGTTAAGGTGAAAACTTCAGTGCTTTGGAGACTCTGGCTCAAGCTCAGAAATGGGGGAAAGGATGCCTGGGATGAGCTGTATTTGTGAGCTCTTGGTCATTTAGAGTCTCATGAGGGTCTACCTGGTCATTATCAGGGCCAAACTGTGTGTTGCAGGGTGCTCCTTAGGCTTTGCTTAGCCCCAGCTACAGTGTACAGAGGGCAGCTTTTTGTTTTGGACCAGATCATAGACCTCAGGACAATAACTATTTTCCTCTTGCTGCTGGCAGCTTCAGGTGATATGTTTGCCTTGTATTTGAGTTTTTTAGAAACCTAAAAGGATTTTGTTGGTATGTGATGTTGCATATTTAAGGAGAAGACACCAAACATCTATGCATAAAGAATTGAATAATCTTATATTTTGTATGGGAATTCACCATGCAGCTCTCTCCGTTGGTGGAGGGCACCATATAGGCACTGGTGCCTGATGAAGTAATTTAGAATTAGTCTAAAACTCTCCTGTTTCATTGTTAATATATGTCCTACACACTAAATGGTGAAACTGAACCTATCCTAAATGTGAATCTCCATCTCTCAAAAAACATAGCTCTCTTTCAAAAGTGTAACACTGTGTGTGATGCAGGAGTTGCCATGGAAAAATACATTGAGCCAATCATTCATAATTTATTTATAGCAATTAGAATGCACATCTCAAGATCCAATAGTAATTCTTATTAAATAAATCCAGACAAAGGATTGAAGCAGATAAATTGTTGGGAACGTTGTGAGTCTGTACAGTCAATTATAGCATTTTAAAAAATAGACTATGTATGTTCTTATACAGGTCTTTTGAAGTATCAATGCTTTAGGTGTTTGCTTTTGCTGCTGGTAATGTTATTACTGCAACAGTATTACTACCATCTGTTCAGTGACAATATAGTGCAGACAGTAAATATCAATTCAAAGTGAGATTTTTCTTTTAATCATCTTTTCCAAAACTTTGTGCAAAAGTGAATGCATTGGAGAAGTCTGTACACCTGCATCTTGCTGGGAACATGTGTCTAGGGTGCTCAGAGCTGGCTGCATTTGTTTGCAGAGCTTAAACTACATTAGGCAGTGGAAGTCTTCCTTTTTATGGCACAAAATTGCATTCAGGCAGAAATCTTTTATTTTGATTAACGTTAACTGTATTTCACTGTTGATCTATTGTAGGCAACTGCTGAAACATCAGAACCTTTGTTCTGTATCCCATGTGCACTTTACCTTTGGTCAATAATGTAAATCCAACAAGAAATGCGCAAGTTTTCAGTTTAAATCTTTATATTTATTGGTTTAATGGGTCGGTACCCTGTGAGGTTTGTTCCCTTCTGCAGGGAGGTGCCTTGTGTAGACATTAACTCTGTTAGAGGCTAAGGAATTCCTCTGGAGTTTATTGCCCTTGTCCTTCTATCATGATGTGGCTTGCTGAGTTTCATTTCAATTTGGCAGTGATTTGGGAGTGTCAGCTCTCTTTGATGTATAGCTCTCTCAGAGGTTAAATCAATAGTGTTTTAGGCTTATCGCTTTCTTTCAATGAGGTCTTTGCTGGGGGAATTCTGCAGTTCTTCAGCTTTCATATTTTGTATTGAAAATGTAATGTTAAGGAACAAAATCCTCGTAACAAAAATCCCAAAGCAAATACTACATAGCTGATTTTAATACCTGGTATCCATATGTGAGCTAGCAAACTTAGATTTGACTGCCTTGAATCTAGGAGTGTAAGAGATTTTACTGAATACAATGGGAGCCTTGTCCCATTCTCTCCTGGTCCATGGAACAGATGGAGATTTTCTTTCCATGGGCTGATTTTGTATTTAGACCTGTTGATTTTCTCAAGTCTTTGTGTGGGGCAGGAAGGGAAGTCAAGCTGTCAAGCTTTCCGTGATCATGAGCATGCCTGATTGTCACTCAGCAGGCCTTGTGAGGGTTACACTTAGACCCCCTGATGGGAGCAGATTCCACATTACTGCTGGAGTATGTGGACTCAAGTTCTGGGATTCATGATCAGTGGTGTTTCCCAAGGGTGTCTCCTTACTGGAGAACATGCCTCCATCTGCTCTCTCACAGCATCCTTCACTTGGTCGACCTCTTCCCAGAGGGTTGTGGGGCGGGCTCTGTTGAAAGTGTAGGGGGTGAGAATTATGCTGGCCAAGAGACGTGAGACGAGGGCTTCAAGGCATGGGCATCCTTGAGCATCCACTCTGAGCATGGCTGTTTTAGGCCACATGATGCAGTCAGCCAGGTGAGGATCTTATCCTTCAACTGTCTCTCATGTCCTTGCCTGATTTGCAGCAGACTAATAACAGCTGTCCCATGTTGGGTTCTGTTGTTTTGGTAATGCATGCCATAGAAAGTTTGTTACTTGTGTGGGGTTTTCTTTGGAGTGTATAATTTGAGACACTAAAGGACTTACTTTATCATAGGGTTCTTCTGGAAGTAACAGCAAATGATGTGTCTTTTTTTTTTTAATGAGGACAAAAGAACTACAGTGTTGAAGCTCAACAAAAGTCCATCTTACCCTATATCCTGTCTGCAAAACCACAACAGCTCGTAGGATTCACAGGGAAAGAAAATACCAGCTGTGAGATTGCTTTAGTGGCTTTGTTGCTAGAACTTACAACTATAATTGACTGGAAGCTTCCTTTTTCTGTAGGCTGCAAGTGTAACAAACAGCTCCTCTCTCCCATCTTGATTAGTACAGCTTTTACCCTCCAGCTCTATAGAGAATTGCCTAGGGTTGGGATGACATTTTTAGCTGGGATTCATCTTCTTCAACTAGCAGACATCTGCACACTGCAAGCAGCTGATCTGACTTCTTGTCTAGGCTCCCTTCAAAGTTGATGGAGAGAAATGGCTGTTTCTAAGAGGTGATTTATCTCATGCTGTGACATCTATCCAAAATCAGTCAGATGTACTGAACTTCAGAAGTGTCTGTTTCTTCATTGGTTAGAAATGAGTCTGGACAACTAACTTTGTCTGTTTAAATTTTGTCCACTTGAATCCCAACTTTCAAGTCTGTGTTTGCCTTCCTATAAGTAATATTTTGTTCAAAGAATGCAAACACCTGACAGTAGAGTCGCTGTTCTCTCCCATCACTATTGGCACAAAATTGCTGGCCATGGATTCTTGCTCCGAAACAATTGTCCTTGTCTTTTCTGGTTCCATAGACATATGGTCTTGCCTGTGAGTATTTGCAGGCATCAGCTGAGTTCATGGAAGTCCCTTGAGGTTGCTGTGGGAAGTAAGTGTCCAGATACTTTAAGAGGCTTTAGAAAATCTCAGCCATTCAAACTTTAGTGTTTGGTAGGAAACAGTGTGCTTTTCCTCCAAAAGAAATCAAGTTACGCAAGATCTAGCTTACTTCTCAAAGTTTTTTGCTTCTTCCAGAAACAAAAGGATGCAGAAACTCTGAGATGCTTATCTGCCTCTGGCCCCAGCAGTGTGCTTTGTGGGTGGGCTGCCTGGGCTGGCTGTGGCTGCCGGAGGGCCCCTGGGTAGCTGGAGTTTTTGAGGAAGCTGCCTGTCAAAAACTTCAGTGGCATCAGCAGTTTGCTGTGCAGCACTCTCAATCCTTCTGTAGGAGCATCTTTCTGACAGAAATCTCTTCCATCTGAAAATCTCCAACAACTTTTGGCAGACAGTGAGAGATGCCACATACTAATGAACTGCACGTGGATTCTCATGCTGAGCTATCTGGAGAACATTCCATGTGTTCATTGCATTAAATGGGGGTGAATGTGCAGAGGGAAAAAATATTCTCGAAGTTTGCCAAAATGGACAACTGAGTTTTACATCCTTCAGTGAATTCCTCTCATCCTTCTATCTGGCGATCTCAATTTAGCTTTCTTCAAGCATCTTGTGTTTCTCCGTCTCTAATACCTAGGGTGCTGTTCAAAATTGTATTGAATAGGCACCTGCAGACCAGGGATGGGTTTCCCACCCACAACACACAGTAGCTTGATATCTGCAGCCTTGTGAAATATTTGTGGGTGGTGGTGGGGAAGAGTTAAGGTCCACTTAGTAGAATGTGTCACTTTGATAATTTAGTATTATTTGAGGTGAATATTTAACATGTCTGTGAAAAATCAGTGACTTGTTCTTTACTATAGGCCTGCCTTGGGGCCTAAAGAAATATTAATACAGCCAAAGCACAGGCAAAGCAGGAGAAATGAGTAGTCTCCCTCTTCCCTCTGTCCCTTTTCTAAGGTGGGCAAGCTTTCCCTCATGTCTCAGGATGAGCTCTGATATTTGGACATGGTGGTGTTGTCCATTGGTCTCTTGTTTCAGTCTAGTCTCAACATCATTGCAATTCTTAGAGGTTTTAGATTTGTTTCAGCCATTTTTACTACACTTGCTGTATTTGAAGTAGGAAGGTAAGGAGATTTTACTCTGACTGAATGGATCTCTTATCTCCTGGACCTTTATTCAAGATGCTTCCTAGGAAAAGCCTCAAGAAGCTAGATGTCTTGTGTCAGGCGCTTCTTTCAGCAGAAATCAATTATAAGACTTGGTTGCAATCTTGAGATGGATTCTCATAGTACTTATACACAGGCATGGTATCTTCAGATGTTCAGCTTCCTGACATTAACTGTATCACAGTAAAGAAGCCAATTGAGTTAGGTATCCAGGGAGACCTCTGAGAGCTGGGGCAGTATCCATGCTTCCTGTTGTTCGGCGGGTGCGTGGAGTAAAATTGGCTGGCAGCTCAAAGAAATATGTAGAAGTGATCTTTAAATGTATTCAGTTTGATTTTTAATGGTTGTAAACAAATACTGTTCTCTTGTCAAGCAGGTGTATAGATGGAGGATACTTATGGAAGTTCAATACATTTTCTTTTTCCAGCCTGGTTCTTCTTGGGAGGACTCAAGTTGCTGGAAATAATTTTGCTCTAAAAAGTGAAAACTCTCAAAGGAAGCTTTTAAGATGCTGGCTGTGAACACAGAGCCAACTTAAAACTTCTTTGTCTCTCTCTCCTGTGTTACTTCTTCCTGCTCTTTCAGTTGTGCATATACGGTCTTTTGGAACTATGATGTGTTACAGAAATTATCCAGAAATTATTATCTATCTAGGAAAGGAAGGGCAGGGAGTTATTTTCAATCTGATTTAACCTCTAGCTTTACTTTTGCACAAAATGTGGATATAACTTAGAAATTAGCCACGGTGAAAATAAGAGCTATGGGAGTATTTGCAAAGTGGGCATTCTGCATGGGAGAGGACGCTTTGCCTTAAGCCTTGGACTTGCAGGATTGAAAGCTGAAGACATGATCTCTATTGAAGCAAACAGAAACAAAGCACTGCTGCAAATGCAAAGGAAGAACTTTGCATGCAAGAGGCGCATTATGCTACCCTTAGAGCTTGTTAAAATTTTTCCACTTAAAAAATCATTTTGACAGAAAATGAGCTTTTATTAAATGAAGATTTTTTGCAGAATGCTGCTCTTCCCCCTGCTCTTATTATTTTAATCAAAAAAAATTCAACTTCTTGTCTAGAGATTGTCATCTGACACTTGCAGAAATACCAATGAATCAAAAAATACCACAGAGTCAGAAAAGGCTGTAGCTTACTTTAAGTGTAGGTGAGGAGTCCAGTCCGTGTTGGAACATGTGTCAGAGGGATATGAAGGATCTCAAATGCACTTCTCATGAGGCACAGAGGGAAAGAGCTGCTCTGCAGTTTTGCTAGACAAAAGCTGTAAAGTTTTTGTTTAATTTTTCTGCCCTAGAGTCTAATTTTCTAAGGTAAAGCTGTCATTTCCCTGCTACAGCTGAAGAAACAGGAAATGTGTTGACCCAACCATAGCAGGGGCCTCACCTGCTTGATTGCCCAAAGGCTCTGTCTCCATGTTAGCTCTCAGGGTATCTGCAGCCCTCCATCTTCTTACTTCAAGCTCTGCTTGCTTCATGTGTCTTTCTACTCATACTTTTACTCAGGGATAGAACTTCTAAATGCAAACATAAGCCGGTAGCTGGGGTACATACTCCCACATGTGAGAGAACATGCTCAGGCTCTGAATATCTGCAGCATGTGAATGTTGACAGTGTCACTTGCTTGTCCAGGAGAGGACAAAGCGTGTAGGGTATGGTCAGAGCAGTGGAGTGCTGCAGCCAGCACCTCAGAGGTGGTTGTGCTTCTCTGCTGCTGGGCATGGGCAGAAGAAGAAAAGCACATTATTTCAGCTTGTATTTACAGTGACAAAGGCAAGAGAGCTCAGGTGTTTGCTCTGGCGTAATTGACAACAAAATTGACCTGCACCCACATGCGGCTGAGAGATGTGGTGGAGAGGGGCTGTTTATTTCCTGGCTAGATTATCAAAATGCTGCTCAGCACTAGCATTATGCCTGTCCCAGGGTATGGACTAGTGTCCATTGAATCACTGCTGCAGACCCTCTGCAAGGCACAGCTGATGGCAGTCACGCTTTGAATCCTCTGAATCTTCCCTTAATTCATTTGCACCCTCTCTACGTGAATAGCTCTCCTTGACAAGGTGAGACCAGAGCATTCCTGTCTGTCCCAAATCACTGTGTACAGATGGAGTCTGGAATAGGAAAGGAGTTTCTGTAGCACAGATAGTGCAATGCATGTGCTCAATAGTAACATTTCCTTGTCCCCAAAATGTGTTGCTCTGAAAGATACCAGGATATGAATGGTAAAAGCGCTTTTCCTTTGCATGGGAGGGGCTCTGCATGCAGTAAGCAAACACTTTAATATTTCACGAAGGGTTCACCTCCTAATGGCAGGAGTGTTACCAAACCTGAGGCTAATGTTGATGAGAACTAGCAGATTTACAGCCCCCACCCTTCTGCTCCTCTGCTCACTGTCAAACAGGGAATCATCAGAAATGAAAGCAGAAGTCTTGCAAAAGTTCATGTGGGAAGCAGAAATGAAGCTGGTTTGGGAACTGAGCTTTCACACACTCCTGTCTGCTGTGAGCTCTTTTTAGTGGGCTGTGGTTAAACAGTAATGGAATGCCAACCTCCCATCTCCCATGGAATGTACAGATGATGCTCTCATTAGCATCCAAATTAACAATTTACATTTAACTAAATACGTAACTCCACATGTAACTCTGCTGTTACATGGTTATTGTGGGACTCAGTTGATATGTACTTGGTAGTATTACAGAGCCTGCTTCTTGTTGCTTCTCACTGCTTGAAGCCATCCCAGAGCCTTCCTGTTGGATACTTATATTCTTCTTCATTGGCCTCTGCCTGCTTCGTCTGCCTCCTTTCTGCAACTGGAGGCATCTGATTTTTCCTTTTTTCCTCCACCAGCTTTTTCTTTCAGTTCTTACAGCTGGGTTGGGGTTGAGAACCTGGCTCAAGTGTTGAATTGATTTTGGAACATGCGGGATCATGGTTTTGGAAGAGAAGTGATGAATGCTGCTCTCATTGTGTGCTGTTAAATCTTCTGGTGACCAGAATGCTGTTCAATCTTCTGGTGACGAGAAATGGAATAAACTAACTGCTCTGGCAAAAGAGCTCTTTTTCATAACATGCACATTCTCCAGAATCACTCACGGGAGAGCAGTGCCATGCTTAATTTGGTCATCTCTCAAATGGGCAACTTCTTGCTATTTTAAGCAGTGGAAGTGTTTCAGGATGACAAAAGCCAATGATTTGTTTGCATAAATTAAGATATCAGTGAGCTTGTCTAGGTCATGTAATCTTACCTGGATTCAGGAGATGTGAGAAAAAGCTGGAAGTTCAGCCTGGACTTCTATTTTGTTTATTCAATAGTAGCCCATGGTTTGTAACACAATTTCTATTTTATTATACAAAAATCCTTAAGTCTCTCTTTTCAGTCACATAGGATGTGTATAATACTTTTGAGAGAGAGGATGCCCCAAGGGGATAAAAAAAACCTCAGTATGTGCTAGGTCACCCTGAAACCCATCCCCACCCTACGTGTAAAAAGTTGTGCAAGTTTTACTCTTCTAAAACACAAACTAAGTGCTAGGCTTGGAAAACATGCATGGAGGTGGGGGAACCAACAGCAGCCACTAAGAGCCACTTTTTGTTCAGTGGGTGAGACAATGCTTTCTCCTTAGGAATCCAATATTGGCTCACTTAGATGTGGACATACACCTGCAGATTTCCTGAATGCCAGAATTTTGTCAAGCTCATATCATAAACAGTATAAATTACAAGCTAGTGCCAAGCTGTCTACTGGGGCAGTAACCTTTAGTCTGTAATGCTTTTGGAATATTTTGTGGGTCAGCTAGGCTAAGTCAGCAGCTGCTGGGTGGAGAAAACTTGCACGAAGCATATATAGCCTCTCTTGCTTAACATGCTGCAAATTGCAGAATGCATTTTTGTCTCTAAGTATAAAATTCCTTTTTGTTGCTTTACTTTATAGTGAGGGGGGAAAAAAGCTCATTACCACACTTGGAGAAGTACCAAATGATAACATGGGTCGCTCCTTGTTATGATCTGGAGCAAAAAGATAATTCCTTCCTCAAAGTTTCTGTGTCCTGAGCTGAGATACTGAATGGGTACAGAGAGGCAGATTGCCAGTGCTTGTCTTCTGTAACCCTCTCTAGGTGATGGAGCATGGAGAAAGGGGCATTCTTTGGCAGGCTACAGGGAGTTCCTTAAGAGGTCCTGGGGTTTGAAATCATAACCACTGCAGACCAGTTCCTGGGAATGGTCTTGGGGTTTTTATTCAGTTAGCGATCATTAGGAAAACAACAATTTGGATGCCTTTGAAAATGACTAAAGGCTTGGTGAGATACGGAAGGAAGAGCTGATGACCTGGTTGTAGACTTTTTGCTTTAGGTTTTTGCTCAAAAACAGGCAAGATGATGATCTTTTTCTTTGTTCTTGCTCATCTTTTACTTACATTTATTTTGAACACTTTATGTCAAAAAGACCTCGTATATTAATTTCTACTTAACATAATGGAGCAGCGTTACAGTTGCATTTATCATTGGTGCTGCAAATGCCAGTAGAATATTGCTTTTGGAACCTTTTTAATCGTATAATTCTATATCATTATAGAAAAATCAATGAAGTCATAATTAAGGCTTTAAGAGAAATGTAGGCTAGTACCTTAATCCTAGATCTATTTGCTTTTATTTCATTAAAGCAGAAAAATTTATCTGCCAAGAGCATTATTAACTATTTCAGGTTTTGGACATCTCTGTGTAACATTTAAGAAAGAATGCAATGATATGATTTATTTCACATTCAGCCTGAAATGAAGTACATAATAATAAGGTATATTAAGTGAAGAGGGCTTGAAGACACTGTTTATATTAAATGAGGGGAAAAAAAAAGGCCCTAGGTACAGAAGAAATTTCCTGCTTCTGAAGATATCATGTCACTGTGGAAATCTAAAGAATATGTACTATTGGTATGCATTTTTGCTCAGGAATGTTTTAAATATTTGAGCAAGATCAAACCGAACAGCAATGAGCACTGTTTAAGATGTGTAGCTTTTTAGAAAAATAGATCTATATCCATTGAATATGGATTGGCGTCAGACAAAGCTCAGTGCTGGGGGTGTTTAGTCCAGGATCTTCATTGACCCATGTTACGAGAACATGCTTTTGGATACAGAAATCCATTAGGTGATTTCTCCCCTTTAGTTGCCCTCCTATATCTTGTATTCTGGTCTGGGAAGAAATGGGCATCTACAAGAGATGGAAGCCAGAGGATGGAGCTTCTTATAAGCACCATAGTCCTTTTTTCAAGGTCTGTTCAGCCGGGTGATCTGATACGGAGATTTCTGGAAGCTGAGCTTGCAAAAAGTAGTGTGGAGGAGAGGCAATAGTTTGTCATGTGAATTTCACTGTATGGATCCAACTGGCAGGCAATACCTGAAATCACAAGGCAGCTCACTGTTTGCGTTTTTTCTTGACTAGATTTGTCTTAGAGTAATTACCAGCCGCTGAGAGAGGGAGACTATTTGAAAAGCCAGGAGGCTATCAGAGAGAAAGCAAAACCATGCTTTGTACTGATACAGCAACAGTGAGAATCCCAGGGTCCTTGTGGCCCATGTTAACAGTTCAGCCCTACAAAATAAGCACTCTGTGTCCTGTTGAAACTTGTCATGAGTCATCAAGAACATCTGTAGGGATTCTGCTCTGTGCATGCCCATTCCAGTGCATTATATGTAACCTAGAACAATGTTGTAGCAGAGCATCCTGCAGGAATTGATGCCTTCCAGTGAACATTTACACCAAGACCGTCTTGGGTTTTGCACAGCAACAAATTGGGTACGGCTTTAGTGTCACAGCATCCCTGTCCCTGACAACAGTGGTGCAGTCAGGCTGCCTGCCACTCTCCTGGCAGTTTCTGTGGTCTTTTGTTGCTTTGTCAAGACAAATTTTATACCTTTCCCTGTTCCTGCCTGCCTGTTTTAGCTTTGCAAAGTCCATCTTTCAGCTCTGATGTTTTATTTCACTGACTTATGTCCACAGTAGCAAGTAATCCTTTGGGAGATGGGAGCAATGCTCTTTTATTCAGGCAACTGACAGAATAGTGCAGAGCAGCTTATGAGCCTAGATGGACCCAAAATACCTTTCTTTGACAGAAGGCACCACACAGCTGCTTGCTTACATTGGAAGAGCTCACTGTGGTCTGCAAAGATAACTAGCAAGCAGCAAGATCAGTTGTTAGGAGCAACGTGTGGAAAGGTACTTGGGCACTTCATTTTTGTTGCTTGTAGGGGGGCATCTTTAAAACTCAGCTTTAAATTCCCCCTCAGGACTTCAGACCCTAACTGTGATGGCTAAATTTTGGATGTCCGGTCACCTAGCAACATCAGCAGCTGAGGTAGGTATGTGAGCACTTACTCCCATATACTGCGTCTCCAGTGTAGGAAAAGAATCAGAAAATTAACTATGAGAGACAATGAAAGAACAGGAGAATGGCTGTGCTGACCAAAGGCCTGTCTAGCTCTGCCCCTGGCCACAGGTGCTCAGGAGAGAGCACCCCTGGGTGCTTACTGGCCCCTGGCCATCAGTGACGTCTTCATTGTTAATGGACCAAAGTAGATTTCCCTTCCGTGGAACTGTCTAGTGGCTTTTTGAACTCCATGCACCCTTCTGATGCCTGCAGCTCCAAGGGCCAGGCATTACACAGCTTAATTTTACGATGTGTTGACAACTGCTTCTGTTTGTTTGCTTTAGACCCTGGTGCTGGTGAGGTCCATTTGATGCCCTTTGGCTCTTGGATTGAGAGTGGTGGTGAGCAGTGCTTGCCTTTGTTCTGCTTGTGGCTGTAAGGGAGCATGTGGTCTGCAGCAAAGCACTTCACCCTCCTTCATGTTTCGTGACTTTAAATACATTGCTGCTCTTGGAAGGGTTGGGGTTTTGATCTGGGTTGCAAAGAGACTCTGTTTAGGAGCCAAAAAGTTGAATGTGGAGTGGAGATCAGTGAGAACAAAAGCACTGTTATTCTGGATGCGTGAGTGTGTTGATAGAGGCGGTCCTACCCGTTAGAATAGGTCAGGGATTAGAGTACGTGTCCAGGAGGTGCTCACCTTTGCTTTCTTTACATCTCCTGCCAAAGAGAAATTTAGACCTGTTTCTTCAAAATGCCATTAAAGGGAAATATAAAGCTAAAGGGCTGTTTTGAATCAGACTTCTTACCGGCTTCTAGTGAAATTGTCCCCACCTGTGCAGAAGAATTAAATATCTGTTGGCCAAGTCCCAGACTAGCCTGTGGTCTCAGAGAGAAGTCTGTCTGCCAGTGTTTTGTCTTACACAGGTTACACTGCCTACATATCTTTCCTTCTTCTGGGTGGTATCAGAACAGAGAAGATGTCACAGGTCCACAACAGACAGAGAACCGGTTTCCTCTTCATTTAGGTTGTGATTTAACAGTGGGGAAGCTCTGGATTTTAGGATAGCCCTGTGGCAAGGCTGAACCCAGCTGGGCATTGACATTGATTAAAATGCAGACAGTGATGGTAGTACTTATATTTTCCAGAAGCTAAACTTTTTCCTATGTTGATCTCTAAATAAACTGATGATTCAAATGGATGTGCACTGATTTTTATGAATGTTGATGTGGTTCTTTATTCACAACAGAAATATAGTAGTAATGAAAGGAAGGAATTGACTTCCAATGGATAGCTAGCTCCCTCCTCATCCCCCTGTTGGCTATACCTTAAATCCTGGTGTCGTGGGAAGTGCTTTGGTGGCTAACACTACAAAAACAGCAAGTGGAGTTTTTAATGTATTAGGAAATATTCCTGATATTCTCTAAACACAGACAGCCTCTGTCAATTCTCTAGTGTCTAATAAGAAGTACTACTTTGGGTCTTCTGTGTCCATTCAGCCACTTCATGTTTGAAACTGTAGAAATCTTGATATCTTTCGAGACGTCATTCCTGTGACAAGTTGGCTAAGGGGTTCAAAACTTTCTTGGGAGTTTAATATATATACTCATGCTGCCAAGTGGCATCTGCTGTGTAAGCGCAATTCTGATTGGAAATGAAGGCAAAAATGGCAGTCGTGACTGAGAAATGCTTGTCTTCAGAAAAAGATTGAATGATAAGCTTTGAAATACGAAAATCAAATCACTGCTGGAGGAGAGAAGACATTGCTGTCAAAAGCATATGCTTTGGGGCCACGTCTAGAGAAAAACTGGCACTTTTTGTGAATTCCTGGATTTCTTTAACAAAACCAGTCTATCACAGATGAATTGAACTCCTTTACAGGATGTGCTGTGAGGATGTAAAAACTCCTTGAGATCAGAGAAAGAATAGCACAGGATCCTAGCCTGCTCACAGGCAGACGGTTTGGGTGTTGTTGTGTTCCCCCCACCAATGTTATCTGACTTATTTGGTACCCACCTTCAGTGCTATGCTGTCTGTGTCATACTGTTGGGAAAGTTCAGAATGAGGAAAATCAGATATTGAGATGTCTGGTTATTGACTTCTTTATTAGAACCAATATGATGCAGAGTCTGTAAGTTATGGAAAGCTTCCTCTAAGCTTCAAAAGGCAAGGAGTTGGATTTACTGACTAATACAATACCCTACACATAGTTCCGTTGCTTGGGTGTGGTAGGGATTAATTCACTTGTTATGTTGCCTGAGTGTGGGAGGATCAGAGCTTAAAGTCAGTTTTCAAAACCAAAGATCAGTGTTTTACCAAAAATCTGCTCGGCATCTGACCTGAGCTCACAATGGGCTGTTCAGGTCATTCATTGCCTTAGTGTTGGAATTGCATAACATTTCAGCGCCTGCTCTATACGGTTGATGTAATAACAGCCACTGTGCAAATTAAGATTCCTTCTGGAATCTGCCAAAAAAAAAAAAAAAAAAAAAAAAAAA
>VXAV01001223.1:37711-48469 GCA_013399715.1 Alectura lathami
GACTTCTTGTGGTATAAACACTGGTTTGTGTATTTGAAAAGCAGTTTTATAGGGTTACTGTCTCCAGTTCAGCTTTGAGGTGCTAGGATCAGGATTGTTTTTAAAATTTAGAGTCCACTTTGACTTGACTACACTTCTGGAGTGGCTCTTCTGGCATCACTCTAAATGGGAGTGACAGAAATTAAACATCCTTCCCACCCTGCCCCAGGTTTCAAATGCTTCAGAACTGCTGATTGCAGCAGAGCCTGAACAGCAGGCATTTTTTCTGTTTATTGTTTTTATGTGAGGTTTAGATTAAAGGCACAAAGAGGAAAGAGTAGCTCACAATTGTACAATGAGCAGAAGTTTACCTATGCTTCTGTGATAGATTGGCCAGCAGTTTTGTGTTTTAACTGGTTCCTGGTGGCAGTCCTGGTAGAATAAGCAGTGGAAAATGTTTATGTTTCATTAAATGCAGTAAGTTTTCTTGTCGGTGTTGTAGTCTTGCTCAGAGTGTCTCCTGAGAAAGTCAACAGTGGTGGTACTAAAGGCATGCCAGATGTGACCTGGAGAAGCAGCAGCCCCTGGAGCCCTGGCAGGGAGACTGTAGGTGGGTTCAAAGGAGGGGAAGGGAGTAGTGAAATTGTGCAGTACCTGGAGCACCCAAGAGACCTGCTGGGCCAAACCAAACCAAACTCTCAGGTCTTCTAGAATCACTCCTTTCTCATGTTATCTTTGAGTCTTGGGGGTTTGTGGTCCAGTAGTGCAGACTCTTTCTGCCCTTTGGCAATTGTGTTTGATTACCATCACTTGTGGCCATCTGTATGGTCTGAGAAGTGGGAAGAGTGATGTTACTGGCAGAGGTACACCAAAGATGGGACCTTTGTATGAGCAGAGACAACAGATTTCTCCTGCAAGCTGACCCAGTCCGTCATCCCCTCAATGTGCTGGAGTCCTGTCTTCTCTCTGTGTGCACTACTGTAAGGGACTTGATGAATTGGCTCAGACCCCCCCAACTCCGGGATGTAAGATAAACTGTGTCCTTGATGACATCCAGTGATTGGCTGAAGAAAGCAAACTGTGATAACAGACCAGCTTAACAACTGATAAGCGAGAAGTCTTGCAGAGCTGCAAAACTCCAAGGCAACAAGCACGAGAAGCACAGCAAGCACAAGAAGCGCATGCGCTAAGCATGGGGTCAACATTTGGTCATGCTCCTTTGGGGGATGCGAGGACCCTCAGGACCCCCAAAGGGACCTCCAGATGACCGATGCACATGCGGGGGAAGGAAAGCCGTCAGTACGGCATGTGCTGAGTGCATGATACTGAAGCATCCTCCACCTAGCAACATCGGCCTAACCAACCAAAAGCACCTTGGCAAATAAGATAAAAGGAACCTTGGAGCAACAAGTTGTTGGTGCACTCACCCCACCACCTCCTTGAGAGAACTGAAGAGGACGGACTCTCAGGACATCATAGGATCTGCAGTGGTGACTTCTCTGCTTGCTTTCTCTCTCTCTCTCATTCTCTCTCTCTTTCACTTTTGTACTGGTAAAAATAAACTTCACTGATCTGAGTGATATTTTGACTCCGTTTGAGTATTAATTCGGAGAGGTGGTGTAATTAACGAACATCAAGATCTAACTGGATTGTGACAACTACTTGCCCAAACTGGCAGGGGAGACCACAGCTCCATTGACTGTGATGTGCTTGTTCAAGAGTTTTCTTCAGCCACTTGAAAAGCCCTTCTGCAAACGCTGGGGATATGTGTCGCTATCTGAAGAGACTAGGCTGCCCTATTTCTGTAAGTTCCACATAGAAAGTGGGTTGGTGAAGGACAATTCTTGCTCTCAGTACTCTATGTGCGACTTATCCAGAAAAGGATGGTTTTGTTGAGGCTCGAGTATTTCCGAGGGAAGAGGTGCTTATCCATGTGTGTGGATATAAAAAAAGAAACATTAGCACGTTCTGATGGAGTCATATCCCCATTCAACTTAATGACAGACACCCACCAATTTCACAGGGGTCAAGATTTCAGTATCCTGCGTGCGGGGGATCTGTCAGTAATGTTATCCTTGTTATAGCAATAGCTGAACTCCTGTTAGCATAACAAGCTATGGGGAACTGCCAGTTAGCAGCTCTGTCACTTGTGCTCTCTAACGTGAATGTTTGCATTCGATTGCTATCTTGATTAACCCCAAACTCTTTGTGTTCCTGAAATTTTCCTGAAATAGCCTTAAATGCAGGAGCTGAATGGATGAGGCTGGATTCTTTTCAGTGGTGCCCAGGGACAGTACGAGGGGCAGTGGGCAAAAACTGGAACACAGGAGGTTCCATACAAATCTAAGACAAAACTCCTTTACTCTGAGGGTATCGAGTGCTGGAATAGGCTGCCTAAGGAGGTTGTGGAGTCTCCATTTCGGGAGGTATTTCAAGACCCGCCTGGACGCCTTCCTGTGCGAACTGCTGTAGGGAACCTGCTTTTGCGGGGGGGTTGGGCCAGATGATCTCCTGAGGTCCCTTCCAACCGCTACAATTCTGTGATGGTGTACATTGAGTCATCTGACTGCTAAAAGATTAAGGAAGAGTTTTCTCAAGCTGGGCAGTAAACTGTCTTTGTCTTGGGTCTTGTCTCACATGAAGACAAGCTAGCCTCTGCTGCCCTGTCTCTCCTGCAGATCCTACATGCATAGAGCCACCTGAGTCTCCTTTTGCCCTCAAGACCTCCTAGGCTTGGTTCTGTTTTAGAGATAAGTCTCTGGGTCTCTAGCCTGTCTGACTTCATACTTGAAGTCATATCTTAAGAGTTATAACCCACTGAACATTTAACCGTAGTCGAACCATTCCCTGCAGAAGTCTGTCCAATCTGTTCAGAGCAACCTTCTAATGAAGGGTTCACCTGTGCATGGGTGCTCTACTGACATGGTGTTCTTCAGAGCTTAGTGGTTTCAGGTTGTTTCAGATGTTTCTCGCCTTCTGTTGAAGTTTTAGATCTATTGCCTATAGAGTGCAGACATGACCAATAAAAGAAGCTGGAAATAACTTTAATTGAAACGGCCTGTCTAAGTCCAGGAGGGATGATTTTAGACTGTTTGCTGTAACATCCAAAACAGACACAGGCACCTTGGTTCAAGATAGCAGTCCAGGTGTTCTTTTTTCCTAACATTCTGGAGATGAATCCATGGCATTTATTATCTGTGTGTATGTAGTTTTGTGGTTTCTTTTTTGTTAGTTTCTTTCTTTTTTTTTCCTTTTTTTTTTTTTTTTTTTTTTCTTTTTTTTTTTTTTTTTTTTTCCCTTCTGTTTATCCTTTTTGTTGGTTCCACAACAAGTATAAATGATTAAATACTGGAGAAAATCACACAGCAGTATTTTAGGCAGAATAGAATTTAAATTTGGGAGCATCTAGCTTTTTCTCTTACTAAGAGGATATCAAAATCTGAGCTTATAGTTGTAGCTTCAGATTGATGTAAGGAAATGCATAAAGAAGGGATTATTTCTGAAAGTTTCAGAGGAATAGCCTTAATCACTGGAGGCTGACAAATGTAATTTAAAACTAGCGAAGGGTTTGATGAACAAGTTAAGTGTTTTTCTCAGACAGGTGAAATTACAGGAGAGAAATAGGAAATTACCCATAGCTTACTGATTTTAACCAAAAATCTTTACAATGCAAAGAAAAGTAGAATCCTAATACTGATATGACATGGAATACATGGGAAAAGTAAGTTACCCTTGACATGGCTTATGTTGGTTAAATAATTAATGTCTTAGTTATTAATTAGGGAATAGAAGAAGAGAGACTATCAAGTGTTAGGCCTGGAATGCAGATAAATTTTGCGATAGACAATTGTTTTTAGACTGCAGTCTTTTTTAACTAGGTAAAGGAACTTGCATATGTACTTTTAATAAAACATATTTCAAAATTAAAAAATATTGCCATAATTCAGTAGATATAATGCAATGTCACTGTGACACAGATTAGTGCACTTATCTTTACCAACGAGTCCATTTTTGTCAGATTGCATGCCTAATACATAGTTAATAAGTATATATGAGATGAAAAGGGCTTTGGAGGCTTTTTCTACAGATGATGTGGCATCTTGCTTGCTGCTAATCTTGTTTCTAACACACTGAGGTTTAGGTTGCAGTTTGTTTAAACAAAATTCTTTGTATGATTAACTCAATCTATTTGGTTTGATGTTAACACACTTCTCTGTAACAACTTTGGTCCTTGGGACACTTGCTAGTGTGGAAAAAGCATTCACCGTTGGAGGGATGAGGCTTTATTTCTTCTTGGACGTCTGCTGAATGACAGGTGACATGGTGCTCAGAGTTGTCTTTGCCTGGTAGAAGGCTGTAGACTATAAACCAGACTGAGGTGAGTAGCTAGAGACCACAAACACCACCTCCCCCTCTAAAATGGTTGAACAAGGGTTCAGAAACATCACATGCTGAGGTGGAGGATACAACAGTAACACCTAATTACCTAATTCCCAGACTGATCTCGACTACTAGGTGAGGCTCAGAGGAGAGGAGTGGAAGGCAGCCGTTAAAAAAGAAACATAAGAATGTTTAATCTTCCACAGGTGCCATTAAACCTTAAGAAACTATATTCCATGTGAATTCAGCAGGCTTCAAATGCTGCTAGATCTGCAATCGTACGTTGTTAGATATTTACAATCTTTTAGTCATGCTTTGCTCTCTGTATAGTAGTAAATTCCCCATTATAGAACAGCTTATCAAAACTTCCAATCATTAAATTAATTCCCTACTCACTCCTGAAATGTTCTGTAATGGCTATAAAGAAGAGAAAATAGGAAAAAAAAATCTTTACTTTCTCAAAATAACTTAGAAGGCTTTGAATTTTGTGATTCCTGCTCTCTGCCTTAATCTTGCAAATCCTGTTATTGACTTAGTATAATGGGCTCACTTTACACCTTGCATGTATAGATTCAGGAAGCAGTCTGGCTCAAGACTTAGGCTTTTGTTCTATTAGCGCCATTATTGGATCTCTTAAGGCTCGCAGTCTACTTATACAGTATGGGAAACAAAATTTCCAATTGTTTTGATCACTGCTGTTCTATGGACAATTAATATATTGATGGATTTTATTCAGCTCATCATAATGTCTCTTTACATACCAGGTTTTCAAATAATAGTGAAGATCCTAAAATACAACAGTAGTTTCAGAGCAGTGTGGTCAGCCACAAAGGCTATTCTCGTTCTGGGAAGGTGGCCTCTCTAGGCTTCATTAAGGGTTGATGAGGAGAGACAAGGATGCTCTGAGGCTGAATCAGAACATCTGATTTAAGTTCCTAGATTGAATCTAGCTCTCTAGGAGAAACTATTTCTCTTCACTAACTATGCAGGAAGCTTGGGAGCTTTGTGTCCCTGTGTTAACAGGAGCCTTTGAATAACTGCTGAAGACATAACCTTTTTCTCCTAATGAGTTGCATTAGTGTAATTTAAATCTCATTAAGTTAATTGTACTCTGTTAGGCTTCGCATCTCTGAAAATATGTTTAGAAAACACAAGGGACGTTTAACACAGTAATGTGCTGTATGAAATACTCAGTTAACGTTTTGGGTAGATTTTCCTCGCAGTTATGCTTCTGTCTGGAATAATTTGGCTAACTGAAGTGATATTCCTCATAAAACATCAGTAATTATTGTGAAGCAATTATCTCTTTTTATTGAACGTATCATTATACTTCTTGAAGAGCTGAAAATTTAAAGCTATGGAAGGATCAAATGTTCTTAGAATATTTTAATTCACGGTATGGATCTATACATTTGAGTTTTGCCATCTATAGCTACAGTTTAAAATACAAGTCTACGTGCCTTTGTTTCAGGGATTCCTCCCCAATGCACTGAGATAAAGTGCTATTACCTTTCTGCAAGGTCGTGCCTACCGCATCCTCCTAAGACTACATTTCCATAAGAAGTCTTCCAAAACAGAGGCAGCCCAAAGCCCTGCTCAGCCTTGGAAAAATCTTGGCTGCTGTCTAAGACTATGAGATAGAAATAGCGGCATCTGCTCTCCTGCGTTAGAAAGCTAGCTGACACATTCGTGTTACTGCAAAAACTCCTCAAAGTTTTGCTTCCCAAGAGAAATGTCAGGTTCCAACCTTGAGTGAATGCTTGCAAAGATCAGCTTTGCTTGCTGCAGGTGCTTATACCAGGTGCAGAACCTATTTCTGACACTGAGGAAGGAAGGCTTACCAAGTTGTGGGGCCTTTTGGAAAATCTTGCCAGAAATATGCTGTTTTGGCAAGGCAAATCCAACCAGGTCTGCTGTGCTTGGGGAAGAAAGCTGTCTCTCAGACAAGCAGGCCCTATTTCAAGTTGATTTTCATAGGACTTCTCTGGGCCCTCACAAGAGCTGTGGTTCTGAATGGAAAATTCTGAAATGTTCCCAGGCACAGACTCTACTCAGTGAGCAGAATCCTCCTTCATCACCTTTGACTTTCTGATGTGTATCTGTGTCCTGGTCCATGGACACCACCATAATACACTCCAGACATGGCAGTGGGTGGAGGTCAAGGTAACATCAGGTGAGAATGTGTCTCTAGCTCCTGATTATAAACAGAAAGTCTTCAGTTTTCTCTGCTTGTAGTGAATTTTCCACATTCCAGCTCTCCTGCACTGCTATTAAAACATCCATGAGCATTCATGGGGATCTCAAACATTAGTAAATGGACGTTTTTATTCCTTTTTTTCCTCCATGCACTGTAGTTCCTTGACTTTCCAGACTTGATTCTTGGTGAACTTTACAAATGTTCCTTGGGCCCATACCCTACTGGGCTGGTGAAGTCTGTGATGAAATAACATGAGGTAGGGAAGGAGAGAAGAAGGGTTGCTGCAGCAACAACAGCTGTGCAGGTGCTAAATATACTGACTATAATTTTGAAATCCTTGGAGAAAGGGGATGGCAGTGACTTATTGCTGACAAAAACTGTTTTAGAGGGAAAATTGAAGTATTACATCCTTGGATATGCGGAGTGTTACATAGGACTTTTAGAGTGGAAAGGTCACTCTCAGTTCTGCTTAGCAATGAGGGAAATTAATGTTAAATTTAGGGATTGTAACAGGAGGGAGGAATCAGAGAGCAGTGAGGATGATCTGGTCCCACAAATCAGGAGGACTGACTAATGCATCAGTGTCTGGTACAAGTTCTTACAGTGTTTGGTGTATTTCGGGTAGAAAAGCATCCATAAAACAGTTCTGTAGAAGGCAGAAATCAGGAAAGGCATGTGAGACACTAAGTGCAGAAGGCTTCAGCTTGAATTCTGATTTCCCTGATGTTCTTTTCTGCAGTCCCAAGATACAGAGCTCTGTCCAAGAAGGTGGCAGTTTGTGACACATGCTCTTGACGTCAGCAGTGGTTGACTTGTAAGTGTCACTTATTCAGCATACTGAAGTGAGAATTCTTGTGAGATGTGTAAAAAAAAGTACTGTGAGTTTTCTTCTTTGAACAAAATGTCTAGCTTTCACATGCTGCAGACCTTGATATAATGCCTGTGCCCTTCAGGGTTTTGTCCTCAATGTTAAAACTCTGTTGCAATACTTGATTTCAGCTAGGCTTTTCAAAATGTGGCTAGGATCCTCTCTGAAAAAGTTCTCTGCATTTTCTACTAGAGTTCTAAAGATAAACATATATGTTTTAGAAAAGATACCCAATCTTGAATGAAAGTCTTTGAATGATAGAGGATAACACCATACATTCTTTATTGTGGGCTGTGGTTTAACACACCTCACATTTTGCTCTTTTCTTTTTCTCTGAACATATTCTAACTTCAGCTCCCTGTCTCTGGATCTCGCTATGCTGCTTTGTTCTAGTCCTGAACTAAATTGCATCTGAAATCTTGCCCTCAGTTACGTTGTGACAGGTAGGAAGTGCCACTCTTCTAAAGCAGACGCTACGTAATACTTTAAAATATAACGTGCAGCCATTTATTAAAAGAGATGTACTTATGCATCCCACAGTCTGATTTGAACATTCAAATGATAAAAGGAACCAGCACAACAAGGATGCCATTTTGTTCATCTATTCCTGTTCTTCAATAATCTGGGAACTTGAAAAGCATAAATATGCAATGAATTTTTTTTTTTTTCCCTAGTTCTTTTTATATCACCATGCACAATATGAAAAGAGACTCTGGGCGAGGTATTTTAATACTGGCCTGTTTTCAGTTGTTGACAACTGAAAAACATGCAGCAACAATAAGCTGCAAAACCTGACCATAAGGCAGCTTCTAAATAATTACTAGGCAGAAGCTTGTCAATGCTTTATTAAAGCATTATTAAAGGTAGGGGAGTACAATCTGCAAGAGCTCTTTATCAGTTTGCTTTTGTATCTGGAACAAGTTGGAGCAGTCTTGTAAGAGGTTTTCACAGAATGCAAGAAAAGGCTACAGTTATTTCTTTGAGTGGATTGTCCTTAGTACTCCAGAGATCAGGAATCACCAGACTGCTCTGCCTGACTGTTACCAGGCTGACACCATGTGGGTGAGGATAGGTGGAGTGGTATGAGACAGAGTATGCACAGATAACTTGCAAAATTACATTAAGCATAGTTTTCTGCCAAAGACTTCTGTGTCTGTTCTTAAGCACATTAGAGCACCGTGTCCCTCCTGCCAGCATCTCAGTATGTTCCATCCAGTGCCTTATGAAGGCCTTATCCAAAGCCAGCAGAAGTCAACATGTTGTTTCCCACTGACCTGCAGAGAGGCTTCAGTTCCGGATCTTGCTTTGTTTTCTGCTGGCAGCAAATATGGTTTGTAGAGAGGAGGCATTTTCATGTCTAATGGCAGAGTCGGATGCTGCCAGCTGACCTACTGTAGGACAGGATCTGATGTACGTTGCTGTTCTTGGTCCCTGCAAAGCAAAGACCCGAAACTCCCCTGTTTTTCAACAGCTGGTAATACTACTTGGGATACACATTAATCATCCTCCAGAATGACTTGTCTGCAAAAACTACTGCTATGCTGTCGCTGGAAGCACCCCCTGCAAGTGCATGCACGCACACACACTTCCCTGCCAGTCCTTTGTCTCTGACTGGCAGCTATTTTTGAAAAGTTGCCTTCTGTTTTGTCTCCTGCTTTTCTGCCTTTGCTCATATGCGTCTCTCACTGATGCCATCTCTCCCTTTCCTAGGCAAGGAGCTCTTCCCCCACACAAAGCTGCTTTGCTTCTCATCCCACTCCACCATGCTCACCATTGTGGGCAGCTCTTTGCCTTTCTGCTTCAAAGAAAGGACTTCAGTTTATGCTGTTCCAACCCATTTCTTTAATACATAACCATTTGCTACATGCCTTTCCTGTCCAACAGAGACTTGTTTGGCATCAGCCTTTGTCTTGCAGAAACCTGCAAACTCCTTATTGATTTGTCTCCTCTGCTCTCCCTGCTCAGCATCCCCACTGTCAGGGGCTCCAGCTGTTCTCTGCCTGCAGCTTTGGTCTTATGTGAGGGTGCAGACAGAGGCACCCATGAGGCCTCTATTGTCAGCAAAAGTGGTGGGCAGAGACCAGAAGCAGAGCTTTGTAGCTTTAATAGGAAATGGACACCCCAGGTTAAAACAGAGCAGACTTCCAATGTGGCCAAAAGCATAAATAACTTCCTTTTAGTCTCATCCAAATGTATATATTAAAACAAAGCCCTTTCATCTGTCTCAGCACCCATAGTAAGTGTATAAGGCTCTGCTACAGTGACTTCTGTAGCTTTATAAATGGCACAGTTCCTTTCCTTTCCCTGCTTTCTTGTTGCAGCTGAATGAATACTGTCCAGGGGCAGTTACTGCACCACCACCCCCCTGCCCCTGGTCCCAGTAGAACTGGCATTAAAAAGGAAAAAAAAAAAAGGAAAAAAAAAGAAGAAAACGGGTTTGATGTAAAATGACCATTTGCTTCAAAAGGGCATTGACTGAATAATAGATCAAGCTCTGCTTTGGTGCAGTTTTTACTGAAAGATGTGCCTTTGCCCACATGCTTCTGCACAGTATTAACTTGAGACCAAAATGTATTGAGTATTCTCTCTAATTTAGCAAAACAGTGATTAATTCTCCTCTGGCTTCCTCTGGTAGCACTCACTGACCTCTAAAATGTGAAAGTGAGATGTAAATTAAGCTCAAACCTCTGAAGCTTAGATCAACAGAGTAGATTGGTTTTATTTGGCATCAACTAATAGGCTTTGGGGTTCAGATTCCCATCTAGAGTGAAACAGGAGAAGGCTCCTGAGATGCCTGGAGCAGTGCTGGCTTGTTCTGGTGGGGAGCTGATCCCTCTGTTCAGGAACAGGGGTGATTCAGTCACTCTGAATTACAACACACAGCCTGGCTTATACTTTCTGATGAGTTTGCCAGTGGTTTAAAATAGAGAATTTGGGACTCAATTTTTGCCCAGCAGTTGGCAGGACTAGTTGAGAGGGCTTTAAACTAGATTCGAAGGGGGAAGGGGTTAAAACCAAGTGCATCAGAGATCAGCCTAGGAGGGGTGTGCCAGGGTCCAAGGGGAAACTGATAGCCCAGCTGAAGTGCCTCTATACCGATGCACTCAGCATGGGAAATAAGCAGGAGGAGCTGGAAGCTCTGGTGCACTTGGAGATCTACGATCTTGTTGCTCTCACAGAAACATGGTGGGATGGTTCCCATGACTGGAATACCACCATGGAGGGCTACAAGCTTTTTAGAAGGGATAGGCAAGGTAGGAGGCGTGGGGGAGTTGCCCTCTGTGTTAAGAAGTGCATAGACTGTGAGGAGCTGTCCCTGAGTGACAGTCAGGAA
>VXAV01001225.1:0-13651 GCA_013399715.1 Alectura lathami
TTGTGTCAAAGCATTTTGAGTATATAATTCAGGACAATTTGACTTAATGCTTTTGAACCTGGGCTAAGCGTAAAAATCAGGAAAGCAACTGGTATCAGATGCATTGAATCATCCTTCTATTTATCACCCACTGCAGCAGATTCCATAAAGCTAATGCAGGTGAACCATGACTTCACACCCACAAGAGATACAGAGGAAAATTAATTCTGTATCTTAGATGGTGACAAAGGAGAACAAACTCTGCTGTTGATAAAAGGACAGTTCAAGCATAATAGGAACACATTTTTTTTTTTAGTTTTCAGACCAAGTAGTCAGCCAGCCCATAATTTTTTTAATAATAGTAACAACCAAAATTATATAAAATCAATCATGCACAAAACTAGTCTAGCTGTTCCTTTTCTGTTAAAAATAATTGAATAAATAAATAAATGACCATTAAAATAGCTAGTAATTTCCAACAATTGCAATTTGCAAAATTAATGGCTAGAAGTAATACTTGAAAATGCCAATAAGAATAACAAAATCTCTTGATGGGTTAGGGAGGAATGGATGGGAGAGACTGGAGATATTCCTGTTCTTATTAGCACAGGCACAGAAAAGTAGAACCTGTGTTTGGCATAGCATATCATATTTTTTCTTCATTGAAATATTTTTATATCAAGATACTGAAAACATTTTAAAAATACATCTTAGTTGCAGTTTACTCTTCTGTCATATTTTTCTCACTTCTGTTGTCTTGTTGTGAGGAATTCTAATTGGAAATAAAATAAAAGCTAGAAATATCTGGAGCAGTTTCATAATCTTCCAATGCAGCATACTAGTCTGAAAACATAGTATGTTGTACCAATGTACTTTATTTCTGACAATCCTAGCTTTATAAAATGTATTCTGATACCAGAATTTGTAATTTCACTCCATACAAATCTGTTACTTTTGAAAGTAGCATTGCACATTAAAAATACAATCCTGAAATCCTTACTTAAGCAAAAGAATTAGTAGGCTTTGGACTTCGGCATGGATTTCTAGAACAGGTGGGCCAGTACTGGTGAGGATTTGGCACTGTTCCTGAGACTAAGTTTTTCCAGCTGCCTTATTTTCCAGAAACCATCAAACACTGACAGAAAGTAGTCTGTAAATAGCATTATTTTGTTGACCTGAGTACTTCAAATCCAAAGCAGAGGAAAGACCATCCCATGAACGCTTGAAATGTCCTATAGCAGGTAAGTTACAGGCTATGTTGTAGATAGCACTTTAACATAGGAAGTATAAGCACAAGTTTTCAAAACTGTGCAGTGCTTCCATTGCATACTAGCTTCTCAAATGCATTTTACTTCCAATTATGTACTCAATTTAAACAAAGTTATAGAAATCAGCATTAAGAGGAGCTTTTCCATAGTATGATTGCTTTATTTGGAAAATCAGACTTTCAGCCTTTGTACAACTATTGTATTGTTTTGCTAATCAGGGATCCAAGAAATAATTACACTGTTGTTTCTGTTACTGAATGTCTCACAGTTCCAGGATAGTATCTTGTCACAAGATACTATCCATTATTATAAAACAAGATACAAGTGAAAAACCTTTTCTACACTGGATTGTTGCAAATAGAACCTCCTGAATTTAAAGCAGCTGAGTTGCCTTCTGAGATTGCAAAGCTGGTACTTAAACAAAATGTCCACTTCTCCATTCAATACAGTTTTAAGTTAAGAGACTTGATTTCTGGGTTTCTAGACTAGAAGGAACTATCAAAATACATGATTCACACCAAGTAAAATTAAGCTGTATGGAATGGTCTACATGGCACATCTTCAGTTGTGTGTGAGATCCTTATTTCAGATGAGAACATTCGCATCAACAAAAATTCTTTCCCTTTCCTTTTTGACCTATTATGCCACACTTTGTGCTAAAGTGACAAAAGAATATTATACAAGAAAAGTAAAGAGAAGGAAAACAATCTGGGAGTATTTTCCATGTGTCAAAATTATTCACACTACGGAAACTCAAAAGACAAACTTGGAAAAGCAGCCTTTATGGAAAAGATACAGAAGAATCTATACATCATATACTTTATTGAGACTTAAGCTTCACTCTTAAATAAAAAAAGTCAGTTTTCTGACTGACATAGTTTAACATCTGAAAATATCATCAGAGAAAACTGTAAAAATCCTAGAAAATTATAATGAAGAAGAAGAAATTGTTTGTGCACAAGCTTAAGAAAATGTGAGGAAATAACTATGTTTCTTTGGAGGTCCTCTATGGAAAACATCTGTTTGGTAAAGTTTATTCCTGTCAGTATCAAAACAAAGACTCTTGGTTCATGTTCTAAAACATGGATATAATTTTTTGATGATATCAAGCTTGTAAATAAAAATGAGGTCACAAAAGCTAGGTTAATAACAATTTCAGGGGAGAGGAAAACAAAGTGTTGTGCACCACCACACTTTAAAATAGAGTTTTAAAAAACTATAGTTTAAACCCTTCTTTTCTTAAAAGATTTCTCTTAAATGTCTAGGCTGGAAGCACACAGAGTGCACCTTTTTAATGTGGCAATTGAGTTATATGGGATAAGGAGATTTTTGAACTAAAATACAACAGGAAATTTGAGCAAACATATCTATCTTTGTATTTGCTCTAGAAAGAATTGGCAACGTCTTTGAATTAAGATGGTTGCTGTTTTACTTTGTTTTCTAAACAAACAATAAATGCCCCTAAAATCTTCTCTTAAGATGAATCTTAAGTTATTTCTGGTGTGTGACCTTCTTTGAAAGTGTAGATTGTATCCTGAAGCAACACCACACAGGCCACAAATAAGGCTTCATATCATTCATCCCAGTGATTTTATACAAGCGTTCTTACTTCTTGTTTCCCTGGAGCTTATCAAAGAATATGACTCTAAGGTAAAATTATTCTGCTTTTGTAGTAAAAAAGGCCCCCTTCCTTCTCCAAAATAGTCTTGACTCAATTCTGCATTATATACAAATTGTGCACTAGTCCCCTGGAATTTGCTGAGAGAAATTGGATTCTTTTTTCCTGACTACATGTAAACTAAGTTTGCTGTAGCAGTCCTTGTTCAAGGATCCTACTTGCATCATAGGATAATCCATTCTCTATTCCTATCTCGATATCTCATCCAGAGAACTGACAGAGGTAGATCAGTCTCTCAGGCTAAGCAAAAGATGGAAAAGAAAAGGCATTTTTTTCTGTATCTTCATGCAAGTCTTCAGATCATGCTATGCATGTAAGTTTGAGTGGTTAGGTATTCAGTTTTCTTTCCCCAAGGTAACAACATTGGTATTGATTCCAGACTGTACATTGTTGTTATGTCAGATCATAATTTGATTTCTTCTACTCAATTTCACATTACCAAAATTTCATAGAAATCAGTAAATTACACTGCAATATATTTAAAGGAAGCATATAATCACTTCATATCTGTGTTACTACCTAGGCTGCAGATAACTGGGCCTGTCTTCAGTGTAAAAAGTAGGACTCAGAGACAGATTGTTAGTGTACCCACGGACTGGGGAGAAAATGATTGTGTGGTGGCCCTAAGTGCACTTAAACATGGGGAACAAACAGCCCCATTGGTTGGGCAGTTGCTTTATTTTTGCAGAGACAATGAATAAAGTCCTACGATCAGATCCTATCATTCTAGTCATCATGTGGTACTAATCACTTTCTTTTTCTTTTTTTTTTTTTTTTAAGTTGTAATATTTGTTTACTTTATTTCATAAAACAGTAGTGTTTATTGCATAATTTCTTCCTTGTTTTGTTTTTGTTTTTTTCCTTTTTTTTTTTTAATTTGACAAACTAAACAGAAGACTATCATCTATTTTATTTTAATTTTTGCCTTCATATTTAGTAAGTGAATACTCCTTTTTCTAACCTTTTCCTAATAGGCAGTTATCTATCTAAAATCATCTTGACTGCAAGGTAAATCTGACCTAATATGAAAGCTGATTGGTACAGTTTAATCTAGTCTAAATCAGAGTATTACTTTGTTCAGTTTGGGAGTCTGCTAAAATACCAGTAAATTGTCAACACTTTCTGTCTTAATCTCTTCCTTGTGAATTGTCTGAGACTCACAAAATCAGTTATAAGTTCCTAGTTATACAATTTAATATCTCAGATGCATGGAAAAGCAAGTAGGGGGAAGAGAGAGAAACTGATGTATACAATAAAACATAAAAAATAACAGGCAGGTATGCAACTGGTAGGCTACTAAGTTAAATCATTAAAAATTGTTCAGAAGCATTATTCAACCAAATGCCTACAGTACAGATTGGTATATTTTTTTAAGCGTTTCCTACCAGAAACTCATGGGAAAACAGCCCTTACAATGAATTTATTAAAAATGTAATAATTTTGTGAATACCTGGTAAAGTTTGTGTTGTGCCTTAGATAGTTTTCTAAACACATTTGTAGTTAATGGGGAATAAGAGGCAGCTTTATTGAGATTCATGGCATCCTAAAAAACAACTGTAAATTTACAGTGAAATGCATTTTTGAGATGTCTATACTTAGTCATTGGGTACAGATGACTAGATGAATACAGGACATTTTACTCCTAGAAGACTTAAGGCAGACTGATCCTTTTGCCAACTCTTTTGTTATACTCTTTGACTGTAGAGACGTGAAATTCAGAGTTCTGAAATTTAGATGCCCAAACTTAATGTACCAGTAATAAAAAGTAGATGTTGCATTGTGTTCATAAAAATTTAAGGATGTGACTTCAGATATTCAACACTTGAAATTTTAGCTGCCATTTAGTATTGGGGCTTGAGAACCTGAAGAAAAAGATGTTGTAGATAAAAGATACTGCACTGACTGAACTGCCTTATCAGTTGCTCTGGCACGTTTTATAAAAGAACTTGTTTGTATTACAGCATGGAAAGAAACTCACATATAAACAATTTAGTTGTAACAGAATTATATTTCATGTGATTTTTAGTAATTTAACGGCTTCACTGATCTTCAGTTTGTTTGTTTAGTTTGATTTTGATTGTGGGCTCCTCCTAGCAAGACAGATAAAGCACATTACAAGTGCACTCAATTGAAGAAGTATTGCAGAAGCACTGTAGCAATTTTAACAATAACCAGCATAACTTCTCTGCACTCAGTTTTACTCAGTTAATAAAAGCATGTATTGATCAATAATGTATATGAACTATGAAAATGTAAAACAGCTGTTGCTGAAATTTTACAAGTTTAATTATAATAATAAATATGTGCTGATTTACATTCTGTAAAACTCATCTGGCTTCAGTAATGTGAATAGGGTAATAAAGTTTTGGGGACTTTCTTTTAACTATAAATTACATTTCCAAATTTGAGAAAGAACAATTGAGAGTATTTCCCATCTGAGGAATGTACATTATCTTGAAAACTATTATTTTCTGACACGAATGGCAAAGTAGTGAAAATACAGACTGGTATCTTTGCAATTATATTTATAATGTTCACATAAATAATGTTTATAGCTTTTAATGAGTTACAGAAGTATTCCATCAGTTAAGGTTTATTAATTATATTGACTAAATTGGTACATGTGGTATCACAACAATAATTGTACTTGATATTGCATTTTTTTTAAATAAAAGTTGATAATTACTGTTAAGGAAGTGCTGTGGATTTATGTCTTCATCACCGTCAGTCACTACAGTAGATATGTGGAGTTATACTTTCCTACCAAGGAGCAGGAAAGTTCACACTGATCTTTAAGAAAAACAAGTATGTGATTTTTTTTTTTTTTTCCCCGTATTCTAGTCAATTAGCATTCTTTAGTTTGGCATATAACCTTGGAAACCAAGCAGTCCACACCTCTTGTGTAAAGGTGGCAATCTTTTGTCTGAAGTGATTCTATGTTATAATTAGCCTCCAGATTTTGAATACTTCATTTTTAACTGTGTATGAAAGAGAAATAAAAACAGACTTAAAACTCCACCAATTTAATAGCAATTAACTGACAGTTCAGTAGGAATTTTTGTGCCATGTGACTTTAAAGGCAGTCAGATCAACACTGTTTTAAGAGGGAAAGAGAGGAACAGAGGGAGAGGGAGAGTTTTAAGCACTTTAAACAAACACACGCTANGAGAGTTTTAAGCATTTAAACAAACACATGCTAACACAATCAGTGCTTATAGCAACAGACTGATGTCAATCTTAACTTTTATTATGTGAGTTTGAGGAAATGCAATTAGAAAGATCATTTTTTCCCACGGATAAAATGAGGATTAATATGTGCAGAAAGAACTTTAATGCTCATAGATTCTTGTATTGGCATGTGGGCTAGGGGAGAACAAGGAAGGAGGCTCTCAATTTAGGGATGCTGTAGGGGGAATAGCACATTAGAACATTGCCTCCTGTTCACACACTAGTGGGTGTAACAGGTATCTGTCACTGACAGCATATTGGGTTACAATTAATTCTGAGTCATCAGTCATGTCTTCTCCTGCAAACACAGAAAACAGAAACAGCAGCAGTATTGCCCCTTGAGGATAAGACCTTTTACATGCTATGATTCTAGAAAGCAGCTGTTCATCTATTAACACAGTGGACGCTATAGCTGTCACATTAGATAAATGGATCCACATAGGAAAATCTGAAAGTGGACACGATTGTCATGGAGCATGCACCAGTTAAGCTGGTACATCCTGGGAAAGATACAATTTTTACAATATTTTAATTTTGAAACTGATTTTATTATTGCACACGCTATAAATTCATTAAAACATCATGGTTAAAACATACCTACATCTCTACAAGAAAAGGAAACCATAAAATAAAGTATTTTCTCCATGAAAACCTATGTTTTATTACTTGGGATAGGATGCTTTCTTAGAAACAAATTTCTAAATTGTATTTTATTTTTTTTCCAAACTGAAATCTCAAAGCTTTGGAGTTTTCATTTTCAGTATATAAACATATGCTAGAGAAAATGAAAAATAATTTATTCAGAAATTCTTCAGAAAACAATACATATTGCAAGAGATATTTATACAAATTCTTCCTCCACATATAACACATACATATATCTGACTGCTAATGTCTTATGATGTCAAAGCTTGAAAAGCTACATTCAGAGTTAAGGTTATGTCTTTCAGTGGGCCTTTTTGGTTTGGTAGTGAGTCTTTCATTCTTGTGCCATGCTGAGCATTGACTGTATAAGGCAAATCTTTGTTACATGAAATTACAGTGCCAAATAAGATATGAAAGAGTAACTATATTAAGGTGTATGCACATAGCAGATACTGGAAAATAATAAAATACGCTTCAGCACCTTAACCAGTAAAAAAGCTGAAACCTCATTTAGAAACAAAGAATATGTAAGAAAAAAGAAGAAAAAATAAGGTCTTTTTGTGTGGAAATTTTCTACACAAAGAAGACTGCAGTAATACTGTACCATCAAAACAGCAGATACTCTCACAGGCATCTTCTTGTAAGAGTAACGTACTGGAAACATATTTTCTGCTGGCCTCAAGTAGAAATAAAATGGGAGCTGACAAGAATTGCTATTATTATTAGACTTCACCCAATTTTTGATATTTTCCACAAATTAAATGTGGCATGCTCTTGACATGTTAAAAGTTACAGGGAAAACAAGAACACTGACTATCTGGATAGTTTTAGAAAATGCTGCTAATGCCACAGGTCTGCTTGAAATAGGCTGAAATACATGTTTAGTGATGTTCTTGTTCTGGTGTTGATGATCTAAACTAATTTGTGCTAGCTGAGATTGATGTTGATAACTAGCACTAGTGAATTTCTTTCTTTTAGTGACCTAGAAGGATAACTTTGCAGAAGTTTTTGACATTATATCACCTGATGTTTATAACCATCTCCTTTTATTTAGCTTCTGCTGGAAATAGATTCACTAAGTCACTTACTCAAAAGTACAGACCTTCATATGATCTTGGCCTAACAGTGAGTTCTCCAACATTATGGGTCTACAAAACTGGATAAAGGAGGACATGAGACATTTTGGACATAAAACATGTAGTGATTGGTGTGTATTTTTTCTAATTTACATAGTAGCAAGTTTCTCATTTCACAGAATTTGTTGGATGTCATCACCCTTGATCCCAATATTTAAAACTGATGGGCTTATTTGTGTACTTTCCACCTAGAGCACATGACCATGTCTATTAATACAGAAAGCCAAAGACTGCTGACTGTTGAGCCCAACATTTACTAACATTTCAAGGGTAATTTGCATGAATTTTGCAAATGCTAGGTTTTCATCAGGCAAATTGACAAGCACAAAAATCCCGTTCCACATTTAATTGTATGCAACAATATTATTGTAAATAAAAGCATGAAAAATACAGAGGCAAAAAAGATTAAATTGCACATCGCATAAGTATTGTATGCATGTGCATATTTATCTACATGTGTTTGTTTTCTAGAGAAAGTTAAAAAAAAAGTTGTATCTAAACCAATGTTATGTTGTGATTATATTACTAGCTATCTACAGAATGGATAGAACACTTTCTGAGTGAGAATTCCACATTAGAACTAATATTGAATAAAAGATCTCTATTTTGGGACAAATTGAACAAAGTTGTACTATTGTTTTGATATCAATTTATCATTTAGTAAAGCAGAATTTGTTTTGATATGTACTACTATGACAGAAAAAAATGCATGGTGGTAGTTTGGGATTTTAGCTATCAGAGCATAGAATACATCACAGCGCTTAGTGCCTGTGGAAGCCACCTTATCTCAGTCTTCACAGCTTGATAAGGCACCTGAAAAACACATCCAAACCCCATTATTTGACCTTTACTGTTGTTAGATAGAAAGTTTGAGAGATTTTCACAGAAACTGCAGGTAGGGTGACAACCGGTCAAAAGTGGCAGATGGCTATGCTTACTTGAGAAAAAAATGTGAAACCGAATCTTATTTAGGGAAAGAATGGGCAGAGGAAGAGGATGCCATTACATTGTCGCTACTATAAAAATGAACATGCCATGAAAAGAGCAGACAAAAATTCAAGACTAAGAAAATTCTCTGAAATGGCAACTTTAATACCTGCAGACATAATTTTGAATTCAGTTTTTAGAATAAATAAACAGCGTTACTTACTAAAGTCATTGAAAAGTTTCCCTCTGATTTCAATGGTATTAGAATTGCTCTGTCAACATCTTTGCTTGCACTAAAGCCAATGAAATTCCAAGGTTTCATTGTCAGCTAACAGTCAACATTCTGAATGTTTCTGAATTTTCAAATCATTTTGATTGAAATTATGTTACTCACAGGTATGTTACACAATATCTTTCATATTGAAGTCACTCAAACATAATCTGCATTTTTTCCTTGCTGTGTTGGATTTTTTTCCATTGGATGGTACTATGTTGTTCTTTGGATATAAAAATTTAAATCTGATTATGGCTTCTTAAACAAGCTTTAAGTATATTAAATAATCACTTCAGTTTGACATAAAGTGTTTTGGAAGTGTGTGTGTGTGTGTGTGTGTGTGTGTGCACGCGCGCGCTGTGTTTGAATTTCTTAGCATGAGTTAAATATATATTCTTTTAATAGCTTATATTTCTATTCTCTAAATGGAGATCAAATTACTGTGTCTAATCAATGAACTAAATATGAAATGTGCCCTCAAATTCAAAATTACATAATGGCCAAAAAGCCCTAGAATCATGAAGATAGGGTAGTTAGAACAGCCTTTTCTGTTACTGAGTATTTCTTTAAAAGATTTCATAAGTTTAGCTAGGAAAAAATAATACAGGTAAGTTTCAAAATCTCTAGAAGTGAAAAGAAGTCTGGATAGCTATTTTGAATAGCAGTGTTAATAACAGAAATAAGAAAAAAGTAATTCAACATCAAACTGTACGTAGCTTAATAACGAAGTTAAATGTTTCCCACACTGGGAAAAAAATGAAGGAAGACAGATGTGCTGTAATTTCTTGAGTCTTTTTTTTTTTTTTTTTAATCCATAAGATGAAACTGCTAACTCAATAACACCGGCTACAGATATTCACCAGAGCAATAATGCCAAATATCCGCTAGAACCTTGCCCATTAGTATCATCTCAAATGATACTCAGTACCAAGTAAAATGACTAACACCTGGCACTTTCCTTAGAAATGACTAAACACCAACCAGGACCAGTTTGTCAGCCCTTGCAGAGGGGACCATCTGGAATGCTAGCCTGTATCTTAACAATTAAAATCAGGGGTCAGGTCAAACAAGTAGCATTTTAAAGAATTCATGATACTGAGTTTCTAAGCTAAACAGAAAATGACAGAGAAGCTAACATGGGAAAAGATATAAGTTGTCATTCCAACCCAGGGGATGGAGTGCAATCATGTGGTTAAAGTACAGGACATGGAGTTAGGAGATGAGTTTTGTGACAGATTTCATGAGAAATAGAGTGTCAGTCACTGTAATCAATACAAAGTTTTCTATTAGACTCAGAATCAGATACGTGGGGTCTATTTCCAGGTACTGCATACCTCCTGACAGGGGCCAGCTGCCCTCAGATGTCAGTGATGTGAATCACTCAACTTTTATGCTTACTGATAAGTGGAAAAGATCATTGCCTGTTTCAGATTGGCATGATAGTTGTAAAAGGTAACATCCTATTTGCAAGTTAATGTAAGACATTCAGGTAGCAAATGCATATATGTAGTTATAAAGAATAAATATTTTATTATTTATTTGAGGTAGAAGAGGTATGTTTATAATTTCTATTTATTTAGCTGTAAACGGCTTTACATTGAGTAGGGGAAGAATGGGGGAGAAAACAGAAGAGTGACACTGTGAGGGTAACACCCAACACAGAAAAGAATGCTGTTTTCCCACAAAATTTACAATCTGATTGAAGACTAGATAAAGTAAAGACAACAAGAGAGCCATGGGGAAATAACCGCTCCATATAACTATGGTTAGCTATGTGTACTGCCTGATGGATCTAAATCATTATGCTTTCAGGTTGTATCTGGGGATGTTTTCCCTCTCAGAAACAAATGACCAAAAACCAAAGAACAACAAAACCACAAAAAAAAAAAACCTCCCTCTGATATTTTTCATAGCCTATTAGATTTTGAATTTATTTTTCAAATTTCACATTACAATGATAAATTTTACTTTAAAATATTCCTCCCCATGATATGATTTTTAAAATAATAACAGAAACTACATATAGACCTCCCCGTTGTGGTTTAACCTGTCAAAAAACTCAACATCACACAGCGGGGTTTGCTGACTCCCCCACAGCGGGATGAGGGAAAGAACTGGAAACAAAATAAAACTCATAGGTTGAGATAAAAACTATTCGCTAAGACAGAAAAGGGAAAATAGAAACAAAAATGCAATGATAACCACATATATATGTCCACAATACAATTAATTGCTGACCAGCGCTCTGCTAACAACAAAACATCTCACCATTCACTCACTGCCCAGCAATCCCCAATCATTCTAGTCTTCTGCATGATGTGACCTGGTACGGAATAACCCCTTGGGCAATCCAGGCCAGCTGTGATGGCTTTGCCCCACCCCCTGCTGACCTGCCATAATGGCAGCAGCCCTTCTCTCCTGGCATGCAGCTATTGCTCAACAACCGACAAAACATCAGTGTGCTATTAACGTTGTCTCAGCTGAAACAAGGACACCCCCACTAGATATTACCTTGTGACATCTGGTAGCCATCTACCTGCAAACTGCTAGCCAAAGATGGCTAGCTTGCCAGAAATAGCTATTTCTGGGAAAAGACTTATTATCAAACAACAGCAAGAAAGGTATATTCTCCATATACAATTCTAAAAAATGCTTGTGGAAATATCTAAATACAATTTTTTGAATAATTAAGATTTTTTTTTTTAATCTAAGAAGAGGTCTGTAAGCTGTGAAGTTCAGATACGTCAAAATGCTTTCTATGTATTTAGATACCACTCAGCTAACATCATTTGCAGAATAATTTTTATTGCCATTTTCAAGATATTTTAAAATAATATTTTTTCAAATATAAATTAAAAAATAATTATTTAAGTGATGTGATACCATTAGTTGTACAAGTGAAATAATCAAATTACTCATTTGTGGAAAATTATGAATACACACAACATGATATAGACATTATTTGTTACAATATTGCATACATTAATAATGGCGTGGATATCCCCTGAACAAGCAATTCAAAAACTGCTTTATTCAATCCTCTTTTCTGCCTAAACACAAAGATGAAAAACATGTGCATTGTGCCAGCCTCCAGAATAAATGTTTCAAATGGTATCAATGCCAATTTCTCTTTTTTCATTGGCATCCAGCACAAAGACCCTCTCTGTTTACTTGTGATTGTGTTTAATTTCATATTGAGATGATTAATCAGAACAAATGTCTTTATTTTCTGCTGTTTTAATTTCAAGAAATGATCTCTTCTGTTTTTATCCTATTATAGGGATCGTTACAAAAATGGGAAACAATTAACACTGAGTTTAATGTGTGAATGCCATAGAGCTGAAGTAATTGCACTCAAGGTCTGCTAACTTTTTAATCAGGCATTTGGTTGCAAGCTGCTCACGATTGATTCTGAGATAAGAACTAACACAATCTAGATAGCAAAAGCAGGTGTGCCAAAAAAACAGACATATTGGCAAAACCAATGAAAGAGTCTACAGGAAAAATGAAGCAAAATCTAATGGAACGTTCTTCTTAAAAAATTTTTGCTTGGTATCCAATCATAACTGAGTGAAATTAAATGAGACAAATGAGCATAGAGAGAGATTTTTGACCAAAACAATTAAGAAATATGAACAGCAAAACCACAAAAGCTCAGTCTAGAGAAGACTTGCCAGTCAGAATGTTAGTAAGCAGAATTAATTAGATTGGGGAGTTAAATTTTTCACATGCATTTTACTAAATAAATAAATAAATAAATGAGAAATACCATGAGAGGTTTCTGGAATTACAATTAGGACACTTACTATTCACAGCACTTATGCTTTTGCTTAGAGGGTAAAAAAAAAACCGACGACCCATTTTCACTTCTATCCATTAAAAATATGTTTGATTTTTTTTTTACCTTTCCATAATATCTATTCTCCATGAATAAAAGAGTACTGAATTTGAAAGTCCTTGTACAGCAAACCTGCACTCTTTCAGTTCTAGCCCATTCCCCCTTGTCCTGACATTATCCACCTGTGTAAAAAGTTGGTTCCCCTCCCTCTTGTAAGCTCCTTTCAAGTATTGGAAGGCCGCAATGAGGTCTCCCCAGAGCTCTTGTAAGCTCCTTTCAAGTATTGGAAGGCCGCAATGAGGTCTCCCCAGAGCCTTCTCTTTTCCAAGCTAAACAATCCCAACTCCCTCAACCTTTCCTCATGGGAGAGCTGCTCCAGCCCTCTGATCATTTTGGTGGCCCTCCTCTGGACACGCTGCAACAGCTCCACATCCCCTCTGTGCTGGGGGCCCCAGGCCTGGACACAGTACTCCAGGTGAGGCCTTCCAAGGGCAGAGTAGAGGGGGACGATCACCTCCCTCTCCCTGCTGGCCACCCCTCTCTTGATGCAGCCCAGGATGCCTTTGGCCTTCCTGGCTGCAAGAGCGCACTGCCGGCTCATGTCCAGTTTTTTGTCAACCACGACGCCCAAGTCCTTCTCCGCAGGGCTGCTCTCAAGGAGTTCTTCTCCCAGTCTGT
>VXAV01001225.1:53216-67939 GCA_013399715.1 Alectura lathami
AAGAAAGCACTGAACATATAGAAGGACTGTATAAGTAAACCTACTTATAGTTTCATCCAGAGACGCTTAGAGCTAGAAGTAAGTATGACTGAATGAATTATAGGGGTGAGAGGAATTTCCATTCATAAAAAGTCAAGTCTAACATAGAAAACATACAAAATAAACATTTACATTTTCTGGTAGAAGACAGTTCAGTAACAGTTTAGAAATGCTGTGGGTTGTCTTTTTGTGTGTGTATTTGTTTTGTTTTGTTTTTTTGGGGGGTGGGGTGCGGAGCACGTATCAATGTTATTTGTTAAAATCTAGCACTACAGTGACTTAGTGCAGACCTACAGCAGCATGTGGTAGCTGCCACAAACTGTTTGCAGCATATGTACAGGATTGTGACATTTGCTAAGTATTTACACAGAGGAATAATGGAGCATAATGTTAGGTTGCTGTCCTGCTGAGACCACTGCCCAGCATGCTGACCAATACTGTCTCATGGTTCCTTTGTGATCCCCCATGGCCTGGACATATTTATTATCTCTCATCTTAGACTCTGCAGAGACATTTTAAATGAGTCACAGTAGCAGGTGGTCCTTATTAATACCTTAGGATGTGAAATGCATGAAAACAATTACATTTGGAAAAGAAATATGACTTGGTGTCACTTGAATTAAAAACATAAGTATAGTCCAAGAAATGGACAACTTTGGGTAATAATAGATAGATATGCTCTCTGTCAAAAATAGGGCATGGTTTTGTAACGTTATGCACTGCACTTGTAAATAGGTAATAAAAATTACAGAGACTTTATCATAATAAAGCATGAAATTAATAAAAATAAAGTTAAATATATGGATAACAAGTTCCAGTTGATAACTACAGCTGAAGTAAAATAAATCTAAACTCTGATATTTAACAGAATTTATTTTTTTTTTACCAGTGATGCTGAAAAATACTTTCCAACAGAGGCAACTTGGCCATGTGTTTTGCAAGGCAAGCTTATACTCCAGTAGCAAAAGCACCGTGGAATAAAAGGAAATGTTCTCTTTTCTGCTCTACTTTACTGTTACTGTAGCTCAGTAATATTCTCAGTAAGATCAGTTCATCATCCTTTTATCAAAAGGAAATTCAGAGAAAAGCAAAAAATATGCCAGTAGGAGAGGCAGAAAGTGGCAGCAGGATGTGGTGTGAGGAATACATTTCATTTTTTCCATTTACAAATTCTTATTTCTCTGGTTGTCCATGACACAATCCAGTATTAAACACACATACGCAGCAACAAATACAAATACAAAAACAACAAAAACTAATGCAAAGCCAAACCATCTAAACCAAAAATAAATAAATAAATAAATAAATAAATAAATAAACAAACAAATAAACAAATTCCACCCTACTTGGTTAAACAGGGGTACCCTCAGAGATCAATTAACAAAATGAGTTTATTTTTTAAGAAAATATATACCAATCTGGGTTTGAATCTTCTATAAAGGATGTTTACGGAATCTCTATTTTTTTGCCTACTGACCTAAAAATCAGTTGATAAACAGATCAGATGTATACAAACATGAATATATACATTCACAGACACGTAGCCATGGAAGTAGAATGTCCCAACATTAGAGGCAGTGATATTTCAGATGCCATTTTCAGAGGTTAGAAAATCATCTTAGAATACTTTCTTTAAGTATCTCCAAATTCACAGAGTGCTTACAGTAAGCCATTTCTTTTAGGTGATCCAATTTAAAAAGAATCCATTTTACTCACTGGAGTGGTCAATTACACATCCAGTGTAATAACAGCATAAGTTTTAAAGATAGTTTTAATGTAAAAAAATAACAGCTGACTACCAACTCCTGTTGCTGTGAGAGAATACATAGGAATACAAATAATTATTTTATATTATTATATCAAAACCACTTTATTATATATATATTATACATATATATCCACAGAAAGGATGTGGAGTTGTTGGAGCGGGTCCAGAGGAAGGCCACCAAAATGATCAGGGGGCTGGAGCACCTCTCCTATGAGGAAAGGCTGTTGGGATTGTTTAGCTTGGAAAAGAGAAGGCTCCGGGGAGACCTCATTGCGGCCTTCCAATACTTGAAAGGAGCTTACAGGCAGGAGGGGGACCAACTTTTTGCACGGGTGGATAATGGCAGGACAAGGGGGAATGGACTAAAACTGAAAGAGGGGAGGTTTAGGTTGGACATCAGGAAGAAATTCTTCCCTGAGAGAGTGGTGAGGTGCTGGAACAGGCTGCCCAGAGAAGCTGTGGATGCCCCATCCCTGGCTGTGTTCAAGGCCAGGCTGGATGGGTTCCTGGGCAGTTTGATCTAGTGAGCTAGTGGTTGGCAGCCCTGTCCACGGCAGGGGGGTTGGAACTAGATGACCTCTGAGGTCCCTTCCAACCCAAGCCATTCTATGATTCTATGATTCTATGATTATATACTTCTGCCTTAAAACATACGAATTCAGAAGACATAGAAACAAGTAGATATAACATATTTGGTCATGCTTATTTAAAGTCCTTACTAAAAAGACTTTTAGAGTGTATTTACATTTCTGTTTGCGTTTACACATACGCAACCTTTGTATGTACAAGGCAATGCTGCTCAGTAGGAGAGGATGACGTTCTGGGCCCAAAGTAAGCAAAATATTTGGAACGTTGTTATTTTCTAGAGAGGAAGTTGTCCTTCACAAACTTTCAGCTCTAAAAAATTATTAGAACAAGAAGTAGAAATGTAAAATTAATCTATCTGAATTGCAAAAGGAATTTAAAGGCCTCAAAAGAGCATGCCTGGCAAAAGAATTCAATGAAGGTGAACCATTAAAAGACAATAAGGCCTTGGAAGACTTCCCTAAAATCTAAATACAATCTATGGGGTAATTTTCATCTTCTTGGGATTCTCAAGATAAAAGGCATACAGAGGCCTCAACTATTAATCCAAACATAATACTGTGTTATTTCAAATGAATGTCTGCATCGGAATATTGCAATGAAGCACACAAGCCTCCTTTACTGTCAATAATTATGGAAACCTGGATGCACACAAAAATCAAAATCATAATCAATTGTCATCAAAAGAATACTATTTTAGTTCAACATGTTTAAAAATCTTTAGAGCTCTCTTTTGTGTGCTTCTGGTTTGAAATGTCTGAAGTTATTACAGAAAGTTGACTGCAATATTTGTTGTTATTGATTATTTCAGGAGTTGGAAAAGGCACTTAACCTCTGTTTGTGAACAACTAGATATGTGTGAGATTTGATCCAAACTAACAAAACAACAGTTTTATCTTTATACCTGTTTCTTATCTCACAGTTTTCACGATCGCTTTCCAGCTCATGAAACAACTATTTTTTTTTCATTATAATCTCCTTCACGGGTTACAGAACACAAGCCATGGTAAAAATCCTCATATGAATTGGAATTTTAATGCTTAACCAATTATAGATCTGAAGTATTAAAGCAGGAATAAAACTTGAGCTGTCCTAAATGGAAATCCAGAAGTAATTTTAACTTCCGACTGTTCTGGTCCTGCTTAGTTCTCTGTCTTACTCATTTTTCATTTCTGTTCCATGTTCATCTTTCAAAAGTGGTTGCTGTGGATTTGGATTATTAGTAAAGTAATTCAAGAAAATGTTACCATCTCGATTAGGTATAAATGCTGGCTGGTTTCAGTCTAAATGTTTGTTGTTGTTGTTTTTTAATCTGGGATTCAGATCCCAGTAACTGTCTAGAAAAGAAGGCTGGCATGCAGTTTAGAAAAAAAAAAAAAAAAAAAGAGTTGGCCTCTGCTCACCCTTAGTTTAAATTAATACTTTTTCTCAGTGATGAAAACATTTGCTTGGTTCTCTCTGAGGTTAGTACCTTTCTTGCTTTAAATCGTTGCTGGAGTAGATCTGCCAAATAGTATTTACTTGGCAAATCAGTCATGTATTCCTACAGAACTGGGAAAATGTACATATACTGTCCCTTACTACCCTTTCACAGGCTGCTGTGAGCTAACCTATGCATTTCCTGACATTTAGTCACTCAGGTCTCATATTCAGATCTTCAGCAACGTAACCCAGGATTCATTTATTTTACAGTCTAAGCAACAATAATGTCTCATACATCAATGCAAGCAGAAATGGGAATAAAACTCCATTTGTAATAAATCCAATGGAAGTATTATCCAGTTTTCCAAAGTCTGCTCTTTTTATTTATATATATGCATATACATATATATATGAATGTATGTGGAGCATTTAAAAGTACCTCGTAGCCTCCTCATAGGCTTCCTGGATAGTCCATAATCGCAGGTAGGTATTTTGATAAGTCAGTTCAGTTCCCAGTCACACTCTGACCACCGAAAGCTGGAAAACCTGCGCTTGTGTCTCAGCTGTCTCAGTGAAGAGCCTCATATTAAGTAACATGGGCCTGTGCCCCAAATGTCCTCTTTCTGTTCTGTTATTGGATAAGATCACATCTTCTTAAAACTGTGAATGTGTATGGATTACATACTTAGCCATTATACTTACATAGGAGATAATATAGTACCTACTTGCAAGAAGAAATAAAAGCATCCCACAGAGAATTCTTCTATGCACAATGTTATATAAGTCAATCACTACTGCTGTATACAAAGAGAAATATTTTGTCAATACTAATGCAAGAGAACACTTTTCATTTCGTTTCTGAAGATCAAGCATGATTTTAGAAAGGTTAGGTAGGAAAGGTAAAATGCCTTGATTTTTTTCCATGTCTTACTCTATCATTTTTTCAATCCATCTGGCTGTCCATGTGAAATAACTTACACAAACTATGAAGAAAAAACATTCCACAAAACTAGGAGAATAATCTGCATTTAAATACAATTTATTCTTTACAAGGACTACATCTGGTCACTGCCTTCATTACATAGCCTTGCAACATGAAGATATTTTAAGATAGACAAAGGCTTCCTATACCATCAATGATTAAAACCTTTCTAAGATGATAACACCAGCAATGTTAATACCAGGTCTAATAATATTATTAACTGTATTATATAATCTTGACCAAATCAGCTTGGAAAAGATTTGTGTTTTTAAGATGCACCATTACAAATGTTAGCTGCACACGAGTCACCTGCCTCAAAAATACATGATTATGCTCGTCTTGCTTTCAGAAGCACAGGAAAAGGCAAGGAGATTTTTTTTTTCTTTTGCCTTTAAGATGCACAGCAGAAAGTGGCTTCTACTTTGACTACTATATTCATAAATAACTGTTTAATAGCACAAAGTGCAAAAGAGAAAAATATTCTCTTCCCAAGACACTAACAAAACCCCATATATTGTTCTAACTATTATCTTTGTGTAAAAGATAAGAGGGCTGCAATTAATTGTCATACCCCAGACAGGTTAGCAAATGTAAATTTTAAATGTAAATGTAATTTTCCCTACTTACAAACTCACAGAACTTCTGCTCCCTCTCCCTCTCTCTCCTTCTATGTCTCTATTGCTCCCTCACTCTCTCATTTGTTGAGAAGGGATGCTGAGGGCAATTTTACAGTCTAAATGAGAATTTCCTAAAAAAATGATCAGTCAGATATGGATATCAGCCTACATCGTGGTTAATATATGATTCTACAGAGCAGTCACGAAACTTGTAATTAAAAATACTCATTGATTATTAGAGAAACTGCAATTACTTCAATACTTCTTTTAGTAATGGAGGGAAAAATGACTTACAGGGGTGAGACATTCATTCATGGCATACACAGAACTAACTATCTAAAACAGAATAAATAAATAAATAAACAGATGATTGCAAAAACTGAAAATACCTTACAGCTTTCTCTCCTATCTAAACTCACATCTTGGTGAAATGGTAATTTGTTTGCCTCAGAATTCAAGTGAACTGAATTCAAAATTCATACTGCAAATACATTAGAAAATGCACACTGCCTTTTGCTTCAGCGTCATTTTAAAACCTTTCTTCATGCCAGAAAGGGTCCATTTGTTACTCCAAGTCTCATGGGAGTGTTAACTAAAAAATATCTGGATAATTAACATAGTTATGCACAACAGAAGTTTTACTGCAGACACACGTTTGATGGAGTTGCCCAGATGCTGGTGGCAGGGGTGCTGACAGAGTCTCTGTGAAAAGAGACTGAGGAAGCCCCATGCTGGACACAGCCAGTTCCAGCCGGCTCCAGTGACCCCTCAACAGGACAGGGCTGGGCCAAGCAGCCAAGACGGCAGCACCTCATGAAAAGCATATTCAAGGAAAGGCAAAATGCTGCCCAGCAGTGTAAGAGTGATGAAAAATTTTGAGAAACAGCCCTGTGTGCATCAAAGCCAGAGAAGGAGTGGAAGAGGTGCTCCAGGCACTAGAGCAGACAGTCCTTCACAGATGGGGGAGGAGACTACAGTGGAGCAGATTTATCCTGACAACCTGCAGGCTGTGGAAGGCACCTCATGTTATAGCAGGGACAAGTTTGAGGGGGAAGGAGTGGAAGACAAGAGCTGTCATGGACTGAGTGCAACACCCACTCCCCATCAGCCTGTACCTCTTGGGAGAGGGGTCTGAAGAATCAGGAGTGGAGTAGTGAAGTTGAGCATGGAAAACATGGGAGGAGTGGTGTTGTTTTAAAGTTTAGCTTTGTTTCTCACTACCTGAACCTACTTTAATTGCCAATAAATTAGTTTTTCACAAAGTCAAGTCCTTTATGCCTGAGACAGATACTGATAAGCAATCTCCCTATCTTTATCTTGACCCAGAGCTTTCTGAGTCTATTTTCTTCCCCACTCCATCTGAGGAAGAGGAGTGAGTGAACAACTGGGCAGGAGTTTCACCCGTACCCAAGGCTAACCCACCACAACAGGGAAATTAAACATAGGTATATGACTCATATCATGCTATAGTAAATCTTGAAAAACAAGACATAGTTTACCCCCTTAGCAATGCCTTTAATTTCCTTGTAAGCCCTACATTTGCAGAATAAACCATCAGTAAAAATATAATTTATTTTGTTTTGCTTTATTTGTAATAATTAAGTACACTTAAAACTGTGTGACTACAGATAATTGAACACATAATTAATTCCAGAAGGTTTAAGCATTGTACTTTAAATTAATTTTTGTCACAAATCAGCATCGGTGCTGTACATAATGGAATCAAGATGAGGCCTGTGTACCCAAAACATGTTACTTTTTACCAAATATAGTAGTTAGCCTAATATCACCAAAAAACCTTAATCTTGTGTTGTGTTGTAATTAGTATACAACAGGATATTACCTTTATGGAGTTCATGTCTCAAGACTTTCTTCATGACTGAGATTTTTATAGTTTTCCTCAGTGAAAGCTATAAATATTTTCAAACAAAACAAACAAACAAACAAAAACAAAAAACAGAAGCCAACATCTAAATCATTGATAAGGAAGGAGAAAGCAAAATTACTTTTGAAATTGTGAATGTGGTGGAGAACTTCTCACAGATAAATTAAGGAAAAAAGGAAAAATATTTGATGTTCCCAGGCATTCTTAAATACTTTGTAGGTCCTGCAACCCAACTACAAAATAATACTGAATCCCTATATCTGGCACTTTTCACAAAGTCACGTCCCTTCTGCCTGAGACAGATACTGGTTGTGAAAGGATGACATCTGTTCATTTCTTTTGTTATAGAGTAGAAATAAAGCTATTTTAAAATGTAAACAGCATGAGCACTGAACTTCTAAATCAGAACTCAAAAAAAGATCTCCCACTTAACAGACTACAGCATATTATCTCAGTTCATAGCAGTAAAGAATATTTTCACAATCCACCAAAGCAATGAGGAACTGCAGTGAAAATGTGAAAATTAACAATAAAACACCAGGATGTTTAGCTATAGTGTAAAACATCCTAACAAAATTTTCACCTTCTATCTTCAGCCACCCAGGAAGTAGCTTTAATTAATACAAATTGAAGTTCCATGTAATGTTGTACGTAGTGAGAGAAAAACTACATATTTTGCACAATGAAAATTTTCCTCCTGTTTACTGCAGATTTTTATCATGAAAAAAAATGTTTATGAAACAGAAGCTTAGAAAAACCTTAATTAGAAAGCATTTTCACTGAAAATATATTTATTTAGGTGTAAAGTTCTACCATGCATATCAAAAAAGTCAGTCTTTGTGATTCTTAAGAAGTAGTGTTCTCAAGAAGTGCAGTGTATGAAAGGCTTGATCATCTGTGGTGTTCTACCTTGAGTAATCATTTAGACTCCTACAAAGGCAGTGTAAATCACTGCTAAATCAGATTATCCACTCAAATAAGGCAGCAGTCAAAGAAGACAGCAACTATTATCATAGTTCCTGTGAAGTCAATAACAGTGTAATAATTCATATGAGCAGATCTGCAGCTGAGACAGCTTCAGCCACTTCGCATAGGTGTATACAACTTTGCAGAGCAGAGGAGAATCCGATGTCAAACAGATTGTGACTGGCAGTACCAGAAACACATGGAAGGGCTTCTCAGTTAGAGCACTTCAACACATCTCACTATAGGGTGATTTTGCAGGAGGGGAAATTGATATTTGCTCATACTGTGTCAAGTGCTGATATCAATATCTGTCTATCATGGTAAACTCTATTTCTACAGTCTACAGCTTTATACTGTCTTCATGAGAGTTACCACAAGAGTGAATGAAAATGGATTAGTCCTGAATGAATTTTTTTTTTTTTTTAAACCAAAACTGCATCTTTCCAATGAAACAATGAATAACTGATTAGTTATTTTCCCTCAGAGGTCTCTAGATTGTGTATAAAATATATCAAACAGTTTAATTTAAAACAAATCAGGCCGAAATCTAGTTCATAAATGATACAGGATATTTGATAGCAGGAGATTACATATGTCTTTTCAGAAGAAAGAAAAAAGTACGAGGCCCTTAATATTTATTTACTTTTCAGACTGACATGTAAATAATTTAGTGGTGATAAGACTTCATTCCACAATATATTTGAACAACATGAAATTTTATAATCTGTTCCTATGTAAACTGATTGTTAACTGCATTATGATAAAGCAGTTCTTTTACATATTTTATATTATATATCTGCTTTTTTTTTTTTTTCCATTTGAGTTTTCTCTTATATTGTCAAATCTTTTAACACTTAAAATTAGTGTTTTTCCCTTTATTTTTAATAATCAGAAAAATCCCTTTTCCCTTTTTGCTTTTTCTGAGACTCCACCAAGTAATTTAGACATAAATAAATTATAGCAAAATAAAAAAATGTAATAAAGATAGCTAAAGATAGTGTCTGGATCAATATGAACATTATAGTTTGCTTTCACAGTCTTTTTAACTCAAAGGAAACCTTTGCCAGTCACACAGAAAATCATTGAGTTTGTACTCTGCCGACATATTCACATTAAGAAATTGTCACACAATGTGATAAGAAGACTTTTCTCAGAACTTCAAAGGGAAATTGAACAGCGTCATTCTGTCATGCTCATACATCTTAAGACAAAGTTTTTCACTTTAAAAACATAATGAGGATTTAAACATCATTATGATGAAGATGCAAGTGGAAAAATACAATGGAAGAGAATTTCTTTATATACTTCTTAAAATGGGTAATTTAAATTTTATTTATTTATTTATTTATTTATTAAATCTGATTGTCCTTAAAACATTATTAGCCGCTATCTCAAACCACTTATTCTCTTCTAAGCTATTTTCAGTCAAAGGTAGCATCTTCTTTTAAAACTATTGTGAAAGAACTTCTGAAGTATCTAGGAACAGAGGCCTCGATGTTATCTAATAGCATTTTCTTTTTCTCTGGAATAAGCACATTTCTATCTATTTCTATGGCCTTGATAGTGTATTTTGTAACAGCTTTTGAACTGTTATATCTTCCACATTTACATACTTCTTCAGCCTTGAAAGGATGTGGAAGCTCACCACTCCAGCGAAGAAAATCAGTATGTTTAACATGGAGTAGATACTTAAATTACATAAAATATAACGTTTACAGATTTCATAGAATCACAGAATCATAGAATAGCTTGGGTTGGAAGGGATCTCAAAGATTATCTAGTTCCAGGCCCCCTGCTGTGTACAGGGCTGCCAACCAATAGCTCACTAGATCAAACTGCCCAGGAACCCATCCAGCCTGGCCTTGAACACAGCCAGGGATGGGGCATCCACAACTTCTCTGGGCAGCCTGTTCCAGCGCCTCACCACTCTCTCAGTGAAGAATTTCTTCCTGATGTCCAACCTAAACCTCCCCTCTTTCAGTTTTAGTCCATTCCCCCTTGTCCTATCATTATGTGTCTTGAGAACACCTCTGAATAGAAGGATCTGGGGGTGTCAGTTGATTAAAAACTCAACATGAGCTGACAATGCACTTGCAGCCCACAAAGCCAACTGCATCCTGGGCTGCAGCAAGAGAAGCGTGACCAACAGGGTGATTCTGCCCCTCTACTCTGGTCTCGTGAGACCCCACCTGCAGTACTGCATCCAGTTCTGGGGCCCCCAACACAAGAAGGATACCAAGCTGTTGGAGGGGGTCCAGAGGAGGGCCATGAAGATGATCAGAGGGCTGGAGCACCTCCTCTACGAGGTCAGGCTGAGAGAGTTGGGGTTGGAGAAGAGAAGGCTCCAGGGAGACCTGATAGCGGCCTTCCTGGACCTGAAGGGGGCCTACAGGAGAGCTGGGGAGGGACTCTTTAGAAGGGTGTGTAGCAATAGGATGAAGGGTAATGGCTATAAACCGGGAGAAGGGTGATTTAGGCTAGATATTAGGAAGAAATTCTTTCCTGTGAGGGTGGTGAGACAGTGGAACAGGTTGCCCAGAGAGGCTGTGGATGCCCCCTCCCTGGAAGTGTTCAAGGCCAGGCTGGATAGGGCTCTGAGCAACCTGGTCTGGTGGGAGGTGTCCCTGCGCATGACAGGGGGGTTGGAACTAGATGATCTTTAAGGTCCCTTCCAACCCAAACCATTCTATGATTCTATGATTATCTGCATACAGGTTGGTCCCCCTCCTGCTTGTAAGCTCCTTGTAAGTATTGGAAGACTGCAATCAGGTCTCTCCAGAGCCACCTCTTTTCCAAGCTAAACAAGCCCAACTCCCTCAGCCTTTCTTCATAGGAGAGGTGCTCCAGCCCACTCATCATTTTGGTGGCCCTCCTCTGGACCCGCTCCAACAGCTCCACATCTTTTCTGTACTGGCAGCTCCAGGCCTGCACACAGTACTCCAGATGGGGCTTCATGAGAGCAGAATAGAGGGAGACAATCCCCTCCCTCACCCTGCTGGACATCCCTCTTTTAATGCAGTCCAGGATACCATTGGCCTTCCTGGCTGCAAGAGCGCACTGCTGGCTCATTGCCCCGGGATTGCTCGGGATTGCCCCAACCCAAGTGCAACACCTTGCACTTGGCCTTGTTGAACCTCATCAGGTTGTGGTGGGCCCACTTTTCCAGCCTGTCCAGGTCCCTCTGGATGGCATCCCTTCCTTCAGGGGTATCAACTGCACCGCTCTGCTTGGTGTCATCAGCAAACTTGCTGAGGGTGCACTCGATCCCACAGTCTAAGTCGTCGATAAAGGTGTTGAAGAGCACCAGTCCCAAGGATGGACCCCTGCGAGATACTGCTTGTGACTGCCCTCCACCTGGATGTAGAGCCATTGACTACAACCCTTTGGCTGCAACCATCCAGCCAGTTCTTTATCCAACGAACAGTCCACCCTCCAAATCCACATCTCTCCAGTTTAGAGATAAGGATATGGTGTGGGACCATGTCAAAGGCCTTGCAGAAGTCCAGGTAGACGACATCCGTCGCCCTCCCTTGGTCCACCGATGCCGTCACTCCATCATAGAAGGCCACCAGATTGGTCAGGCACGACCTGCCCTTGGTGAAGCCATGCTGGATGTCTCGGATCACCTCCTCATCTCGCGTGTGCCTTAGCATCTCCTCCAGGAGGATCCACTCCATGATCTTCCCAGGCACAGATGTGAGGCTCACCAGCCTGTAGTTCCCCAGGTCTTCCTTTCTCCCTTTCTGAAAAATGGGTGTGATATTTCCCTTTTACCAGTCACCAGGGACCTTGCCTGATAGCCACGACTTTTCAAATATGATGGAGATTGTCTTGGCAACCACATCAGCCAGCTCCTTCAAGACTCTTGGATGCATTTTGTCGAGCCCAATAGACTTGTAAACATTCAGTCTCATAAGGTGTTCTCGGACTTGCTCTGTCCTTACACAGGGAAGAATTTTGATACCCCAGTCCCTGCTTGGAAGTTCAGGTACACAAGGGACTTGGGAAGCCTGACCAGCAGTGAAGACTGAGGCAAAGAACTCATTAAGTACCTCAGCCTTCTCCATGTCTGAGGAGGACAGTTTTCCCTTTTCATTCATCACAGGGGGAAATTCATTTATGTCAAATATAAGAGCTGAAAACTTTCCATCATTCCCCAGGCTTACAATCATTAATTGTGTTTATTTGTAATTCTATTTTTTTTTTTTTTTGTGCGTAACAGCTGTAAATATAATTTCAGCTTTTAAAATGCCACAGACAACACAGAGCTATATACTCAGTAGCATCACATAAAGAGCAACCAAAGAATAAAATAAAACTAGATAGATAGAGGTAGATAGCTCTTTTTCATAACTGAAAGTTTGTTGAATTGGAAGCTAGTAAAAGACAACAAGTATATGAAATATGCAATAGGGATTTTATCTTCCATACTTCTGAGACATCTGTACCAAACTCAGAAATGTAATCTACCAGGCATATAACATGAAAACTGAAAAATTGGTATGATGAGAAGAACAAATCTCTTTTAAAAGAAGTCAGCCACCTAATCCTGCTTTGTCAACAGCTGATAGATTCATGCCAACTGCCATGCATTTCCTGGACTCAATTTTGTTTATTTTACAATGATCTATATCAAGCAGTCAAGCTATTTTAAGATATACTTTAGGATGGAAAAGCCTCAAATCCCATAGATGTACTGACAGTTGGAGGCTGAGAAGGACAAATATTGTATGTCGGCTCATTCTCAAAAAATAAAGAGATTAACATTCAAACACTTGAGTAAGAAAACTGACAAAATGTCTGTTACTGTGTTTCCTTCATATTTCTTGTCTTATAATAAATATCATAACTTATCTGGTATGTTCCTAAAGCTGTAAAATAAAAGAAATATTAAAAGCAGAGTACTGGTAAAGTTAGGAGAATGGGCTGCTATGTCAATGTTAAAAACCCTGCTTGTTTTTTATATAAAAAAATACATAATAGCTACTGCAGTGTACCCTTGATGAAAGTACTTTATTGATTAATAAGAATCAATTCCTCACTTACATTACCAAAACCATAATTTCCTTATCTCAACAACTGAAAAGAATAAGATACTGTAAAAGCATTAGATGGATTGGAGTCTTAAAGAAGCAAAAGTTGATTTTATTTCAGGAATTCTTTACAGTCTGAAGGACCAATGATTTTGAAGTTCATATATACTTTACTTTTGTTATATATTGTTATATATTTTCCTTTTGTTATTTTTATTTATATTCTTTAGTAGACTTATAATCCTGGTAGTTTGCATCCAAGAGCCCAATGGGCATATAAGAAAAAATCTCAAATATTTTTTATACAGATAAGAAATCACATTTATAATTTTCAAGGGTACTGCTGTAAAAGACAAAACGATTCAGTATGTATCTTCAGCCTCTAATAAACAAAAAACATCTTCAAGTATGATGTAGCAAAGGCATTGAAGTGCTTTGAAATGCAGCAGAAGAAGGATTAAATGTACAACATGTGCTATGAGTGCAGGAAAAGCTCACTAAAATCACTGTAGTTCTTCTTCATTTACCTTCAGTTGAATTGGGATTTTGGGATTAAAAATTTTGGAGTTTTTTTTTTTAAACCTGGGAGCACATTGCCAAATACTAGTGATAAATTTATTATAACTCACGATTCCTGTAATTATGAATTCATATTCTACCTCCATTGTGAATAATATATTTTAGAATATTTTGATGGAGTAAGGTTACTTCTCACCTTAAGGAAGAAAATATTGCAAGTTCCCCAGAGATTTTAATCACAGGGACAGTATCCACATAAATTGCAAAAAATCACACCTTTGATCTTTTCTATATTTTTTAAATTCTAAAGGCACAGGTCAAGACTGTCTTGCTCATCTCAAAAAAAAAAAAAAAATCACACTATTTACACTTCTGAGTCTCACATGTAGCAGAAAACACAATACTTTTAACATCACATAAAGATTAGTCAGTGTAAAGTGAACACAGCAGTGTGATAAAGTTAGCTACTGCTAACGTACTGGTGAGTTTGTCATAACAATACTGTATCAAAGGCATGACATTTGTTTTGATTCACTCACTCTTCACTGCCACACTAGGTTAATTAATTTGAGCTATTCATAACTCTGACTGAACTCCACTAAATGTCTGCAACAGAGTAAGAATATTGAAAGTTTTATTCCACTTACTCTTCCTGCTCTGGACAGTACCTCCCTTGAGAACAACTTGAAGAAATCTATATTTGACAAATTAAATTATAAGAAATGGCATTATCATTTTATCCATTACAACTTCAAGCTTTTTCCATAGGTTTTCTCTTCCTAGCAAAAAAATGTAATGTTTTATTACCAAGTACTCAAATTCTTCCAACACTGAACTTGTATTTGGGCTAATGGAAGATTGTAAGATCCTTGTCTCCCATTGTCTCAAACATTTTAATAAGTCCTCT
>VXAV01001226.1:0-16163 GCA_013399715.1 Alectura lathami
TGTAGATTGGCCAAATACCCAGCTGAAAAAGTGTTGGCTGCGTGCCGGAGGGCTCTAAAAACCCATGCACTTGTGTGGGCAGTCTCCTGGCTCAGTCACTCTCAGGCCCTGTCGCTGTCCCCGGAGAGCAGAGCTCAGCGCCTGCCCCTCCGCTCCCCTGGGAGGGAGCTGTAGGCCGCCATGAGGCCTCCCCTCAGCCTCCTCTGCTCTGGGCTGAACANTCAGCCTCCTCTGCTCTGGGCTGAACAAACCAAGGCACCTCAGCAGCTCCTCACACACCTTGCCCTCCAGACCCTTCCCCATCTTCATAGCCCTCCTTTGGATGCTGTCTAACAGTTTTGTGTCCTTCTTACATTGTGGCCCCAAATCTGTCCCAGTGCTCAAGGTGAGGCCGCACCAGGCAGAGCACAGCGGGACAATCCCTTCCCTTGCCCGGCTGGGCCTGGTGCACCCCAGGGCACGGTTGGCCCTTTGGGCTGCCAGGGCACACTGCTGGCTCACGTTCAACTTGCTGTCAGCCAGAGCCCTCAGATCCCTTTCTGGTCTACAGCCTCTCCTACCCCTAGCCTGACAGTCTGGGTGGTGCAGCAGGGTGAACCCTCAGCAGAAAATGCAGCGTGTTGTGCTCTTTTCAAAGCCACAACATTTGCATAAGTAATGCTCTGTGCTTTATACCTATTCCCAGCTGTCCCATATGAAACTCAGCATGTGTCAGCTCTCTTGGGCGACAGGAGAACAGTTTGCATACTGATTAGAACTGCACAGGCATCGTTTGTCTTTGTTTCTCGTGCCTCTTCCTTGATAATGACAGAATGCTGACAAGATCATTCGTTGGTACAGTTTTATTATTTTCATCTTCCTGACACACAAGTAAGACTCAGTGGCACAAATAAGTAACCCATATACAAGGGAAAACAGTTTTATTAAGAAATCTGTATTGCATGACAATGGTACAGGCTTTCTTGTTACATGATGGGTGTAATTTGAATGAGTTAATAAAGAAGATGTCTTTTGGAACTTTCTGGTCTTCTGTGATAATTTCCTTGTGTCTGGAGATATTTGGAGCTGAGACACATTTTATGGGATACTGTTTGGGTGCTTGGATCACTACTGCCTGCACTGTTCCCTTTCTTTAGAAGAATGAAAGATCTCAGTAGCGAGGGCTAGCAATCGAGAGCAGTGTTTGCACAGCCCACTGCATGCTTGCACAAATCCCCAGGGACACGAGTATTGCACTCTGGTGACATAGCTCAACTAGACATGGTTGTTTCTTGGTGAGGATGGACAGGCTCTGTAGCATCCAATAGGTTTTTTTTTTCTTTATTTCCAGAAACCCTATGGAGCACAGCGACGGGAAGCACTCACCTTCTTTTCGGTCTGCATCTCAGCTGTGTAGAACTCTCTGACTGCCCTGCAAGGGCCAGAGGGAATGGCACAGCGATTGCTGTGGAGCCGGCCAGGAAGCTGTGCGGTCTGTGGGATGGAGTGGCAATCCTTCAAGTTAAAAGCAACCTGTGTTTGTTGTGTTCACCCACAGGCCAGTTCTTGCACACTGATTCACAGCTTTTTTTTTTCTTTTTTTTTTCTTTTTTGTAGGCATAGGAGTAGTAGGCAACTGTGAAACTCCCTTGTATTTCAGAAACGTGGGTCAAATTTTTAGAAGGGGCTTTTTTGCCTGACATAAGGCACATTATGAAAGAACATGATTTTAAGACAGTAAGTGCTGAGTGCTTCCCAAATAAATCAAATCCTTCAATGACGTGTCTCACATGGAATATCCATAGTCACTTGCCAGTATTGAAAATATAGCTCCTGACAGCTAACTGGGGGCTTTGGGGGGATAACCAGTTCAGCATATTACAGATTTTTATGGCTTTTTGTGATCTCAGCAGTATACTTCTGCTGATGAATTGCACACGCCCCGGAAGCCTGCTGTAGTGTTCGCTTGCCAAGTGAGGATCGTACCATTCCACAAAGTTGTTCTTGCATATTCAGCTTGGCAGAATACAAGCAATGGAAGCAGTCAGGGACAAGTAGAGTGTGGTGAAAGATGTGAAGCAATTCCTAGAACTGTCTCAGGTCTTTCAGGTCGTGAGAGGTTAAATACAGACCTGCTAATTCCTTTGCTATTCAGTATACAAAATGTCAATTACTTGGCAGAAGAGCAGATAACCAAAAGATTTTTTTTCCATATTGGAATTTCTCATAAAAGAGTGAAAAGTGTTTCTTTAGATAAAAAGAGATGTTTGTGGAAATGAAAAAGAGAAATGGGACTGAAAGGACATTATGCATTTTGGAAACGACATAGGGAGTGAAATAGTTAAAACTGGTTCTGATAAGAGATGATTACACTTCTGTACTTATTTCCAAGGTAACAAATTTTCTTTAGCATAATGCTAAATGGAAATGGCATAAGGATCCCTGGGTATTAACTGTAAGGTTTCTCTGTTCACACAGACAAGCTTCTGTTGGATGGTGTGCAGTCCTTAAAGTAATGGGAAGAAGTGAAGGAATGCTTCCCCATGTTTTTCCCTACTATCTCCACCACCGAGTGACTTTTACGCTGCGTTCCTCCGTGCTTGCTGGTCACCTGCTGTACAAATTCCACCGTTAGGTGGAGCGTTTCTACAGCCGAGAGATGATCTGTGGCCTCTCTGGGCTGGGAGGGATGCTGCACAGAAATACTGGGTAGCACCCCAGTGCTACCATCTGCTGGCCGCAGGTGGATGTGGGGGAAGCTAAAATAGGGGGTAAAGTTGTATTTTAATGTGAGATCTTTTATATCCTCTTCAGTACCTCTACTGTTAGCTCCATTGACAATACAAAAAGTACAACAGGAAAAACCTGAGATAAATCTTGCAGCTTTAGTTCTTAGCCTCTATTTTTTTCATCGTGTATGATGTTTTAAAGATTGTCTGAGACAGAACTGTAGAAGATGCTGCTAAATTGCTATGTTACTTCACAGCTCAGAGCCTAAAGTGTGCATTCGTCAGAATTTTGTTGCCTTTGAACAACCTGGAATGAGACAGCACCACTGGGATTGTTGTTTGTTCCCTCTTTGGAGGTCTGGAGAAAATTGATGACACATTTGCTAATTTTGAGGTGGCTAGTTTGTGCCTCATGCTACAGCATTAGTCGGAGTTCTTTGTATAACGATCCTCAGGGCTTGGGCTCTTTTTGCTCAGAGTAGCCATGTTTTCTATACTGTCTTTTAATTGGAAAGAAAAAGAGAGAGAGATGGAGAAAGAACGAGTGACACCCAGAGGGCAGTTGACCTGGTGCTGGTTTTGGGGACCAAAGGCAGGGTTGTTTGTCCTTCAGTCAGAAATGCAGGAGGATGAGTGGAGCCACTGGAGATGATCAGCAGTAAGAAGGGCACTGACCATGCAACCATACCAGCTTCAGTTTGTTCAGGTCCAGACTTGGCTATCCAAATCACCCCAAACCAGCCTTTTGTGATTTCCACATAAGCCCATCTGAGAGGTATCTTGCTGATGTGAAGTGCTGGGGGAGCTTTCATTATGGTCTAGTTAGAAAGGACATAGTCATCTGAAATGTCGACGGCTACTGCTGGGAGCAACGTGGTTTCTTTGCCTGCCGCAGTCTCTGCCCCTCACTGACCACAAACCCTCCCCCCAGGCCTGCTTCTTCCCCTTAAGCACCTCCTTTGTTCAGACTTCCAAAAACTTCTGGGGAGTTACACTTTGGAGAATCCAAAGCAATGGGCTATGCCTGAGGAAATGATGTCAGAATCCATTTTGCCCAATCTGCTTAAAAACTGCATCTATGAGAGGAAAATTACCAACTGCCACCACACAGTGGTGAATTTAAGAAACATTTTCTAACTGAGATTTGTTTTTCCTTTGTTTCTGGTGCACCTGGCCTGGTTTTAGAATAGCTCAGTGGCAAGGGACCTTCAGAGGTCTCTAGTCCAGATGCCTGACCACTTCAGGGCACACCAGACATTACTGAGGGCATTGTCCAAATGCCTCTCGCACACTGACAGGCACGAGGCATCAAGCACCTCTTCAGGAAGCCCCAGTGTCTGACGACCCTCAAGGTAAATAAATACTTCCAAATGCCCAGGCAGCTGCAGAGAGCAGTGAGGTTGCCTCTCAGCCTCCTCTTCTCCTATCTGGACAGCCCAATGCCCTCAGCCTCTCCTCACAGGAGATCTGTTCAGTTGCCTGTATCTATATCTTAGCAAGGGCTCCAAGGAAGCATTACTAAAACTGGTGAGGGCTGAAGGCATGATGCCTGTAGTGACCTCGAGAGATGCTTGCCTCCACTGTGTTTTAGTAGAGCAGAAGGCTGCTGTGCGGTGTGGGAACAGAGCCGCACAGAATTACACCTGTCACACAAAACTGCAAAAGCCTGGGGTGTGCCAGCAGGAGCAGCAGCACTGTCCAATACCGGCCACACATGGTGAAACAGCAGCCAGGGGGGACTCCATCGCTGCCTCTCCTTTGAGCAGGGGCACAGGGCCTCACCCCCCTGGGTGGAGGAGGCTGGGAAAGGCTCTCTGGGACTGGAGAACAGGGGATGAAACTTTGTTTTTCTGTTGTGTATCTCTCTTGGGCAAGAGTCTTACCAGGGTTTGAGCCCGACCACTTGCACAGTTTCTCCCATAGATGATGTAGATGTGCATCCTCCCCCCCAGACTCCTGCTCTTTGTTAAATACACATTTTTGGCACTTCTTTGCTTATCCCCAGTGCCAAATTTTCCATCAGTGTGGTCAGGAGTGGCTTCTTTTGAGCTGCTAGCTGCAACACACACCAAAGTCTTCTGTGCTCTTCTGGTGGTTGCCACCAAGATTTGTACAGCCTCACTCCCTTCTCTCCTGGGGAACTAATTGTGCTAACTCCTGCAACCTGGTGAAGTGCTTACCTGAGGCATTGCACTGAAGGATGAAGTGAGTGCAATTCCCTGTCATGCCTTAGGGAGGATGGTCAACTGCCTCGAAGGGATGGTTGACCTCTTCTTGCACATCATGACCGTGATCTAAAAGTTAACCCCCCAGATGGCTCTGCCTGGCTTGTCCTGAACAGAGCGTGTTGCACCTTGTTCTCCTAGTGCTGTGTCCATCAAGAAATCAGGGATTGCAGGTGGGAAGTGGAGGAGCTGAGGGCCCCTGGTGCTAATAATTTGCTCTCCTGGGTGGCACCTGCTGCACAGGTGGGTAACTTCCTGCTGGACAGAAACCTTGAATTTGTCACAAGGCAGTGATCTTTCAGGTGGAAATAAGGGAAACAAAGCAAAATTTTAATTGCTTTTGAAAGATTAGAATAAGAATAATAAAAATGGCTTCTGCCATTCCAGCAAGCAGAGCCGTCTGCTGTTGTAAAAGGCCAGCTAACGGAGAATTTGCTGTTCAGGTCTGGTGCAATTGCTGTAAGATATAAGGGCTTTTCTCCAATGGGAAATGAAGTCATGGACAATAAAACATAAGTTACGCCTTAGGCTCAGCAAAAGTAGCCTTTATGCGTGCCAGCCCACGAAGGCTGCGAGGGTGACATACACCACCGTGCAGAAGGGCAGCATTGTGCAAGTGATAAAATCCATTTAGCCCCTGTTTTGAAGGTTGGTGCAGCACACAAACCCGATTTTCATTTTGTGAGCATGTGGGTGCCACAAAGCCTAACATGTGGCATGTTGTGGACAAGCAATCAGATCCAAAGCCACTTCGGTGGCCAGGGACGCTGTCTGCATGTCCCCCACTTGTCACGTATGTGACTTGGGTGCACTACACCAGCAAGCAGATTTGCTCCTCACATGCTGCCAGCCCGCTCTCGGCCTCGCTGCTGAGAGTCAGGGCACCCTGCCAGCCGGGGACACAGCCTCAGCTGTTATGCTAAGCGAAAGGGATGCATGGGTGAGTTTTGCTGTAGCAGTGCTGCAACACTGTCCACTGGGGGCAGAGGAGCTGGTGAACCCCCTCATCTTCATTTCTCCAAAACACAGCCTGCCCCCTGCACACTACGCAGAAGCCACTCTTACATTGAACACAGAAAGCCACGGCCCATCAGCAGTGTTCAGCGACACCGGCTGCTTCCTATTGCTCGGTGTCACACCACGCTGTGAAATCAGCACTTGCTAAGGCTTTCAGTGCCAGCTGCAGCGCCTGGCAGTGCCTACACACCGGGGACAAGGGCTGAGACAGAGCCTCAGGATGAGGTGAGCTTCCCTTGCGAGGCTCTCGCCCTCTCCTGCTGACCATGACCCCCTGGAGGGGCTCTCTGAGCCTTTCAGCGTTTAGCTTTCCGCACTCTCACACTGGTTGCATGTCCATCCACAGTAATTAAGAATAAGTGGTTTATCGCTACCAACAATAATGCATGCAGTATATGGCCAAAGTACAACTAACTTCAGAGGAGGTTAAATCACTACTTTCCCAATATTCATAAAGCTGAAAATTTCCATTCACAATAAAACTTCTTGTAACATCAATGGCCTTTGAGGATTTTTCTGCAGATAAATGAAGCATTCCCCTCCTTCCCTCACTGCTTCTGCTAGCGGTGCCTCTCAGTGCAGCCACAGACCAACAGCTCCCATTAATCGGTGGAAAGGCAGAGCCGGGAACAAGCACTTTCTGACATAATTAAAGCTGACACTGCCTACCACCATTCCTGGAAAAAGCACGAGCAGGGTTTCCTTAGAATAAGGAAATACAAATAGGGCTCACCCTGAGGAGCTGCCTTTGTTACAAACAAAACCCACTAGTTAGCAAAGGGAGTCTGGAGCAGGGCGGAATTCACGCTGATCTCAAAGCCCTTCTCATATTTAATTTATAAACCAATGATTAAGTCAGTGATTAGCTAATTCACTTGCAGTGATTAATTTAATTCATATCTTCAGGCTAACATTAAGAAAGGAAAAAGCCAGGCTCAGACAGATGCACATCAATGTCCTTGTGATTAAAAAATGATAATGTAATGCCCCGGAGTGTAAAGGAAAAAGGAAAGATTGCGCAAATCGGTGGCACGATTGGCCGTAAGGCCTTGCTTAAGCTGCAGCACTGCTTTTTAGCTGTGATGTTTAAAAGTGTCAGTTACCCTGATGATCAATGGTTTAAAAGACGAATCTAGGGGTCTTTCGCTGTAGCTTTCCACTGTGTATTTAGAGAATGGTGCTGGTTTGGAGCAGTCCCCCAGCTCTGCTTTTCTGTCACTTGCCTTGCCAGCTGCCTGCCAGCCAGCCTCCCCTTCAGCTGTGTCTCTCTCACGCTTCACCAGACTCTTTGACGAGAGGGCTTGGTACTTCTTGAACCCAGGCTGCTTTCTTCTGTTTTCAGCAGGACTTTCGCCATGTTTTGATGCATCATGCAAGGGGGGTGATTCGGGGGACCTCTCTGTGTTAGACAAACTGGTCTCTTTGGGGAGAGTATTGCTTTTCTGTTGTATGCCATCGCTTGGCAATGCAGTCTGACAGCTCTCAGAGGCTTGTTTCCGTGAGTTACCATTGCCCTGCTTCCCTGTCTGATCTGGAGGCTGTAGCTGGTGTTTCTCTGTTCTCTGGGGCCCACTCTTCTTTTCTGGACCACCGGTTCTATCCACTATTTTTTCATCGGATGGTGGTGTCAATGGCTTCTTTTTAGCTGTGGCTTTCTTTTCTTGGGGCTTCAACAACAAATTTGAAGAAGGTGGCTGGCACATCCCAGAACCTGGATCTTTGCTTTTATCTTTTGCAGCATTTGTGCCAGGCTTTGTGAAACCCTCAGTTACAGTTTCTTGTTTCTCTCCTCCTGGAGTATTTTTCCCAGGCTCTGCTGATTTACTCGCGGGAGGTAACTTCTGGTTCCCAGAGTGCTGGTGTTCACCACTCCCTTTTGCAGTCTTTGTTTTGGGTGGCCTAACGTCCCCTGCTGCTGGTGTGTTTTGCTTCTTCTCTCTTGAAGTGCTTTTTTCTTCAGACTTCACCCCTTTGTTTGAAGAGGGTGTCAGGAGCTTCTCAGAATTTGGATCTTTATCTTTTTCTTTGACAGCATTAGTTCCAGGCTTCTTAAAACCTGCGGTAGCTGACGGTTGTTGCTTTTGATCTGGAGTATGCTCTTCTTGAGGCTTAACCACTGTTTCTGAAGATACTGATCGATACTTCCTGGGGCGAAGGAATTTGTTCTTCTCTTTTGCAGCATCTGTATCAGGCATTGTAAAATCCTCAAATCTTGTTTGCTGTTTTTCTCCTCCTGGCATGTTTTTCCCAGGTTTTGCTGATTTACTTGAAACAGGTAAGAGGTGCTTCCCTGGGCGCTGCTGTTCGTCACCCCCTTTTACTGCGTTTGCTTCAGGTGACCGGACATCCTCTGCTGCTGGTGTCTTTTGCTTCCTCTCTGCTGAAGAACTTCTTTCTTGAGGCTTCTCCACTTTGTTTGAAGAAGGTGACTGGGGCTTCTCAGAGGTGTGGTCAATCTTCTTTTCAGGGGACTTGGTTTCAGGCTTTACAGAGTCACCTGGTGATATCTGTTGCTGTGTATCTAGAGGGGAAACATTTTTGTCTTGCTTCACCAGAGGATTTGATGGTGGTGTTTGATTTTTAGGATGACCTGAGGTATTCCTCTCTCCTTCATAACTCCTTTTATGTTGCACTGGCTCTTTTTTCAAATTATGAGAGGAGTTCTCCATGTCAGCAGCTTTATTGTCATGCCTTGCTGTATTTCTTGGTGGCGTTGAGTAATTCTTGGAGTTTGACTTTATGTTTCTTTTCTCTGCAGAGTCGTTTGCATGTTTCATTGGTTTGTTTGATGAGGACAGCTGATGTGTCTCATTATTGCAGCCTGTGTTTTCATCTACTGGCATATCATGTTCATGTTTAGCAAGATCTCTTGAAGGTGTTAGGCACTTTGAACCCTGCCCAGTATTCTTCACTCCTTGAATGTTGGTATCATGCTCTGATGGAGGTAACTGAGGTGTCTGAGGACTGTGGCCATTCTTTTCATCTGAAGAATTATTATCATGATCCATCGTACCAGTTGGTGTTAATACTGGTTTCCCCCCAAATTTATGCAAGATGTTTAGCTCTTCTCTCTCCTCTGTCTCCATCGTATCATTGCCATGCTTTGTGTCGTCATCTGACAGTAAGGGCCTATGCCTTTTGTATCTGGAGACATTATCAGTACCTTTTGCATGCTTCTTTTGGTCTGAGGCCAAGTCAGGTGATAAAGGAAACAAGTTCTCTTCCAGCATATTACTTTCTTGCTTCAAAGCATCGTCTGATGTCTGTGTTTGGTTCTTCTCCAAGGATAAAAGGGGCTTTCTTGCTAGCACAGTTTTATTTGAACATTTTCCTGTCTTCTTGGTTGAAAGCAAAAGACAGTCCTCAAAGCTCTGACATGTAACTGTGTCCTCAACTGTAGCATTTTCATTTTCTGTTGCATGATTTGGGGACGGCGGTTGGTTCTTTAAATGAGAGGCGTTTTTCTTCTCCACTGCAGTATTGTTTTCATGGACTGTTGACTCACCTGAGGAGAGCAGTGGATGCTTCTCACAGCCATGACTGGCATGCTCATCATCCACACCACCAGTTCCTGGTATCACCAGACCAGCAGGTGGAAGGGCTGGGGGATTTCCAAGAGTGTGGTGGATTCTTTCTTCTGCAGTCCCACTCATTGGTGTTGTTGCAGGGTTTGATGAGGATGACAGCCCTGCTTCAGAGTCCTGCCATGGCATCTCATCTGCGGTGGCCTCTTCACGCTCAATGAAATAGTTGGACAGTTTGTGGCAGGTCTCCAGGTCAGTGAAGGTACTCCTGTCCAGGACTCGATTGTTTGCAGGACTCATCATTTCATTTGATGAGGATAACTGGTCCTTCCCCAAATCCTCTTCTGCAAAGTAGAATCTGTGCCTCACAAACTCATCTGGCAGAAGGTCTTGTTTCTTTTCCCAATCAGAGGAGATGTGCTCTTCTGCAGCACCATGCTTCTGCTCCTGGCTCTCGTTTGACGACAGTGTGGGTTCGGTCTGATTCGCATCTGGATTTGATATCTCAGCACTGGAAGTACCAAACAGATTTTGTAGGCTGGGCATTTGAGGTGTCTGTGGCTGCTCGGTGTTGGGTTCGTTTTTCATTTGGCTGTTGGGTGTTGTATTGTCCTGTTCCTTTTTATCTGGGACATTGCTCTCATCTTTGCTTGATGTAGAGTACATTTCATCTTCACTGTGATATTTCTCTCCTTCTTTGGCTTCCTCAGAATATCTGCCTCTTAAACCTGGTGCCTCTTTTTGAACTGCTGGTGGCCTTTTGCCAGCAGCTGGTGTTAAGGGAGTCAGCTGTTGGTCCTGCATTGGAGGCTCAACTGCACAGGATGCTTGAACTCCCAGAGTGTGAAATGGCAGAGTGTTTTCCAGTGCTTTCTGCTCTGGGAAACGTTTCTGGTGGCCTGCAGAGAAAGGATACTCTGCCGGCTCTGTGAGCTCTGGGTCAGCTTCCTCCGAACTGTACACGTACATAATTATTTCTGGAATCTCACCTGATTTAGTGTCTTGAGGACTTGGTTCACGGGATCCTTCAGCTGTGCTAGAGTAAGGCAAGTTAGAAGGTGGGCTGTCTTCCTTGCCATGTTGCACAGCATTGGAAGTCCCCAGCAGTGAAGATATGTCAGGCCCAGCTGTCAAGATACTCCTGTTGCTGTCCATACTTTGTTCAGGTGAAGGAGGAAAGCAGTCTGCAAGGTGTTTATTTTTACAGGTGGAGGAAGAGCTATCTGAATGAGGACTGAAGACAGGTCTTTGCTTTGTGGAATCTGTATTAGTCTCAGCACTGTCCTTTGCATCAGGCATTTCCTTGGGTGCCACTGGTAACTCTTGTTTGTCCTCCCTGTCCTGTGCTGCGTGTGCTGATGTTTTGTTCTCACCAGGCTTTCTCTCAGGCTTCCCCTTTTCCTTCAGCCCTGTGTTGTGATCACAAGGCTGCATCGCGGCACTATTTTTTGACCAGCTCCATGGATGGTTAATTTCGGTAGCCATGCTGAGTCTGGGCACTGGCACCGTGGAGCACACTAAGTACTGGGACTCCGGACTCTTTATGTCTGTGGCTGCCAGTGCTGCCGTGCGCAGTACTCTGACCTCTGGCTTGCGAATGGCTTTTCTGCTTGGCAGGGTTTTTTTCTTTTTCTCACCTTTGCGCAAGAGAGATGCTTTCACCTCTGTGGCTGAACAGAGGGAGCTTTGCTCAAACTGCTCCTTCAGCTTGGACAGGACTGAGCTCCTGTTGACTATTTTTGGCAAGCCACTGTTTGGCCCCTTCTTTTTCCAGCTGGGAGTCTTCTCCATGGCTTCTTTTTCTTCAGCAGCTAAAAATTTCTTCAAAATATCCTTCACTGTGTTTTTCCCACTCACAGTCCCCCACCTGACCCTCTCGCTGGGCTCTGTGTCTTCACCCTCCTCTGCCACTTTTCCATCTCCTCTTCTCTCTAACCTGTTACCAGCCCTGTTCACCCACAGCCTCTCCTTAATGACCAGTTTGCCAACTTCTCTTCTTTTTTTGACGTAAGGCTCACGATTGTTGTTCAGAAACCTGGACCGCAGGAGCTGAAATCGGGTAGGGTACTGGCCCCTGTTTGGGTTTGGAGATGGCTGTTTACAACTCACCTGGTTTTCTTTACCTTCTGCCCACTTTGTCCTCTTGTTGCTGAGCCGCGGGTCGCAGGTGGCGAGCTCGGTGACGTACAGCAGCAGGCTGCTGAGGACAGCAAAGGCCCCTTGCTCTGTTGCCATCCTATTGAGCTTTTTCTTCAGCACCAAAGGGTCTATCAGCATCTTATCTCCACAAGAGTCTGTGCTTTTGGTGCTGTGCAAGAGAAAACACGCATGTTCTTTTCAAGTCAACAATATTGCTGCCACTTCCTTATTTTGCTTTAATGGCATGCTACTATGCATACACTGGAGAAAAAAAAATGCTTAAACTTAGAACTTCTTAAGAGAGTCGTCATTAGTGGCCTGTTAAAAAGCATGCAAAGTGCTTTACAAGCTTCGTGAGGCATCATGTAGCGGGAGCACGCAGAGCTTTGCACCCCCATGGCATTGTTGGCTGTTCCTCGTGTGCTTTGTGGCAAGTGGAAGCACCCAGAAGAACAAGCAGTGCCAGCTGGGGTGACCACATCTCCTCTGTGCCCCTCCTCACTCTAACCTGGTGCTACCGTATCCTAACACAGGGGCAACATGGAAGACATTTTCCTCTCCTGCTAGGTAAAGATAAATATGATGAGAACACAGTTGGCAGGAGAACATGGTTCTGCCTCTCAAAAGACTCAAACAGAACAAATCTCAAGGCTGGGAACATGAATGTACTACTGATAGTTTTTGCTATTGGTACTGGTTAGAAGTCAGGAAGTAAGCTTCCAAAATAAAAGAGAAAAAAAAAAAAACAACCCACGATTTTCATTATTTGCTTTTTGATAGAGTTCAAATCTTGTTCAGAATTATGGTCTTAAATCTGCTTTATGAAAGGTTACCAGCACACGGCCCAGCACCACGCAACATAACAACAACCCTGGCAATGTCACTTGACCGCAAGCCCCCTTAATCTGGAGCAAGAAGGCTGGTATGTTGGACCTACACTTGAGATATTGAAGAATCAGGCCTTTGGACAGCTGGGGATTTAGGCACTGCTTTAATTGGTATGGATCAGTTGCTAAATAAAATACTGAACTCAGCACAAAAGCTGGAGTGTGAAGTCAATAACAATAGATTGGTCTAGGAGGGAAAAAAGCAAGAGGTGTTGGCTTTCTAACACTGAAAAAATCTGGAAGGTCGTTGTGCAGCGAGATATCTTCTCACATAGAATGCAGCCTGCATACCAGGAGGGTATTAATTTTTATAAGCAGCAGCAGAATAAGAAATTCTTCAGAATAAACTCACATGTGGAAAATGGAGAAAAGCTGCAGAGACTCATCCCTTGGAGAGTGTCAGCCTCAAAAAGCTGGGGAAGGCGCAGCGGTATCCCAGCAGCTGGCGGACTCTGAAAGAAACTGGAACCCCACTGCGATATTGCGGGGGCTGTTTGAGAAGTGAGGGGCTGCTGCTCCTCGGCCATTTGGGTGGTGACATTTGGATTCCACTTGGCTGTGTTTCAAGTGCATGCACGTATTGAAAATCACATCCCTCAGCAGCGGGATGAAGCTGCCATCTTGAATGGAAGAAGGTCTATTTATAATGACTTTGTAGATATTTTTAGGGGCCAGTAAAAGAAAAAACATGACAACTGGCACATGTCTAAAGTAACAAACAATACTGCATTGGTTTTGATTGGGAAGAACTGCATTTCAACATAGCACAGGTGCTCTCTCCCACGTGCACAATGTAGTAACCGCTGCCCTTTCTCTGACTGAATTAACCACAGCTGAAGAAGCAAGGATCCCATGTTAAGCCAAGATCCTCATTTGTCACAACTACAAAAATTTTCAGAATTAAGAACAAATAAATAAATAACAAATCAGGGTATAACTAAGGCTAAAAATATCCTTGTTCACTCTCCCTACCATAGCTGGTCTGCTGGGATTTTGACTGAGAGTTTCCCGTGACAAAAGATTGCACCTCCCCTCCCTAAGAAGTGCCTGGTGTGTTCAGAAGCACACACAGAGACATCAACCATCATGATTTAAGATCTCTGATGTCTCGGAACAGAACCAGATGCCCTGCTTGCCTCTCCCTTACCTACTAATTCAGATACAGTAAATGATCACAATAAAATATGGACCAGTCCTGCATTCAGTGAGGCCAACAGAGCCAAACTACTATTGATTGTGAAGGGAAGAAGGTCAGATTCTCTTTACGATGAATATTAAGGGTAATTTATGATTTACAAACTATAAAACCCAAACAGCTTCACTAAAATACATTACTAGTGAGCTCTGTTCAGCCTTTTCTTTTGATGCTGGCTGTAAGATACAAATTAGCGTATTCTTTTATTGTGCCTTCTGAAAAGTTGAATTTATAGGAACTCTGCATTGCCCTAAGTACCAAGACGTTGCATGGGCTGAATGTTTGATGTGTATTCACCACCAAGCAGCAGTAGCTGAGCAAATAGCTGTGGCACCTATGTAGGACATCTGCATTTCTTCCAGTGTGACCTCACCTACAAACCAGCACTACAAACATGTAAATCTGAAATGCGTTCTGTGCACAGGTGGTGGTACAACAAACATATGCTGAGATCTCCACAGAAAATGCTGGGTAAAGATGAGACTGCATTGCCTCAGTGTTTGGAGAGCAACATGCTTCCCCTTGGGGAATGAATGCAACGATGGAGGATTTCTCAGGTTTGCCAGGACGGGACAGTGACCACCATTTTCCATGGGCCAAGACTTCACCCCTGATATTTCTTTATCCCTAACATTTCTTCCTCACCTTTTCTTGTTTTCATCCTATTGTTCTTAAACTGCGTGACCTGTCAGTGAAGTATAATCTCCTCTATATCAACTGCACATAGTCAGCTCTAGTCCCACCTGTGTCTGGGGGGAACAGGGCAGGTACCCCCTGTATGCAGGGGGAACTCCAAACCAACAGAGGCCTGTCCGGAAAAGCCACCTCTGAAATATGCCTGAGGACAAGGCAGTCGTGTGGGCCCCTTCCTGAGGCTGGGAAATGGCCTGAGGAAGGCTTCAGCCTCCTTCCCAGGAGATCTGCATTATTCTTAGTGCATATGATGCCGTCTTGATGTGCCGCCAGCTCTTGGAAGCGCCGCTGTAAAGGTGTGGGTTTCGGTGTCTGGGGGACCGATCGCTTGGGCCTCCATAGGAAGAAACTTCAAAAGTTCCCTGCCTTCTTGGCCCACGAGTAATTAAGATGCATAAGACAGGCAATTTGCTTATTTATTTATAGGTACTTTGGTGACACTTATCACATCAGTATCGGAGTGGCAACAGCCTGAAATGTTAACGGGCCGCAGTGCAACCCTACCCCAGAAGCTGGCCTGTCCTGAGAAAGCCTCTGCAGCAGACAGTGCTGTGTGGCGGACGAGGGACAGCCAGCACTCTCCTCTGCCCCTGCCTGCACCCCAGCACCCCAGCCCATGCTTCTCACTGTGCTAGGGCTCCAGGGGCTGCAGAAGATGGGGTGGTGGCATCCCATAGTGCTCGCTAAAAGCGTATAGCTGAAGGATCTTCCGGCCCGCTGCCCCTGGCAGTGAGGCATAGGCCTTTTGGATGGGCTCAACAAGACGGCGGCCAACGCGCCGCTCACCTCAACAGGTGCAGAGGGGGTGCTTTGTGAGTTCAGCCCCTGCAAACCACTTCCTAAATTACATTCTCTCCTTTGTCTCTGAAACAAAAAAAAAAAATGGTCCTCGCTAGCCTCAACATAAGGAGAAGTGGGGATAAAATCGTTATACATCTTTTTGTGATTTTTTTTTTTTTTTTTTTTTTTAAGGAAGAGGGCAAGTCAAAGCACTGGAGAAGATCCTACCTGATGCAGGGTGTGTTCTTCTCTCTTCTCTATTGCTGAATTTATTACAGGTATGCCAGAGGCATCATAAACTTAAAGGAACGTTTTTAGGAAGTATTGGTATTCTTTTAAATCAAAAGCTACTGACACAAGTGGTGCTTTTTGTTTAACCTATCCCCAAAGCAAACACAAAAGCAGCTTGCAGAGCTGAGAAGAGACAACATGCTGAAACAACAGTGTTCGAAGTAGCTCATAGTACAGAAAAGCTTTCCGTATGGATATTGTCATGCAGGCTGCTATTCATAACAACACGGATCACCTGCTCCTCTTTCTGCCACATAACATCCCAGTGACAATCCCAGCAACTGCTTACATGGAAAAAGGAGTAGGAAAGTACTTATGTATTTTTAGCTATCTTTTTAAAACACAGTTCAGCAGGTGGAGAAAGATAGGAGAAACCAACACCATGTAGTCAATCACTCACTGTGGAGATTACAAGGGGCTATGTAGGCCTCAGTTTCTGAACTTCTGAGGTAAAACATGAGGTTAAACACCAGGTACTAATTCCATGCTTAATTCTTCCACGTCATTTCACTAAGGATTCCAGATTCGTGCCCATACTGCTGGTATATCAGAATCTCCTTCACCCGGTACTACTGTTTACTTTAGATGCAGCTGCACACAGATTTTAAATGAATTGTAGTTTGCTGGTTATCTTAGGAAAGAAAGAGAAAGAGAAAATGAAAGAGAAACAGAAAAGACCAGAATAAAAGCAAGAGAAAGGAAAA
>VXAV01001226.1:16291-35087 GCA_013399715.1 Alectura lathami
AAGGAAAGGAAAGGAAAGGAAAGGAAAGGAAAGGAAAGGAAAGGAAAGGAAAGGAAAGGAAAGGAAAGGAAAGGAAAGGAAAGGAAAGGAAAAAGGCAATTATAACTGTTTGACTTCCAGGGTTTCTGTTTCTCAGGCTTGTGAAATATATCACAGCCTGACTGTTGACCTATTACAACTGCTTGAAGACCTCAGCCAAAAATTCTGATACTGATACAGCAACATATAATCTGTTCAGTCTAAAAATAAATTATGATGTTTAGGAAATAGTATAAGACAAATTTATTTACAAATATTTCAGCCAGTTGTATTTTTTTAAAATGATTGTTCTGAAGACTGAAGAATGACACAAGCATAATTCAGAAATTTTGGACACACAGATGCTTTGCTGAGCCTTGGGGTTATTTTTAGTGTTGGCTTTTCCTTTTCTGGAAGCTTGTAATGTAACAATACCTTGCACCACAGTGCTGATGCAAGGATCAGCAGTTCATTAAAGGATAATCCATGAGATAGTAGATTTACAAGTGTCACAGACACATTAGATTTGAGAACAAGGTGGAACAACAGTGGTGAAAGGATTGTCAAATATACAGAGACTATCCCCGTAAGCGGGCACTACCATTAGTTTTGCAAGAAAGCATTAGTTCTGAAAATTAATTTTGTATGTGTAATTACTGGTCACAGCTGTTTAGAAAGTGGTATTATAGCAAGTTAAACTGAAAACAGTTGAAAGAGGTTTTATTTATTTTTTTCCATTTGAGATTATTTTGTGGGTTTAAGCAGAAATATTTATATTCAAAAATCCCTGTCTGTAAAAAAAACAAAAAAAACAAAAAAAAAAAAACATGTCCACCGTAAATACCTAGTTGTTCTTGAAATATTCAGCTATCTTCACTTGCACACAATCTACACACTGCCTTTCAGACTACCTGTCAGCTAATTCCTTCATCATTAAAGTCGGACAGTTATCTGCAGGCTTTGATACAGTCTTTATAGAAAGAGAAAATGGCAGAAACTGTTTTACTTTTCCTCCATGGACAGTCGGTAAAGGTTCTCGCCCAAGTACTCTAGCCTCTCCCTTTGCTCAAGGTCCTGGTACATGCCCTTGGGAACCTTGCTCAGGCCGTACACCAGCCCATAGAGGCAGCCCGCGATAGATCCCGTCGCTGCGCTTTCTCCTGCGGGTTCAAGCACAGATGCAAAGTTCTCTTAGGGTTACATCTAAGTACAAAACCACAGCCCGCACAGCACAAGCAAGGAAGTATGAAGCCACTGATAGAGCATAGAATGGACATAATGGCCATGCTGGGTCAGTCCCAAAATCTTGTATGACCCCACGTCTTGTCCCATGCCTAGGGAAGTAATCAAGCCCACGTACAGCGATGCCTCTGTGCTGTGTGGCCCTGAGCTAGAGCTGGTCTCTCCATCTCCTGGCCCTCACTGGACCTTTTCCCATGGGTTTGTCTGATCTCATTTTTTCGGTGCAGGTGAACTTTTAGCATTCACAACATCCTTTCTCATTGTCTGAAAGGAGCATCTCCTTTGGTTCATTTCAAAGTTTTCACCCACTCTTTGTACTTGATACCCCCTCGTTCTTGTAGTGGAAGAGACAACTTAGGGCTGTTCAGCACCTGTTTGCTTTTTCTGTGACATTTGGTTACACAGATTTATATTATACCTGCTCTATGTCATCTCTTTTCCACTCAGAGTGTGTGTATGTGCACTGGTGCATGGAGTGGGGGAAAAAAGCAGGACAGGACAGTTTGGTTTTGGCCTAGTTCCCTGGAAGAACAACGCTCGGACAGTCACTTTCTGATGTGACAGTCACACGTCTCTCTTTCCTGTGTGCTCACACATGTGGTTTATGAACCTGTTGATTGGTTTAAAAAAAAAAATGTGGTTGACAGGTAGCACTAATGGAGGATTATCAACTGGGAGATGGGAGAGGTGTGATAAACGTGCTCTGGTTCACTCTTCAACTAACGTAATCTAAATAACCTTCTTAGCCTTAGAAAAGGCTGGTCAAATGAGAGAATGTGTGGCCAGAGGCAGAGGCATGGCTGGCAAAGTGGACAAGATGATTACTGGCATCACAGCGTGATTGCTTCTTGGCTTGGGGAAAACACACTGCAACTCAGAAGCTCTTGCAAACAGCTACCTATTACTAGGAAAAGGGAGGGTACGGCAACAATAGCTGTAGCAGTCTCTGCTACATGGCAAACACCACAGAATCATAGAGCAGCTTGGGCTGGAAGAGGCCTTAAAGACCATCCAGTTCCAATTCTCTGCCATGGACAGGGACAGCTTCCACGAGACTAGGTTGGTCAGAGCCCCATCCAGCCTGGCCTTGAACGCTGCCAGGTGTGGGGCATCCACAACTTCTCTGGGCAGTCTGTGCCAGCACGTCACTAACCTCATTGGATGGTGACATCTACACCCTGCATTGGAGAGTGTGTCTTCTGTCCTAACATCACAGCATGGCGCTGCACATGATTTTAAACACCTAACCTCATTGTGCTGCTTGCAGGTTCTTGCTGGCTGGGCTCCACAGTGAGAGGCCATTGGTTCCCACCACTGTTGCTGGGCAAGTGTGGGCACAGATGTTTTGTGTTCTGAGATCATCACCCGCGGCTGCTCTGGCCCAGCAGGGTGCAGGTGCTCTTGAGAGAGTTACCTCTCGGAAAACTGTAAAAATAACTTCCTGTGTACCTCTGAGATTTATCTGCCTGGCTCTTGATTGGGAACTGCAATTTTTCTCCCTTACTTGCCTTCACTTTATGCAGTTAAAACGCGGCTAGTATTCTGGGAGAGAAGGCGGCAACTCTTTACTATGTTATACTGGATTTACTTCTTGTGCACCCCTGGCAAAACTGTGGGACTCAAATGGAATAACGTTTGACAAGGACCATAAATAGCTTTCATGGCAGCTGCTGCTAATAGAATGATTGATGGACCAGGGAGGCTGTGGAGTCTCCTCCTTGGAGATCTCCAGAAGCTGCCTGGACATGGGCCTGGGCACCCTGCTCTGGGTGGCCTTGCTGGGCCAGATGGACCCAGAGGTCCCTTCCCACCTCAGCCATCCTGTGGTTCTGTGATGGTGTAAAACCAGGGGACCTAGAAATAACTAGTGGCACAGCACAATGGTCAACAGTGGCCATTTGCAGGCAGGAGGTCCCTTTCCCACCTTCCACGAACTTCCCGAGGCGCAGGGAGAGCAGGGGTTGGAAGCCGCGGCCGCACCCTCACCTCCGTGGAACATGGAGCGGTTGCAGAGCTCTGTCCAGTCCCCGCCACAGCCCAGCAGTGCATCGTAGGCAATCATCGGGGCGTCGTGGCCCCGTCTTCCGCCCCGGCCTTCAGAGCTCCACCTGCGGTACGTCTGCAGGACAGATGGAGGTGTCAGGGTGGGTCTGTGGGAAGGGGGACGGGTGCCGCAGCTTGCCACCCTGCATCGTGCTTGCTTACCCCTCCCTGTGCCCTAGGAGTCACAAGGAGGCACTCATCACTCTTGAGCTTTTCTGCTCCGGGCCTGTTTCACTGTGGGAAGATTGATAGGGCCGTCAACCAGGGGAATTGTCCTTCTGCCAACTGCTGACATTTTGCATGGGTGTATATAGAAAATGGGCGCCTGAGCTTTCTGCTGATGGCTCGGTACAAGACGACTTCCTGCATATTTAATATTCCAAAAGTAGGCTCTGCCATGCTCTCGGTCTCTCCACTGGCTGGTCCTTTCTGGAAGCAGCACGCCTCTTCTAGGGGCAGAGGACACCATGTCTGTGGCAGAGGCATGCCGCTAGGAAGGATGTGAAATAACCTGGCAGGCCAGGTACTTGGCTTGATTAAGTGAGCCAAGAATGCCAAGAAGTAGATCAAGACAGATTCTAATTTCACACCCTAGAAGTGCCTATTCTTCTAAAAATTAGGGTTGGAAGGACCTACATTATCAGTCATCTTTCTGCCTCTGGGACATGTTCTCAACCTCCCTTGTCACGTGTTTGCAAAGGTTTCAGTTAGCCGAGTTTGGGGGGGGAGGGGTTGAAGAAGCTCTGATTTAGTAATTTCTTTAGGGACTCAGTTTCAGACTGTGATAATTCAGGTCACTTTCTCTGACTTTTTCTTGCCAAGCCCCCTCCAATGAGCAAGAGTGGAAAAAAAAAAACATACTTGCAAATGTAAGAAACATTTCTTCCCCAGGAGAAGAAAGAAGAAAACAAACAAACAAACAAACAAACAAAGAAACAAACAAACAAATAACCCATAAACAAACAGAAAATAAACATAGTGAAGTTTGCAAAGGACTGGATTTTCTCTGTAGAATCTTCTGGAGAACTCACTTCTACCTGCTGAAAATTCCCCAAATGAACTCAAGACTCTGATAATATGAAGTAAAAATAAAAAAAAATAAAAAAAATTACTTTTTTAAAAGGTGATTGGCAGCTTTAGTTCCTAGAGTTTTAGTTGCATTATGGTAAGTTAGTTGTACTGTTCTGCTGGCACGTGGCTGTGGCAATGTGCATGAAGGCTGGCACTTCCACATACACACTTCCACCTCAGCCATACATTCTCGGTGGTGGTTTATCTGTATGTGCATTAAACAAGGCAGAGCTGGATTTTAGCTTCACTCCGTTGCCTTATTTTTATCAGACTAGAGAAAGCAGCCTTTTACTCTGCCCTCTACACCAGCAGACTTTAAAGCCTCATTCCTGCATTTTTGTTCTGTTGGAGCAGCACGGACACAGGTGAAATGCTACCAATGCAAGAGCACTGACCATGGACATGCTATTCTGGGTGAGCACGCCGGCCTCTCGGGTTTCGCTCCATTTAGCCCTCAGGGCTGCTGGTGTTCTGCGCACATCTGATGTCACCCCGCTTTGCTGGGAATTCCTTACTTGAGGGAGAGAGCTTCTTGGGATCTATCTACGCCAAGGCAACATTTCTCAAGTTTTCCAAAAGGGCAGAGCCTTGTGCCTTGGTGCAGCCCTGTGGCTGGGTGACAGCCCGGCTTCCTTGGGTGAGGGCAGGCGAGGACTAGCAAGGCAGGGTGGATGGGTGCAGGTGTAACCACGCTCTCCCTCGTGCTGAGGGAACTGGGCTCCTGCCAAGCCCCAGAAGCAATTCACACATCCCGTCTTGCTGCAAACACCTGCGGTCAGTAATTGCAGGCACCTCTGACTTTATGGGGGATCTGACCTGTGGCTGGCCAGCACTCCGTTTGCTATCATTTCGTTTCCCCTTCTTAGCACCTCTTGTGGTGCTGGTTTCAACAACTCCATCTTAAGAAGATGAACTCCTGCACCTGAGGGAGTGCAAAGGAAAGCGGTCCTGGGAAAGAGGCAGGCAAGATAGTTGCCTTCTCCTTGATTATTCTTTCCATGGCTATGAACACGCTCAGCCTGTAAGCAAAACGGGACTTCTGCCAGGCTGTGTTCTCTGCTTGATAGTGGAGTCTGAGAGTCAAGCAACATTTTCCTTTCCTGTGCATCAAAATGAATAGCTTAGTAGGTCAAACTAGTTGGGTCAGATCAATGAAGATAAATTTTGTTTCTGCATTCAAAATTCATTCTGTTCTCTCATGAAAATGATTGTGGGGAAATGCTGCTCAGTTTAATCTCTCATAAAACTCTGCTAAGACTCCAGTAGAACATGAAGGAACAAAAAGCTAGTGACAAGTTCATGGCACTGAGTTGATAAAATAAAACTGGAAGGAGATCTAGTCTTTGTATTTATGGCAATTTTTTTACTACCCAGAGTCAATCTATCTTCCACTGGCACCTTTCACTGCAGAGCTGAACACCTAAAAATACACAAAGTAGCTTCTCAGAATAGAGCTGTGCTTTAATACGCTGGTAAAAGGGATTGATTTATGGGGAAAGGTGACAAGACCACTTACTGCTTAGCTGCTAAGTGGAGAACTTTGAGAGGTGCCAGCAAGCATCAGAGAGCTGTAAACACCAGGGAGGAGGAGTCATTATTTCTCTTCAGTTAAGAAGCTATAACCAGAATAATGAGGCAAAAGAAAGACCACATACGCTGTAAAGCAGTATCCCATGAGACATGGTAAAACCTTTTCTGGAGACACCTGAAACTAGCTGGGGCACGGTCTGTGTTTGTTGATCAGTGCTTTTAGGCTGTCTGCTGTTTGAACAACTGTAACCACATCCAGCTCCTAGTACCCAGGGGGATTCCTGTGGGACTTGGTCACAGCTCCATCAGGCTTTAATGGCAGCCTCCAGCTGGGTGTTTGCCTTTTCCACCTCAGATAGCTGTGGCTGACGGGAGTTCCTTACAAGGTATATACCTGCACTGAGCATCACCACATCTGACATCAGGGCTTCCTCTCCCACTGCAGGAACCTTTAGCACCTCAGGACTGGCTGCAGCTGCCTTTTTGCACTATCACGTACCCGCAACAAGGATGGGAGTTGTTTATACCTCCCTGAAATTTTAGAAAACATAAAGACTTTCCTTCTGCTCTGGCACTGGAAACAGTTGTAGAATATTGGTGTGTCCCTTTGAAAATACCTCACCCATTTCAGAGCCCTTCTGGGCACATGCAGAAGTTACCTTTTCTCTCTCCTCTGCATCATAGTTGTCTGGAAAGATGGGTTTGTTCTGGTTGTCCTCAATGATTTCTCTCTCTTCCAAGTAAAACTGCCACTTGGCTTCGAAGTAAAACCAGTGCTCCTGATATTCTGAACACAAAAGAAATTAATGATGATTATTTCATCTCAGCAACATTTTCACTTGTACTTAAATAGCTGTTGAAGAAAATGACTATGTTGGCTCATCTGAAAAACTGGGTATTTTACAGTAACACGCATTAAAAAGGCATATTATTTCTAATGCATACTAAGTATGCATTTTAATATGAAGTGGGACATCTAACTGGGAACAGCAGGTGTGAAAGAGAAGAAAGTATCTTCAGAATCCTGTGCTCTATTTATGACATATTAAAGTTACTTTAAGATACATCAAGATGAGATTTAGAAAACTTACTCAGAACAAGTCTAGGAAAGAAGACGAGTCAAATAAAGGAGAGAAGAAGTCAATTCTATGCCAGTTTTTGTATTCCTTTACTATAATCAAAGAATATCTAAAAATACTTACGTCTGAAATACCATCCCATTTTACCAAATTACCTCCCATCTCAGTTTTATACATAGAATTCCTCCAGTATTTCTGTTCGTGACTGTGATCTTTCAGGAAAAGGCAGATAGGGAAGGCCAATGTTTCCATTTGTGTATATTACAATCCTTATTAAATGTAGTAAAAGGGATAAATAACACACATATCTTCTATCTGTGTCCACACAAATAAGCCCATTTTAATAACCACAGGTCTTTCTCCTTTTTTTTTTTTTTTTAATGTCACTTTGGGGAGAGTATCTCTAGTAGTGTTTAACATTCTGCATGTGAATAATCTTATTAAATTCAGCATGTTTCCAAGCCAATGCTCAACCTTTTTATAAAGGCTTCAAAAAATGCAGAAGTTACCCTGAAGCATACACACACCTCTGCCTGCGTGGAACGCTGTCTGGGAAGCAGATGGGGGTCAGGAATTACAAATCAGTGAGAAGAACAAGGCTGCTAAGCATGCCAAGGCAAACTAGTGATTCAGTATAGCAGTACTTGCGTATATCTTAAAATTCATTTAAACGTTGCTTCATTTTCCCTAGTTCTGTCCTTTCTGGTCACTTTTGTTTTGTGCTGTAAGTAGCTGAGGAACGTGCCCATAACCACACCAGATTTCTGAAGGATTTAATCTATCAAGAAAGGCTGAGAGCTGCATTGTTCAGCCTGGAGAAAAGAAGGCTCCAGGGAGCCCTGATTGCAGCCTTCCAGTATTTAAAAGGGGCCTGTAAGAAAGATGGAGAGAGACCTTTCACAAGGCACTTAGTGACAGGAAAAGGGGAAATTCTTTATTAGGGGGAAATTCTTTATCCAGAGGGCGGTGAGGCCCTGGCACAGGCTGCCCAGAGAAGCTGTGGGTGCCCCATCCCTGGAGGCGTTCAAGGCCAGGCTGGATGGGCCCTGGGCAGCCTGATCCAGTGGGTGGCAACCAGCCCACGGCAGGGTGTTGGGGCTGGGTGGGCTTTGAGGTCCCTTCCAACTCAAGCCATTCTGTGATTCTTCGTTTTTGCTTCTTTTCCTAAAAGGCCGTGCAGACGTCCCTCTTAGCCAGATAAGATCTTTAAAGCAGTTCGACATGATGTAAACAAAACCAGGCTGCCTCGCATGACCCGATACCTTCATGAGGTTGTAGATCCACAGCCCCACACCGGGCTGAACCTCCAGCCAGGTGGCTGTATATACAACGGAATGTACAACTGCCCTTCTTCTGAGTTTGTGCCTCAGTTTTGCCTGACTACAAGGAAACTAGTTGTCAGAACTCTAAATAAGGGATTGTTTAGAAAACCAGAGTGAAAATGCACTCAGCCATCAGGCCAGAGAGAGTATTGCATGGAAAAAAAATATCTCATAAAGAAAAACATCATTGGTTGAAGAGAACTACCAAAACCCACCCCATTAGCTGTTTCCAAACCACTCTTAAAAACACAGATGAGCTGACAGGTTGTTTTGTATTTTAAAGCAGTCATTTTCCACTTTCCTGTTTACCCCATAACACATGAACGTCTCATAAATGACTGTTTTCTGTGTAGCACCTCAAGCGTGATCGTTCCAATGCACCAGCTCAGAAACAAAGGGGGAAAGCAGAGGCAGGCGGTTTTGGTTGCATGGACAGCCTGTGGCATGGTCAGAAATCCCAGCCACCAGACCTACCGAAGCTCTGCCTCATCCCTCGCACTCAGCCTGAGGCTGTAGCCATGGTCAGACCCATGGGATATCTGGCGAGTAAATGCAACTGAGTAACAGGGAGGGGTGCTGAATCGAGCCTTCTGTGACCGAGCACAGTGTTTGTCATCTAAAGGGGGTAGAGCGGGGTAGAGCAGCCAAGAAAGAGTTTTCTAAAACAGGAGAACTCTGTTTGGCAGGACATCTTTGCAGTGCATCTCACCAGCCAAGGAGCTTAACTTTAATGCAGAAGACTTCTCTTGCTACCAAAATAGGACTAAACTCAACAATACGGGCATTACCCGCACAGCGTGCCTCAGGAGTCCAACACACATGCCTCCATGCAGAGGGGTCCTGCTCTGCTGGAGTGACAGGGACCTGCTGTAAAGTCATTCAAATAGGAGCTCGCTCTCACTAATCCTGCACCTGCTCCTCATAGGTCTCATCTAAAAAAATCTTAGTGCGCAATGAGACACGGGTGAAAATGCAATGTCTTTCAGGAAGGCTCCCTGCTTCTTTCAGGTCTTAAAGCAGCAGCTTTATTTCTCAGGTGAATCTTCATTTATGGGTGCTCCTTAGTCTTGATTTCCATAGAATTCAGCCTGTCTCAACAGTCACCCCTTGAGATTAACAAGAAAACCTCTTTCCTATATGTTTTCCTCAGTGTAACCAAACTCCCTTGCCCACAGCAGGTCTCACTGTTACAAATGCATCAGTCCCAGGCAGGAGGGAACCTCTGTCCTGAAGATCACACACATTAGTGATGTAGCAATACTAAGTTTAGCAGTTGTGGTCCACTTGGTAGTTTTAAAACAATGATACAGTGGGTTGTATTTTACATAGTTGTTCAGAACAGCAAGAAGTCAAATCTGCATCTGTGGTCAAAAGCTAATTCTTTGTCATGAGGTGTCTGCCGGTGAACTTTTCCTGGCAACATGAGTAAAAATTCAATAGATATCCTTATGGAAGATATTGGACTGTTCTAATTGATGGAAGGAGTTGAATAATTTATATCTCAGCAGTCAGTTTGCCTAACAACTTGCTAATTAACAGTTGTTCCTTCCTCCCTTCCCCTCAGCAATCTTTGAAGGCTTCCTAAAGAGAAAACTGTGCAGTATGGCCTTATCATTGCTATTTCTCTTTGTATTTTTTGCCACCTATATATCAGGCATCTAGCAGATGGTGCAAGAAGGCAGCCCCACCTGTAAAGAGCTTACAGTCTAAGCAGATGACGCAGGAGGACAGTCTGTAGGGTCGTGAGCTGGGGGACAAAACGTCAAAAATGGTGAGACTGGGCTGTGATATTTCCTCAGAGTCTTTCTAGCTGAACATGTTTTTAAAAAAATGACTCTTGGTTCAGACATTACCTGCCATGTGACGAATGGTCTTCTTGCAGTATTCCTCGGCCATTGGCACAACCTTCATCATCTCCCTTCCCCACTGCACCAGGGGCTTCCCTTGTATCGCATACGCCACGAAGAGAGCTGTGCATAGGGACCCTAGAAAGCCTGGAATTAATAGACAAACGTGACTACCACCGTGTGATCTGTGCTTGTCATGTCCCAGGTAACATCATTAGTACGATGCCTCGTGTCTGTCGGGTAGATTAACAAATGCACATAGCCTACCCCTGTCTGTTTACTCTTGGCATGTTGAGATTCTTGGCTAACACATGGCGTTCAGTGGTTTACTTTGTATAGGGGGAAGCTTCTGTTCCCAGTGGTGTAACAGAAGTTGAGCTAGGGGTCAAAAATAAACATCATCCACTAATGCGATACTGAAAATCTTCTAATTGAAGTCACATGGAATAAGCAACTTGTCCAAAACGATTCAGTTACAAGCTCTGTCTCCTTGCTTATGGAGTCTAACACTATTTCTCACTTATTTTATTCCAGGGGGAGAAGTCCGTTTTCTTTGGGCTGTGTTTGTCTTGAAGAAGTAAATGTCTAAGTTAGATGTTACCTGCATGCCTAGTTAGGTGTTCCTGTTTGGATACAAACGTATTTAAGATGCACTTTCTATTAATGGACACTCAACTCTTCCCTGATGTCAGAAACAGAGAAGCTTGTTTCTCATGTTTGCTTGTGACCTTGGCATTTTGCCAAAGGCAGCAAAACCAACCTAGAGCAACATGCAAAAGAAGGTTAAGAAAACAACTCCTTCACTCAGATGGGCCCTGGGTGAGCAGTGTTGTGTGTGCTTCTCTGGGTCACAGTCCAAAAAGCGTTTTCTCATGCATAGAGGTAAGCTGGACAGGTACTCTCAGAATCAATGAAAAACAGGCAGAGCTCGCAAAAAGGCTTCACTTGGACACATACCATCTAGCCCAACTGCCACAAAGATCCTCAAGAGTGTCACACTCAGTGCAAGGGTGGCAGCAGAGGTTTTCAAGGGAAAATCTAGGGGCTAGAAGGAGAAGTCAGTGCTATATCACGCCTGATTGACATCTTAGTTGGGTTTTCCCCATCTCTGACTTATGAGACTCACAGCCAAGCTTTCCCTGGTACCTTTCAGGATGTTAGTGACATCCCCCATGCCCCTTCCACCCCTCTCCTCACTGCCCCCTGCCATGACACTTGTCTCCTTTCCAAATGGAAAAGTCCTTCTGAACTTAAATTCTCCTCATACAGAAGGCATTTGATGACTGATATTCCTTGCTGCCATTTTCTGGCTTTAGCAAGTCCTTTCTGAAGTGGGACACCCAGACCTACAAGCAGGCTTGTTACTGCTAATGCACCACAGATTTTCTTTATTGCCTCAGTAACACTTTCTGTTTTGCTTTAAATTCTTTCCTTTTAATTTTGTGCCATCCTGATAGCTTTCCTGAATGCTTCAGAGCACTGAGCATGTTGAACATGTCACTCTTCATTACAGTTTTATTCGTTGCTCTTTAAAGCAGACTGAATAAATGCATGCTTATGTAGCATAAAACTGTCAGAACGACAGACCTGAACGTTCAGAGCAACATTAAATCTAGTTATTTATGTTTTGTTGAGATTGTGATTCAGATTGTACCCTAAAATGTGTGGAGTTAGAATTTTTTGACTTTCCATCCTTACCTGCAGTGGCTGGATGCAACAAGACCTGTCAACAGAAAAATGTTATTATCCCCGGAACCATAAACTCACATGCTAACACTGAGTCATCTGAATGTACGTGAATCCTGAGATTTGATCAGGGCAAGTGACATGAGTGTGTTTTGGATGAGACAGGTTGTGTTAAGCTGTTGGGATTTTAGGAAGGAATACTCCTACACTGGAGGCTGCTGTTTGTATAGTATACAAGCACATACACAAGCTTGTGTAAGTGATATATATACAGACACATTTTATCCGAGCAAAATTCAAAGCAAGGCGTTGGAGTCTGCAAACCAGAAGCTGCTTAACCAAGTGGATTTACTGGAGCTGTGTTAGTCCTCACAGAAGTGAAATGCAGCGGTAGGCACCTCACAGAAATTATATGTCCGCAGCCATTACCTGTCGGGTGGTTATGAGTCATTCGTCCACACTCAATGCTCACTTCAATAAGTGACTCCAGCCTCTCTGGCTTCCAGTATCGCATCCCTAAGCACATTGCTTTTGTAGATGCTCCAAATCCAGAACCTGGAGTAAAACAACAACGCTAAGCAGTTAAAAGGAGAGTGGTGATACACAAATACGATGATAACATCTGAAGCAAGTGCATTTTATTAATTCAGCGCTTGTGTGGGCGTTCTCCAGGAAGTGGGAAAACAGCATGCAGAGCAAGTTACGTGTTTTGAAAGGTACAAGTCTGAAAGTTTTGAAAGTTTCATGCAAGGAGTGTTGTCTCCACACAGTCATTCTTATTTTACAAACTTATTCTAATACCCGTATATTCCCATATATTTTACTAGTATGTTCCAGTATTCTCAGGTGCTGTGAAGAGCACAGCAGGCATCAAAGAGCAGCGTGCTCTCCTGTAACCAGCACTTGTTTGACTCCAACTCTCATGTCATCCTTACTCATTCTTGGCTGACACCTCTGCTTCGCTTGCTCCAGATGCCAGCACTGGAAACAGCAGTCTGCAAAACAGGGACACTTTTACCATGCCCTTATTTTAGTAGTCTTCATGCTGAAAACACATGACTAAAGCTCCTTCTATGACTGTCACAGCTGATCTTACAGTCCTAGATAGCCCCACAAGTAGCTCTAAAGACTACAGAGCCAAATCCTCCAAAGTTAGAAGCTATAACAGAGATTTCCTGTGCAACCTGATGCCAGAGCTGTTGCACACACTCATTATGGTACTACGCTTACTGAGCTTGTTGTTGAGAATTTCTCCCTCGTGCAGCACAGAGATTATATATTGAATAGATAATTCAGTATTTCTTTTAATCGTCAGCACAGTGCATGATTCCACGTGTTCATCTTTTAAACTCTTCATTGAATGGAGAGTTAAATTTACTAACGAGTTTCTCTTGCAGTACTTATCACAGTAATATCAGAATTCCAAAGAAGTTTTAATGAGCTTATCTTCACAAGGCACCAGTGAGGTGATTATCTCCTCTTCACAGCTGGTGAGCCAATGCTCAAAAAAGCATTTACTCATTGCAGGGACCCATTCCCAGACGGCTAGTGTTCGATTTTTCAAAGTACTAAGCATTTTTTCAGCACTGCTTTCACTCAGCCACACTTCCTATTGACCTTGGGTATAGCTGTGAGCAATTAGTGTTTCCCTACTTGGCACTTGGAAGATAAGGGGGAATATTTATGCCACCTAATTTTAGCATCTGTGGAACCTACAATAGGAGAACATTCTTCTTGTCTTTCCCAGACAGGCAGCAGGGAAAAAAGTTGTCTCTATTAGCCAGCACAATGGCACAGGAGAAGCAATTCACAGGCCAGAGTGAAGAAGTAGATGCCACGGAGCCAGGGTCAGTGCTTTGGACACTTGCCTCCAGAGGAGCCCTTGGCTGCTCCCCAGGCTGTGCCTGCTGTGGCTGTGGAGCTCCAAGGGCTCTCCTGGAGCACTGCTTTCCTTTTAGTGTCATCCCAAGTGACTCCAGCTTGTGTGCTCAAAGATCATGAGCGTAATCAAAGTGTGAATGATAGCAGAGGGGTGCAAAGATTTGATGTAAAAATACTTGTCCAATCCAAACTAAAACTTTAACTCAGGCCACACATTGGTATCTCCAGATGTAATATAGACCAATTAGGACCTGAATTATGCTCTAGAGACGGCTTGTTGTCTTCCCAGAGAGCACCTATCCTGAGTCGGTGCCCTGGTTAGGTGATTTAACGCGGCTGGATAAAGACATTTCTTCCCTTCCTCTTGAGAGTTCAAGACGAATATTTTGTGCACAGTAACTCTTACATATCTTTAACCTTGGTTTAACTACCAAGGGCAGTCTGAAGGTCAACTATCAGATAAATGTGGCATGAAAGGACTCTGCCAAATACTGTTTCATTCTCTACAGGCTCAGAGCTTTCTTCCTCATCCATAACGACCTGTCCTGATAACAGTGAAAGAGGCCCTCTCCAGGACACCCTTGGCCACTGCTCCTGATGGACATTTGTCCTGCAAATGACATAGTTTCTTCACAAGTATGCTGCAAGGGTAGTGCCTGGTTATTAACCTAAGAGCAGAAAAAAGTGTCCACCTGTTCCACAAGTCACATAGGAACCACAAGGAAGAGTCAGAAAAGAAATCCAGTCTTATAGAGCACAAGTCAGCTTAACTAGGAGAATGTACATTCTGCTTGCAAGACCAAACTCTTCATGAAAACATCTCTGTCTCAGGGCTTCATTTTAGGGATAGTTCTCTTCAATGTTTCTATAAATGATCTGGATGCAGGTCTTGAATGAATATTAAGTTTGCAGATGATAACTGAATTGGGAGGAGGTGTTGATTCCGTCGAGGGTACAGAGGCTTTGCAGAGAGATCTTGACAAATCGGAGGGCTGGGCCACCACCAACCACATGAAGTTCAACAAGAGCAAGTGCTGGATTCTGCACCTGGGACAGGGCAACCCTGGCTCTGTGTACAGACTGGGGGAGGAGAGGCTGGAGAGCAGCCCCATGGAAAGGGATCTGGGGGCTCTGGCTGACAGCAAGTTGAACATGAGCCAGCAGTGTGCCTGCCAAAGGGCCAACGGTACCCTGGGGCCTGCACCAGGCCCAGCACTGCCAGCTGGGTGAGGGAAGGGATTGTCCCACTCTGCTCTGCCTGGTGCAGCCTCACCTCGAGCACTGGGGCAGGTTTGGGGCCACAATGTAAGAAGGACATAAAGCTATGAGAGAGCATCCAAAGGAGGGCTATGAAGATGGGGAAGGGTCTGGAGGGCAAGGGGTGTGAGGAGCAGCTGAGGTCCCCTGGTTTGTTCAGCCCAGAGCAGAGGAGGCTGAGGGGAGGCCTCATGGCGGCCTACAGCTCCCTCCCAGGGGAGCAGAGGGGCAGGCGCTGAGCTCTGCTCTCTGGGGACAGCGACAGGACCCGAGGGAACGGCATGGAGCTGTGTCAGAGGAGGGTCAGGCTGGGGGTTAGGAGAAGGTTCTGCACCAGGGGATGGTGGGCATGGAACAGGCTCCCCAGGGCAGTGGGCACAGCCCCAGGCTTCTGGAGCTCAAGGAGCGCTTGGACACCGCTCTCAGACACAGGCTTTGGGTTTGGGTGGTCCTGTGTGGGCCAGGAGTGGGACTTGGTGATCACTGTGGATCTCTTCCAATCTGAGATATTCTGTGATTCTGTGATGTGTCCTATTCACTGTTCAGTCCCAGTTCATCCAAGGAACACAATCCCATCCAAAAGGTAGGGGTGTAGTGCTACGCAGAGCTGCTAATTAAAGAACAGCTCAGCATATTCAAAGAGGAGGACATGCTACAGACTGAGGGTCTGAAGGTGCTTGCCTTTGCACTTCATTGTCCGGAGACAATTGGACTCGATGATCCTTGTGGGTCCCTTCCAACTCAGGATATTTTGTGATTCTTTGTTAGGTCATTAGTGACCAAGCCAAGACGTTGCCCACACAAGCGCATAGGTTGTCAGAGCCCTCCTGCACGCAGCCAACATTTTTTCAGCTGGGTATTTGGCCAATTCACAACTCCCCTGTAATGACTCAAAACGATGCTAGCAGTTGTTTGGATCCTTCTGACATCCCTGTTCTTTGTTCCCCTCCCAATCACTTCTAATATTCTATTCATTTACTGAGCACTGAAGTGATTTTCTTGTAAAACCATCATAGCACAACAATCCCTTCTCCAAATATTAAGAGATCAGCAGCTGCAGCTGTGTACATAAAAGTAGGACTTTTCCCATGCATATGACATTTCATTTATGTACATTGCATTTAGTTCTGCTATTGTTTCATGTTGTTCATCACTGTGAATAACAACTCTGCACCTTATTATTTTTGACAGCACACTTTACTGACCAACTATGCACTTGCTTTTCAAGATAGTTTGTGGACCTTTCAACAGCACAGGGCCACCACATGTACCTCCTCCTCTCTGGAGAAGACAGACTACAATCTGTCACCCTTTGTTTACTGTCTTTTAACCAGTTAACTGTGCTCATGAGAATGTTTCCATCATCCTGTAGCAACTTAGTGCCTTGTCACTTGGTGTCTTTGGTGAGGGACCTTGTTGAGTGTGTTGGAAACCCAAACAAACCGTCTTTACAGCCTCACCTTTGTCCTCCAGTTTCTTGGCTATTTCATGGACTTTCTAACAGGTTTCTGAGGAGTTATCTACCTCTGCAAAGCTGTGTTACCTCTCTGGAAGAGCTTACTATATCATCTTCATTCATGCACTGCATTACTCTCTAGAATATCTCAGTGGATTTTTCTTCACTCTACATATGCAGAACAATGAAGATCGGCTTAATGGCTACTGAACTCTGAAGAGAATGCATCTTTTGTGACTACAGGCTGTTGTGCACGAAAACTTAGAGCCTGACTCCTTCCCCCTCTTGCCCCTCTGCTGCTTATCCTTCTCTTTTTTCTCCTCAGCTTTCTGCATTTAATTCGCGCTTTTTCCTCACAATCCCATAACACCATCACAATACACTGCTCAAAAGCACTGTGAGGGAGCACATAATTTTTTGCTAGAAGTGAGTTGACACAGAATGATCACACGAAAACAGCACTTTGGTTCCAGCCCATTCAAGACACCACCTGACATTGAAAAACAAGGATTTTTCCTGCCCCAAAGGGAAGTGTGTGAAAATTCAATTTAAAGGTAAATTATGAGATGTTCAGGGTGGTATTTGTTGGACCAGATGGAGAGTGGTGCATTTTAGCTGCTGGCTCTGAAGGAATTCATTTTAGACGCTTGTAGCCCAGAGCATCCTAAGAGCAAATCTTCAGCCATGGAAAGCTGGGGATGAGGAAGGATAAAAGCAACACAGCAACAGACTAGGGAACAGTTGTGCTCTGCTGCTGGGGGTGTCGAGAGCTTCTTGGGGCCAGCAGTAGCTCCCATGATTATTTTGACAGCATTTTACTCACTGTCAGTCAGAAAAAACATGACGACTGCCAAAGGGGCACTGTCTCAGATCTGTGCAGTGAATGGCAGGTGGGCAGGATAAAGCAGAGGGGATCCTTCCCCACCCAGCAGCTGTTGTAGAGGCAGGGGCTGGGTGAGAGGTGCTTTTCGTGTCAGAGAAAACTGACTGCAGGGACCCAGAAATAGCTGTGGCATGGTGCCACCATGTTTTTGTCACCATGTCGCACCAACATGCAATGCTGTTGAGTGGTGCCGGTACATACCGCAGCTATACCGCATCACACCAACGCGGTGCAGCATCTGTATGAGCTGCCATCGTCTTGTGTCTGTCTGAGTCTATCTCCTTTGACGACATGGCCTCTCTGCAGTCTCTCAAGATTAGTTGCACAGCTTAGGTGTATGTGTGTGCACGTAGCTGCATGCATGTTATCTAGCTTGAAGTAGAAATTCAGTTCATCATAAAATGAAATGATCTCAAAGAGAAAGTAAGAGTCTTGGGAAGGGAAACAGTGCTGGGAATATCAGGGATTATCAGTAAAGCAGCCATAGATCCTAGCATTGCGTCCTCCTGGAGAAAAGTAAAGTATGACTGAAAAGTTCTGCATGAACATTTAAATGAAAAAAAAAAAAAAAAGGCAGAAAATATTTCTTAATATAACCATTAAACTCAAGGACAAAGACCTGGACCCAGAGGCACTGAGCCAAGAACAAAGTCTCTTTAAATAGATATTAAACAGGGAAGGGTGCATTTACGAGAGGACACAGTGCCCTAGAACAGGAATTCCTGGCAGACCTCTTGCCATCCCCAGGCAAGCATGGGAATGTTTCAGGAGCAGCAGCCTTTGATGTTGAGGAGAAAAAAGAAAAAATTTCCCTATAGCCCCAAATCTTGAGGGCACATGTTACTCAAGCCACTATCTATGAATAGAAAGCGGTACCGTACCCTTTTCGTTGAACGGTGTGTGCCAAGCCAGAAGGTAGTTATCTGGCTTTAACTCCCTGCAGCCCTCGATGGTCGCAGGGTCTGGCCGTCTCCCTGAGAGCTTGTCCACAATGTCCACATAGCGCTTCACCAGCTCACGGTATAGATCTTCCAGACACCAGTAATCTGCTCAGAACAGGAGTAAAAACTGTTGTGTGCAGGCAGAGCAGGGAGAGAGCATTGGAGACAAATACTGAAGGCTAGTTATGCACTTAATAAATACTTCTATTTCCACTTCCAATATACCAAGCCATATTGCTGATTCTACTACTAACACTTTTTACAAACCATGAGAGCAGGCTGAAGAGAAAACACATTTGTTCTTACATTTTCCTGCTTTCCTCCTCAACTGGACAGATAAAGGCGTTCTGCTCTCAGCAGTAGCTCAGGGGCTTTGTCTCGCCTTGGGGGTGAAGTGCTGCCGAGGCCACACCACACAGGACGTGCTGCCTTGGTGGCCAGCTGCGCCTGACTTGGCCCACACCACTGTGGTCATTTGCAGCCATGAATTCACATTAAGAATGAAGTCCTCCACCCTTTTTTTTTTTCTTTTTTTTTTTT